>JANVCC010000267.1:445785-538337 GCA_025345505.1 Todiramphus chloris collaris | reverse complement strand
GGGGGGAGAATGGAGCTTAAGACACTGAAAAATACTACTTTTTTTTGGACATACCTGTTTATTGCATGAATAGGTGGAGGAGGAGCACAAGACAACCTGGCACAGGCATAGTAATCTCCTATGGATTCAATAATACTAGCAACGACTGCGCTGAGCATCCCTATCACTCCAGCGGCTGAAATGGTTGGCAGGCCCCACTGAACTGTGAAGAGAAGAAAACTGAAATGTCTCCTGCCACAGAAAACAACCTGGATATCAAAACATTCAGCAACTGCATAGAATCACAGAATCATTTGGGCTGTCTTTCAGCTCATGGAGTCCAACTCTTCCCCCAGCACTGCCAGGGCAGCACTGCCCCCTGTCCCTCAGCACCACAGCTCCACGGGGGGCTTGGAAACCCCTCCAGGGATCACGGGGACTCCCCCCCTGCCCTGGGCAGCCTGGGACAGCCCTGGATGGGCTGGAAGAAATTGTTCCTCAGCTCCAACCTAAACCTCCCCTGGGGCAACTCCAGGCTGGTTCCTCTTGTGCTGTCCCTTGCTCCTTGGGAGCAGAGCCTGACCCCCCTGGCTTCAGGCTCCTGTCAGGAGCTGTCAGAGCCAGAAGCTCTCCCCTCAGCCTCCTTTGCTCCAGGCTCAACAAGCCCAGGGCCCTCAGCCGCTCCTCACCAGCCTCCTGCTCCAGCCCCTTCCCCAGCTCCGTTGCCCTTCTCTGGCCACGCTCCAGCCCCTCAGTGTCCTTCTGGGAGTGAGGGGCCCCAAACTGACCCCAGGATTCCAGGGGAAGCCTCCCCAGTGCCCAGTCCTTGGGGATGATCCCTGCCCTGGTCCTGCTGGCCACACTATTTATTAAATTTGAATGGAATGAACAAATACCCTTCACAGTAACGCAGTCTGGCAAGTTCAAGTAGATGAAAGCAGCAAAGGAAAAACTGCCTCACCAACTGCTTTGATCATGCTTGGATAAAAACCAAAAACCCCTAAACCTCACCAAAAAAATTCCCCCTGTTCAGAAGGAAGGAATGGGAACTACTGCTTGTGAAAGAACAATTCTGATCAGTGAGGCCACTTAATAATTATTGCTCTAAAAACTCAGTCTGTTGCTTACAAGTTTAGTCTACCAAAGAGAATGGCCAACAACCAACTACTATCACCCCACAAATGCCTTCCAACTCCAGATTTTTGTAGAAGACAAAAATAAGATTAATTTAAGCCTGTAGAAAAGCTTGGCAGGTTTTCCACAGCAACTGCCTCCATGCTTTTATCTCTTTGAAATAGATGAGCCTCTCGCAACAAAAGGAACTTCAAGTCACACAATGTGAGTGAACAATGCTTCACAAGTAAGAAAGGTCTAATCAGGGTGGAGAAGTTTTCCTCTTCCTTCCCAAGAGCTTCTATTACACATCTTGCCAGTACTGCTTTAGAAGTGGTTTCTTTTACAAAACTCATCAGAACCAAAGCACAAGGGAAACCACAACAAAGCTGCCTCATGATGTAGGGGAATTCCTAACAATTCCTCACAACTTCTATCATTCTGTCCTAGGAGAGTATTAGTCTATTATTACTCCATTAATTTCTGAACCAGTTGCGCACCCGTCTCACGCTGTAAGAAACAGCCTTCAGCAGCTTCAAACTTAGAGGTGGGCAGCAAAACAGTATAAATGTAGAAGACATCATGTAAAGCATTTTGTGTTCTCTTGTAAGTATTTTTGTGTGCGCTTCAATTTCCCCTTCTCCGATCTGCCCATCAACCCCATTCCAGTGCTGCTTCCTGGCTGGAGTCAGAACAGAATCAACTCTGTTCAGTGATTTCACTTTTCAGCTAAGTCCTTCTAGGTCAGGATGGTTTTGTGTGGTTATGTTATTCTAAGTCAGGAATAGGTATGTTTGAGCTGGAAAGTGCATTAAGCTTGCAAAAACTCCACACACTACTGATTCTTTAGACAGCGAGAATCAGAGACTTCAGTAGTTGTAAAGGAGATGCAACAACCCATCCTGATTACTGGGAAACGTTAGCGGCAGCTCGCCACGGTATCAAGTACAGACACAACAACCGTTCCCGGAAATCCATGTTCTATCCACAGTCACACTGCATTACTAGAAGTCAAGAGTTACCCAGATAAACCCTGCAAGTGCCTTCTACAAATTCAAATTTCAGAGACTTGGTCTTTCTTGTGTGAAGCCTTGAGGTCTCAAATTAGAGAGGAAAACAAGAAAAAAAACCCCAAACAAAACATCATCCCCACCTACCGTGTCTTTAGATCAGTACACGCTGAATTGCATCAGAATGCAGTCCTGAGAGAGAAGGGGCAACGCTTCTGATAGTGACAGAAATAACACAAGACCGTCCTTCAAAGCAGACACTTACAGGGGTAAGGGACCTTGAACCACGGAGCGACCAAGAGCACCCCGCGCCGGGCGTCCGTGCGAGCATAGAAGCCGTACTTGGAACTGTCCGGGGGAAAGACGTCTGTCACCGTGAAGATGAAGCAAAGCAACCATGACACCAGGATAGCTAAGATAATCTGTGAAAGAGGAGATAAAAAAAGGGGTGGGGAAGCTGTTTAACCTGTCACTGGCAATGTCCAGCAGCAGCAAACCGCTCCTGTGCTCAGAATCTGTTACACACAGAGCACTGCAGGGTCTCTGGTCTGAAGAACCAGTAAGCCCTGGAGGAGACCAGTTGGATGCCTCCCCACGGCCCCAAACAAAGGTGCTGCTGCAAAAGCTCTAGAATGAGAGGGAACCTCTTCTCTCCAATAACAAATGGAAAAGTCTCCAAACAGGCACTAAACCAGTGAATCAGTCTCAGTCTTTCACAAGGGGGATGGGAGTATTGCTTTCATAAAACTGTAAGATAGCGACCTCGCCATCCCTTTTTGGGGAGCTCAGTTCAGGCTTTTGCTGCATGTGTAAACAAACCACCTTCTCTACCCCCTTCCCTCCTCTCCATCAGAGATGGATACCAGAATGGGTTCTGGCAGAACTACAACATGAGATCTTCCTGTGGCGAACGAGCCATTTAGTTACATTGTCCTTAAGCCCACTGAAGCTTTTATTTCACCGTTGCAATCTACTGTATCATTAAGAAAAATCAAAACCAAGGAGAAAAAACCCAACCCATAAATTGCGTTTGATTTCTTTTTGTTTTTTTTTTCCTCCCCCCCAACTGAAGAACAAGGCAACTACTCACAGGGAACATCTTGAAAAGCTGCAGCCTGTACGCTGTCCACCCTTTCTTGGATTTGTAAATGGGTAAAGGAAATTTGACATTTCTGGCATACTGAGAAAACAACAATACTAGGAAAATAGTCCTGAGGAAAAACAAAGGGGGGGGGGGGGGGGGGAAGAGACATGTCATTAGCATCAATACGTTAAAAACCCTTCACAGCACCAACCTGCTCAGGCTCTTCAGATACAGAGTGTCAATGTAGGTTTTAAATTCAGCACAAGACGAGGCATCACAAGAGAGCATAGTTAAAATAAGTTATTATTCCACGAGAAGGCAAAACAACATCATTTATATTCCAAAACGCTGCAGAAATAGCCAGCAGCCAACGAGCAAATGAAACCAGGAAAATTAATCAGATTAAAGAAATATTATCCAGAGCTAAGCAGCCATGTGGAAGGAACTATGCTGGGCTGCTCGCTTCTTTTTTTGACTCAAACTCTGTGTGTCCAGGTCTGCTCAGCACTGGAAGCACAGAGCTTGCTGCAAGCAAACAGGAGGAAATGGGAAAGCTGGAGGCCAGTATACAATAAATTTTACACCTCAAATTCTGCCAACGCTCCAAAGCACTTGACAAATTTCTGGCAAGGGAAATTCTTTCTTCCGTTTTTAAGAACCCCCATTTTTTTTGCCTATGCTTCCTTCACTGAACAGCTCTAAATCAAGCAGAACAAAGCCCCAGACCCCCAAGATTCCAGTCAACTGCAGCTCACCAGTAACCCCTTTATCACAGTTTAAGTGCCTCAAGTGTTATGTATTTTCCCCCCTCATCTAAACTGCTACACTTCTCTAGGGGTTAAAGACTAATTCACTGTGACAGTGAAAGTAAGCGTCCACTGCAATGAGGGGAAAAAAAAGCCAGGGCAGGTTGCTCAATTTTGAAATAGCCAAACCCAGTTTTGCTACAGAAAGGCTACACAAAGAGTCAAACTGTCTGAAGAAGCAAAGCTTTCCTGAAATCTGAGATTATGTTTTTATCAGCTGACTTTAAAAAAGAAAAAAAAAAAAGGGCAGATTTTAAGCCTCTTTTTCTGTCCAAGATCAGTTTCAGTCTGTAAGAAACAAAACAGAGCTTTATTCTCCTTCAGTCTCCAGGAACAAAGAGCTCTGCACAAGAAGAGTGTCGTTTCCAGCCCCTACCCCCAGCTGCAGTCGCGTGATAAAGGCACCTTCCCCTTGCGTTCAGGGAACGTTCTGGCTCCTCTCCCAAGGTCCATTATGGGAAGTTGGGCTCCACTCCCCACCAGCAGTTCTCCTGCCATGCTGGGACAGGTGCACTTGTAGTTTATTTAGTACAGAGTTGTAAATTACCTAACAACATTATATTATAATGTAAATTATATTATATTGGCTACCTGGCCATTCAGGAAAATATTTCCAAGTCTTTAAATGCCCAGAGAAGCAGTTCTGTTCACTGGGTAATACAAGAAGAGACCAAGTCAGGAATAATTTTCCCTTTTTAAAGATCATGTTGCAATGTGTTTTATGGATTAAATGATTTCAGCTTGGCACCTGCAGAATGAGGGAGGTCAGAAAACTGCCTGGGAAACCGAGCACCTTGTCAAATAGCTAAGAGGGCAACGGCTCTTGTGCAGGTATTACTCTGCTGCGCTAGACAGCGATGCAGTATCTCTATCTCATCACAACGGCCAAGATGATGTCAAGCGACCCATCTTGGAGAGATCAAGTTCCTTCTGAGTGGCTTTAGATGGCTACAGACTTCTTTTCAACAACCTAGGGCACATTTTTGCATGTCAGAAGGCAGAAATACTTATTGACTGGGTAGTATTTAAATCCGCTTCCTAAATCAATTTATTTCTTTTCTATCTGCAAAATGTCAACTTTGATCACACGTTTCCACGTCCAATTCACCGAAGGTCTGCTTGATTGGTTGAATGTTAGCCCCAACTTGCATAGAATTTGTTTTACAGGAAAACAAAATGTTCCTTTGGGTCAGCTGCTTAACATAATAGAATTACAAACATATTCATGATGCTAACATCTGAGATAAAATAGAATTAAACAGCCCTTTTAATCATAAGCTGCACTTACGGAATACTTTACATGTTCAAAGTACTGTGCAAACAGATTAGTCAGATCAGAATCTGATCTCATCAAGTCATTCCTTCTGCTTCCAGAGCCAGCACGAAGTCGGTCGCTATACAAAAAATATAGCGACTACTTCGGCCCATTTCCTGCTCCCTAAAATGTGGTTACCAGCCTTAATTGGCTGGTTTTCCCCAGCATCTCACAAGAAGCTTTTGTCTTCATCTCATTTTTCTCAGTTATTCCCTTTCCTGCCCCTCATCTCAAATCCTTCACTTCCCTGGCATCTATACCTACAGCAGCACACACATCACGCCCTGAAACTCACTCTAAAAGCATTTTTGTCTGCAAAACAGAAATCTGTCTGCTTATGCCTCCCTGACTGATGGCACTCATGCAAATCCACTCTTGTCCTCACCTATATGTAAGCAAACCAGCAATAGTGACAAATTACCACCGTTCCCAATGGTATTTGCTTGCTGCTGCAGAATAAGAACCATACACAACAGCATCATAAAAAGAGATACAAAATTGTTCACTCATCTCTCTGGTGTTTTGCTAAATCTTCCTTTTCTACAACACTGAATTAGATCCTGCCAATGGCTCCCAGAGCAACTTCTGTTTTATGAAATCCTCTGTCCTCCCCAGCTTGCTTTCAGCTGTTGTCCTGTCCCACCTCCTCGAGTCACTGGCACCCCTATTCCCAAAGCGCCAGCTGCACACAGTGCCTCCACGCTGGGAGCTCTGCAACGCTGCCTTTGGCTTTTCACTCTTCTCCGACTCTTTCCTGGCACTCCAAAACTCCTGCACGACCACTTACCAACCGGCAGCCCCTGGCCTAAGCCAAGAACACCCAGGAGTACTTACAACATAGCGATACCCCAGTGTTTGCCCGCTCTTTCTCCAGCAGCCTGGAAACCGGAGAGGCCGATGAGAGCGACGGTTGGCGTGATGGTCAGAGGTCCGATGTAGCGCAGCAGGGCACCGGGAAGGCCGAGCAAACCGATCACCACTTCTATCAAGGAGGACATGATGATAGCACCTTGGATCTGAACACACAAGAACGGGGAAGAGACGGTTCAGTCGAATCCTACAAGCAAACCCCAATCATTTCTTTTTCTGCTCTGGATTACAAACTGCAGTTAAAAGAATTCAGTGACACAGAAGAACTCAGCAAATTTTTCGTCATACAACAGCTCATTATGTTTAAGTGACTTATTGCTTAAGCATAACACTTATTGGTTTTCTCCACAAAACTATTACACAACAGACCAGTGGGCCAGTCTGGTAGTTGTGTGGATAGCACATCACACTGTCAGACAGGAGACCTGGGTTCCAGGCTAACCTTTAAGCTCTCAGATCGAACCGGCAAGGGTTGCTGGCGCCACGGAGGTGATGCTCCTAGCTCCTAGGGGCAGAGTGTGTGCTGCATTGTTCACAAGTGCTCCTTAGAAGCTGGTATAGAGCAGCGTTGTGGTCTCAGGAGACTGTCAGCCCTCTTGGCTGCAGGGCTCTTGGCAGGATGTAGCTATGGTTTGAACATGGGGAAGAGAGAGGGGTTGTTTTTAATTAAGAAAAAGTTTGCAGCCCAAAGCAACGGGATGGGAGATAAATTCCATGACACACGCCTCAACTGGGACTATTCTATCTACCACTCTGGTGTGGTGCCTGGGCACAACCCTCAGCCTGGGCTCTGCAGAGCATGATGAAGTTCAGACTGCAGTGCTGCGAGTGGAGAAGGAGTTTGAGACATCTCAGCAAGTCTCTTGGGAGAATCAACGTCTTATCAGCATAGTCTCCAACTGAAGACACGTAGGGATGAACCAGATTTGCTAACTGCGTCTCGACCTGCCACAGGACAGCCTGCTGAGCAGAGGGACAGCTGGCAAGCGGGCTGGGAGCCGCTGAACTGCTCCCAGTGAGCACAGAGTGTCCCAAGAAGAGCATTCATCTCGCCTGTGCATTTTACTGCGCATCTTTTGGAATGTGGCAACTAACAACTTGGATTTGCTGTCCAGCAATGAACAAGTTGGAAAGATGAAGACTTCCATGAAATGAGGCAAGGGATATATTCAAATGAAAATTGCAGTGAAAGAGGAAATCACCAACTTAAAGATGAGAACACAGAGATGGTTAGGTGAGAAACTTAACTGGAATCGGACAGATCAACAGCTAAAGGCTACTCCTACATTACCTCTCGTATTCTGGGATACCAGATGTGCTCAGTGTGAAGCAGTTCTGTTGTTCCGTTTGTAACTGTTATATCTTACAAAACAAAAAACAAAACACACAGGTATTTATTTCTCAGCCACTCTGCCATCATTTAACACAAAAGAAATCTTTCCTTTTGCTGCGTCTCACAAACGAGCCTTGATTTACAGAGAATAAAAGTTCTGCAACACTACGAATCATGTAACACCACACTTACATAGCCCAAAAGCTAACCAATAATTTTACCCACTGTATCAAAGTGGAAAAAAATAACAACTTTCTGAAAGAAAGGTCAATTGGGGATTCTCCTCCCACTCCAATAAACAGATGAATGGAGAATCACTCAACTGCACACCAGGAATCAAGTACTCCAACGTTTGTTGTTCTCCAATTTAGGTCACTCACTGAAAGATGAATTGACCCGTGGTAACAACTCCATCGGACAACTTGTGAAGGTTAAAAGGTCTAAGAGCAAGATGCAGCAAATGCTCTTTTGGAAAATCTGAAGCAGTGGGAAAAATTGCTCTGCCATCAAAGGTTATCAGACAGTATTTTCTTTCAATAAGGTGTGTATTAGGATACTGGTGAGCAGAAATATCCAGTCCAGCCAGCATTACTAAAGCACACCATCATTTGCCTTCTCCAGCACAGAAACCCTCATGCTCTTTCCCAGCAGCTAAATCTGTCTCGCCCCGTGAGAGAACGTGAGTGCTCAAAGATAAGTTTTCTATAGAAAAAATATCAGGAAAACAAATTAGATGGTTGTGAGCGAATCAAGAGAGAGATGTACAAACACATAAATAATATAAAGTATTAGAGGATCAAAGGAATCCCAAGAAAAGATTCAGTTCTAAACAAGCAGCCTGTCTCTGCACCCCTCTCTTGCTCTGCGTTACTACTGAACAGCCACTCCCCGTTCAAAAGGAAACTGCCAGAGCCATTTCCACTTGCTTTCTAACGGAGGTTAAAGCAAACACTCCCTAAGCAACGAGTTTGCTGCACATTTTCACTCATTAAATACATGCAAAACCTTTCAGGATTATGAAAATCTAAATATTGTTAAAAGCTTGCTCTGCAAAACCTGTTGGGTGCGAGTTAAACAGGAAAAATACTGGTCCTGAGGTGATGCTGAACAGTGCTCAAATTTCCTACCACTCCAATTAAAAGGATTCACTACTTTGAAACACCAGAAAGGAATATTTATTTACAGAATCCTTCTGCCTTTCTCTACATGGTTAACAAAAGAACTGTTTCATGCTACTGCTACACTTCTTTTGTCAACAATTTTTATATGGAAAAAAAACCAAACCAAAAAAACCCAAGCCCCAGAAACAGAATTCCACAAGGGTATTTTTTTGGGAATCTTTTTCGAAGGCACAAAGTTTTAACATTGTAGAAGAATTTTTTTCTGTATTCCCCACTTATTCCATTTTCCATATCAAAAACATTCAGCAGTTGCACTGCGTGTGATCTGGGTCATTTGTCACTTAAACGACACGCACAAATGACAATTACCTGTGTTATTACACTTCCACTTCTCCAGGGAGAGGATTGCTCTAGCAGGTGCTAAGAAGGCAAAAGCACTCGCTTGAAACAAGGGTAACCTGGTGGAAAGAGAAAGAAGAGATGCTGACACTTCTCGGTGTTATGGAACCACGTCAGGGAATCAGCTGCAGTTAGGTGTTCCTCCTAAACCCATCCTTTATTGGCAGCTATTAAACATGCGAAACGGGAGGACTCATTAAAAAGGGCAGCCATAGCAATGCTAAGAGTTCACAAGCCAAAGATCCAACAGAAGACATCATCTGCGTGAAGTTACGAAGACAACACCTACAACAGACAGTTACCAGGCAGCGGCACGCGGGTACCGGACACCGATCTAACGGGTTGACTCGGCAGCAGGCACCTTCTGAAGGAGGTACCAGCCAGACTGCTGAACGTGCAAGCTTTCACCCTCCCTGCCACATGGAAAGAGCTCCTTGCCAGGGCAGTATGTGGTCTGCAGACTCCACATCTTCTCCTCTGCGTGACTGGCAGTACAGTCATTTATACATTCATCGTTAAGTGTACGGTAAATAACTATTAGGTTGATAAGAGCTGATTAGATGTTCCAGGTGGCTACCAACAACAAACACAAATGCTGCAAGAATTTCAAGATGGACATTCTTAGCATCGGTGTTTACACTTCCTAAAAGGTTTAGGATCTAAAGAGCATCTACCAGCACCAACCACGTATTTACTGGATCAACCGGCGCTTGCGTAACGCCGCAGATATCCAGATGTTACTCAACTGCAGAGAAGATGCACTTTGAACTATTCTATAAATACTGCTGTGAACGGAGTGTAACGAGAGTGCCTTTAACAGCAGATCCCAAACTGTAACACGCGGCACAATTGCTCACGTGGCTGTAGTTCCTGCACCACGTTTCTGGCTGGTGTACAGCCACAGCAAAGTGCCTTGATGCCAGTGCAAGTACCAGGAACGGAAAAGGAACCCACTGTAGGAGACTCAGATAAAGATCAGAAAAGGCACAAAAAAAGGACAAAAAAATTAGTAAAAGAACCCAAACCTCCTATACACACTTAACACAGAAGTGATTAAACCAGAAGCGCGTTACTGAGAGGGGCTGTGAGTTCACAGGCAGGAAGTCAGAACAGTTAAACTACCACTGGGAAAGGTGCTGGGGCCATGGACAGTCTCAGAACCTGACCCACCTCCCACAGACGCTGGAAACTGCACTAGAAAGTCAAACTTTGTAAAGTACCCGAGCATTGTGTGCACACCTGACTGCCACACAACTCCCTGCTCCCTTTCAGCAGAAAGCAAAGCTCCTTCTTTGGTGAAGAGACGGTTGGTAGCGAGGGGCGAGTGATTCACCTTATTTTCCAGGCTCGTGAAGCCAACTGAGCAAGCTGCTGCCCAGGGCAAGACATGCAATACCTGCAACAAGCCGCTACTCCTCCGTCCCACCTACACAGGGCTCTGTCCCCGTCCCCCCCGTTTTGCAAATACCCACGGCAAACACATTCCCCAGGGATGAAGTCAGCTACACCGGGACTCGGGTCCCAGCTGTGAGGTTTGGATCTTGGATCACGTCAAACACCCCGCGCACGGGTTGTGTAATAAGGTCTTAGCACATCTCGCTCAGCTGTCTGCTCAGCTTCTGTACGAGACAACCTGGAACACCGACCGAAAGGGCCAGCAGGCTCCAAATACTGTGGGCCGGGTTGTTTCTGTCAAGCAGGAAGAGTGTGTATATATATATTTTAAAACTTATTACTCAGATCCAGCCCACCGAGATCAGTCTTTTTCTGAAGAGACAGCTGCTGTTTGGAACACGACCTAGGAAACACTCGTGCCATTGCCACGCCAGGGCAAAGTACCACCAGCTTACAACTGGGATATCATTTTAATTTCTCATCTAAATTGTGGAGTGCCCAATTATGGCACCAGGCCGTGTGAAGAGAGCTTTTCACGCAGTAAAAGGCGTCTGGAAATGTCCTCGTTATCTGAACGTTTCCCCCCGCTGTAAGAATGCTCAGACAATGCGGCGATGGGCACAGCAACAAACCTAAAATGCTTAGGTATATTAAAGCTGTATTTGACTGTCTCAGTCATATTAATTACTCTGAGTCCTTGCCAAATCTTTTGGCTTATTACATAATCTAATAAATAGCTTGAATTCCTAAAATTAGCATGGGTACCAAATTGACCACAACTCCGCCTCATAATTGAGCTAAATCCATCTTGAAGGACCTCGAAACCGTGGAATTTGACCTTTTGAAACCATAGTGGCTTTATTTGCTGAAATACTTCACAGTTGACAGACTTGCCAATAAATACTTTAAAATCTCATTTAGAGGACGTTGCTGCTATATCCAATTCCCACCCTTACATAAAACCAGAATCACATGTTAAATAGTTATAAAACATCCAACCGTGGAAATTTTCTCCCTAAATACACATTCGCTTTATTTTAGGACCCAAACACAATCTTCTCTTCAATATACAAACATGTGCTGCACAGTGCAAGTGGAAGCCACTGAGAAGGAAAAGAAACAAAAGAACCTAAACAAACAAACCAAAAAAACCCAAACAAAAAACCAGGGAAAAAAAAACCCAACACAAAGCACAAGAGAACAACCCACCATGGAGGGCAGAGGTGGGATTACCCAGAAGGAAGCAAGCATTTCACACTGATGCTAACCACACCGGCTTCTGCAAGAGCCCCACATCACTCCACAGTAAGTAATAAAGAGAAAAAGCCCCAGATTAGTCAGTGAAAAAAACAAATTATGACCAGCTTCAGTTCTGTGAAGAGACACGAGGCTCAGGAAGCATAAAACCCCAACTTTTTCAGCTAATTTGAGGCAGAAAAAGCAATCTGGAAAGAGCACAGGAAAACCAAGCTCCCCTCATCCTCTCAAGATGAGGTATTTGAGAATTTGTGAGTACAGCCAAGGCAAGCCACCCTGTGAGCACGAGGAGCCAATCAGGCAGAAAATATGATTATTAACTGCAGGTAGTCTTGACTAAAGGAAAATAAACTGAGCAAAGAAAATTTTCTCTTTCAACAATTTTCATTGCACCGTTTTGTCATCAGAATGACCTTTTCATACCAACAGCAGAGCCATTTTGTAAGTTAAGACAACCAAAAAATAAAGAGAAGGGTTTTTTCAAAGGAAAAAAGAAAGTTAACTGAAGTTAACTAAAATAGCAACTGAAGCTTTCATTGGGGAGCGTGAAGTATTTGGAAGATTTTGACAAAAACCTGACCTACAACCACGCAATCTACCACCACTTGCCTCCTGCACCCTGCTGAGGAAACTTCACCAAAGATTCGGTTGCTTAGACAACTCTTTGAAAATGGGGGGCACAGAACGGTTTGGGTTGGAAGGGACCTCAAAGCTCATCCCGTTCCAACCCCCCTGCCATGGGCAGGGACACCTCCCACTAGAGCAGGTTGTGTGAAGTCCCCTCCAGCCTGGATCTGAACGCATCCAGGGACGGAGCAGCCACAGCTTCCCCGGGCAGCCTGTGCCAGGGTCTCACCACCCAGAGGGAAGAAATTCTTCACAATTTCTAATCTAAATCTCCCCTCTTCTGGTCTGAAACCATCACCCCTTGTCCTGTCACCACAAGCCCCTGCCAGAAGTTCCTCCCCAGCTTTCTCGTAGGCCCCTTTCAGATACTGGAAGGCTGCAGCAAGGTGTCCCTGGAGCCTTCTCTTCTCCAAGCTGAGCAACCCCAAACATTAGTCCATTTTCTATTGGAATGCGAGATTTCAGCTCCCATTGTTCTGAAATTGCACTAAATAACCCATGAATCATTCCAGCAACCATATGAGAGCAGACACTTAAAATACACACTTTTCTTCTAGTTTTACTTATCACTCTTGATTTACTCAAGAAGATGCGGAAATAACTGGGCAGCTTTTTGCTATTCCCAGTTCTCCCAGGCAGAGTCAACAGAAGTTTAAGTCAACATGTCAAACAACTCTCTGCAGTGTTTACCGTAGAACCCACATTATAAAAATAAAAATTATCTCAGTGTTAATAAAAGTTAACAACATCCCGTGCTTACCAACACCAGACTGTAACGAGTATTTGCTAGCACTGGCATTGGCCTCCTGCACCCTGCTAAGGAGGCCAGACCACAGGGCAGGTACAGGCACCCCAGCTTCTTCCCAACCCAGGGAAGGATCATCACCTGCAACTCAGAGCAACTAACAATTGAAAGCAGATGATTTGTTTGTATCAGAAGGTACCAGAGACACTCGCTTCAGAGAAAGAATAAAAAAGATACCCTCATGATTGTTCTCCAGCTTTAATTGACAAGCAATTTATGGGAACAAGCACATGATTTGCTGTAGGACCAATCACAACCACCTAAATATCGGCCAGAATATACTATCATTCAAAAAGCTAATAAAACTAGCACAGTTAGTTCCTCTTTACCAAGGTGTATTAATTTTTTCTTTCCCACAGAAATCTTCTACTGTCTCTGTCCTCATGGATTTCCCTCCTCCTTCTTCCCTCTCCCTGCCCCGCTCTATTTTCTTACCCTTGAAACGCCCTCTCTCATTTCAGAACCACCTTTTTTTGGGAGCAGCTTTCCAAAAGCTTTCCCTACCTGCCCTGTGTTTGACCCGCTATCTTGCATTTCATGTTTGTCCTTTGAAAATAGTCCACCTCTCTCTTGGAGCTCCAACTCCATCCTGGAAATCCCAATCAGTGTCTAGTTTCATCACTATCTCAACAACTAGAAACAAGACCCGAGTCTCACCTGCACCCAAAGGTTGTTTGTAACAACGTAGTGATGCCCACGCAGAAGAAGATGGTCCCAATCAACTGGCTGGTAGCCCACTGGTCAAACCCAACACACATGGCATCAGCCAGCAAAAAGGGCACTGCTATCGTTCCACTGAAACATGTTAAGTAATGCTGTGAAGAGAAAAAAAAGGTTTGTTACTAGCCCAGCCAACATTAAGCAGTGAATAAATTTATGACCTTTTTTTCTTTTGCATTGGATATTTTTGATTTTGAATTATCCACCAATGCTCTCCCTTCCTGGTCCTAAGCAGCTCTTCAAATCCTGTCCTTCCACACCGAGCTACAACTGCTACTTCTGTAGGATAAACAAGGTTATTTACATGGCTACATGGCTACTGTCCTTGAGGAGGAGGTATCTAGGTAACTGGGCTGAAAACAGCTTCCAGCTCCAAAAAGCAGATAAATAACTCCATTCACTTGCAACCATGTGAAAAACCATTAGCTTACAAATGAACTTGGAGAGCACACAAACCAGGATGCAAATAAGCTCCCAAGTACCTGAAACCAGGTACTCATCAATACCTTTTCAATCCAAATACACCAAGCAAACAAACAAACAACAGCCACCATATTCCACAAGGTAGGCAGAAATACAATTACCCTACGGAACTGCCTGTCCTCGAGGAAAGGCAGAAACAAAAGAGATGCTTTGGAATGCAGTTGTTTGGAGATCTTGACATACTTTACAAATATTAACAAATTCTCAGCATTCCTGTGGAACAGATATTATTGCCATTTGAGAAAGAAAGGAGACGAAAGGAGCTGCTCTGCTTCACACAAGCTCATGGCTGAGCTGGGAGTAGGGCCCAGCTCGCTACTACAGCCCTGCTCCTTGCAGGAAGCACAAGCTCTCGCTCGAGGAGCACAGACTTTGCCTGCCCCCCTGACTAGCAAGCCTGCAGGTCCAGGAGGATGCTATCAAGCTTGAAGAGCTGAAATAACCAGAGCAGCAGCTTTAACATTCAAGATTTCAGGACCGAACCATCCCTCTCCACTTCTCATTTCAGAGGTGTCACTTTTTGAAGCTTACCACTTGGCCTTTGCTCACTTATTTGCTAACAGCAGCTCAGGAGACTAAATACTGAAGTGAATCTCTCAAATGCATATGCCAGCAAACAGCAATATAGGTCATTATCAACACAGTAATCTTTGTGATGAACTGCAGAAGAAACTATCTTAACACTTTCTGCAAACTCGTGAGAGCGTGGGAAGAATAAAGTGATGGCATACGCAAATGCAGGGAACTACACAGAAAGTGCTGAGCGAGCTCTAAAGGGTACTGAGGAAAATATCAGAGGTGTTTCAAAACGTACCTGTAACCCCAAGAAGATGCAGAGATACCACGGAGGGACGTCTTCGATAGTGTAAATCATGTCAGTTCTCTGGGCATCCAGACTGCCACTGCTGTCCAGTGTCTCTGCCAACGAGCTCTGGTTTGACAGGGAGGGCAGAAAGGTGGGGAGAGCGTAAGACAACCGGGGAGGACACAAACGATCGTGGGTTGCTGCTAGACACGGACAGAGGGAATTTGGATCAGCAGGCAATGCCCAGAGGAGCCAAGGCTGGTCTAACACTCCCCAGCAAGGCTGAGGCCTGACGGCTTTTAAGCCTTTTACACTTCAGTGAGCCTCTGCCTGCTCGCTTGGACTAACACACCAACTGTTCAGCGTACACCTGATCGCCAGAAGGTGGCCAAAAAGTGCGGTTATCACGACAGAGCCTGTATTAAAAAAAAGGAAAAAAGGAAGAAGGGGAACTAAGCAGAGGAGCCAACAATGGCTGTTTTCAAAGCAGAATGGCTATCCTTGCACAGGAGACCAAAATCACAGGCAAGAAAGTTCCTCATTGCAGTAATTGCTTCCTTGTTTGACTCTCACTCAGTTTCAGTCTCAGTTAACCTTTTTTAACCACACGATTTACTCTTTTTGCTTCCACCACACACAGAGGCAGCTGAGAGAAACGCTGCTCATCGGAACTGAACATATCCACAGCCGATTAGGCAAAGTGGGCTTCCTCCAAACCTGTGGGAATTTAGGCGAGACCACATCCTGGCCAGCCATGTGCAGAGAGCTGGCAGGCAGCTGACCACACACGCACTGAGATCCCCACAGCTTCCAGTTAAACAGGGTTCAGGTCAATCATTTTCTTCTTTGTAACTTAGTGGAATCGTTTTGTTCAAACTCTCTGGTTTTTGAAATTCCTGTGAACAAAGCCACAATGCTCCAAAGCCCAAACACCAACAACAAGAGCAGGAGGAAGTATCAGATTTTATCATTTCAGCTCAACTAACCAAAAAATACCTTACATAACTACTGTTGTGACCTAATCCACACTAGAACACAAACTCGTGTGAAGGAGCCTTACACAAAGGCCGTGACTTTGCCTTAAGTGGTCTTCTTCAAAAAAATCACAACAGGGGGATTGTACTTGGATAATCTCCATTTGCTTTATCATCTACAAGGTCAGGGAAGCCAAAGCGCCCCCCGGTATTTCCCTCTTCCCTCAGATTTCTGTTGGGAAAACAAATGTCACTGGGTTAATTCCAATTCAGGGGGTGTAAATGACCACACACCACCATGGAAAGGTCAAGGTGATTACAGCAGAAAAGCAAAATGAGAGCAACATTCGTTTCAAACAGCCCTAAGCACAGAGAGATCAGCTCACCAGGGTTAGCCTAACTAAGGCAAAGGGGCTACAGGAAGGAAAAAGGGACACTGTTCACTGCACAACTCATCTTGCCAACTGCCAGCACCACTGTCATTTTCTCACTGACTGAGAAGTGACAGATCCCTCTCCTGGCCTAATTCTCAATAAAGACATAAATTAAAAAACCCAAACAAACAAAAGAAACCCACCAATTTTTGTATGTTTTTATTTATATACAAATCAGGACTTTGAGTTTCAGAGCTTCACCTCCTGCTGGAGGGAGAGCGCTGAGCAGCACAGAACCTGTACACATCTTGGCTCTGACTGGGACCTGGGGAGAAGTGTGGACATCCTCGCATCAGCGGTGGCAGGGCACAGAGACCAGCAGAATGAGGAAGACTCAACAGTCAGTGTAGTTATGGACAAACAACAAGACACTGGTGAAGATGCCCCTGCTCACTGGAGGGGGGTTGGACTAGTAAGAATGGTTGCAACATCTGCTCACGAGGCAGGAGCAAAGAGGTGTCAGCAGAAATTAACTGTTTGCTTCATGAATCACAGAATGGTAGGGGTTGGAAGGGACCTCTGGAGATCATCGAGTCCAACCCCCCTGATACAGCCCAGGGCAGCCCACACAGGAACAGATCCAGGGGGGCTGGAAAGGCTCCAGAGAAGGAGACTCCACAGCCTCTCTGGGCAGCATGGGCCAGGCTCTGGCACTCTCACAGGGAAGAAGTTTCTCCTCATGTTGAGGTGGAACTTCCTGTGTTTCACCTTGTGACCATCACGTCTCCTCCTATCCCAGGGCACCACTGACAAGAGCCTGGCCCCTTCTCCTTGACCCCCACCCTGCAGATATCTGTGAACATTGATAAGATCCCCTCTCAGGCTTCTCCAGCTGAACAGCCCCAGGGCTCTCAGCCTTTCCTCACCAGAGATGTTCCAGTCCCTGCATCATCCTCGTAGCCTCTGTTGGACTCTCTCCAGTATTTCCCTGTCCCTCTTGAACTGGGGAGACCAGAGCTGGACACAACACTCCAGAGATGTCACCTCACTAGGGCACATCAATGCTGGCTTGCTGAAGCCATGTCAAGCCACAGCACAGGTTTAAGAGAACGAACTGTGACTAGCTCCCCACCTGACAGCAGTGTGAAAAGATCAAACACCTACCACCATGCACTGAGCAACCTGCAGTACTCCTTGCAGGGATGGGCAGAAGTGGGATTTTCTAAGTTCACTGAATTGCAGAACTGTTCTGGTTGGAAAAGACCTTCAAGATCATGGAGTCCAACCATTCCTCCAGCACTGCCAGGGCACCACTGAACCATGTCCCTCAGCACCACAGCTCCAAGACTCTGAAACCTCTCCAGGAATGGGGACTCCACTATGTCCCCCGCTCCACTGCTTAACAATCCTTTCCTCAGGTCCAACCTAAACCTCCCCTGGCACAAGTTGAGGCTGTGTCCTCTTGTTCTATCGCATGGATCAAGTGGAAGGGAGAAAAATAGATGTTTGGTAAAAACAGGCCATGAAGACATGCTTTCACGTCTAGAGATCGCTTATCTTAGTTGCACAATTTCATCCCAACACCTTTTGCTCAAGGCTTTTATCAGATTGTCTCCTTCCACGCTAGCGTGAGCACGCTCCAAAACTCAGCCATCACTGACATAGGCACGTCAACAGTTGCCAGAATTTGTCCATTACATTATCAGCGTGATCAAGATGGTAGTAGAGATGTACTCGGGACTACAGGCAGACTATCTGTAAGAGACAGCGTACGACGGCACGTCGTGGCACTCCTACTGCTCTCTGCAAATGTTACACTGAAAGACCTCTGTCAAAATCACCTTTTTCGGGTACACTTTAAAAGTCAGAATTTTATTTTGATGTCCAAGTTAGAAAACCTTACCTACACCCTGTGACACTGTCCTCGCCCCAACAGAGGTTACTGCCTTAAAGAGCATCACAATGCTCTTGCTTGGAACCAAGAGGGGTTTTGTTCTTGTTTCAGTTAGGACATTAGAACAAATGGGGTCAAACGGAGGCTTTTTGGAAATAAGGCTTAACCACAAAGCCAATCAGATATCGACTTCTCAGGAAGAGGTGCTGTTTGGATTTACTGCAAACCTCTTTTTAAACAGAAGCTCAGATCCACACCATCTTTGCTTGCAAAATTATTATTAAACAGGCTTGGGGAGTGACAGAATTGAGAAAAAAAGCTGGAAAAATCACAACCAAGCTGGTCTCCTTTGAGGCCTCAGCTGGGTCTTCCTGAATTATCCTAAGGAAAAGCGTTCCAAGGGTTCTCATGAGTGACTTGAAATTCTTTCGTAAAGCTGTGATTCAATAATAATAAGCAGCCCTCTACTTGGAAAAAGGAGGAAAAATTAAGTTTCTGAGTTTGGAGCTTGGAAGAAATAAGGAAAGCGAGTGGGAAACCTCTCACTTTTGAAGGTGCTCAACACCATCAATTTACTTGACTAAATGCAGAAACAGCTACGAACTGGAAAGCAGAACAGAACAACCTTATCAGGGAAGCCACGCAAAAGGCCAATGGAAGTGAAGAAATCAAAAAATTGCATATTCTGATAATCTTGGTGCCAGGTCAAAGTGCATTAGCTGCTTCTGGCATTTGCCGAGTCATTCCCTGTGTTCTGCAACCAAAATGTGTGACCATCAGAGTCATGAGGAGAGAAGTCCCCTGGGGCTGATCTGAACCTGCAAGTCAGCATCTTTAATTAGAGAAAGAAAATCTCTCTGACGAGTGATGTGGACAAAGCTGAGAATGCCAGAAGGAGTTCTCACCTAGAAGGAAAGCGCTACGTACCTTTTCTGCTATGCCATTTTCTGTGGTATAGATGGCCATCAGCTCGGTGTCCTCTGTATCCTGATCACCGCTGGATGTTGCTCCCCCATTTATCACGACCTTAAAAAAAGAAAACAAAAAGAAAGAAAAAAACCCAAGGTCTTAAAATACACATTTCCTCTGCAATCACATGTCATGTCACGCAGTTTTCTCTCTTGGTACTTGACACTTTGTCAGGAAACATTAGAAGCAATCATCTCTGTAGCAGCATGTTGAGGAATACACAGAAATTTGAAAGACATGACATACATCTCCTCAAAGCCTGGACAGCATCAGCTGAGTGTAGGGGGAAACCAGCAGCAGGCGGATTGGCAGTGCTGTTAACAGGCAGACGTGTGCAACAGACTGACACAACTAAAAATCTGAGCAGGGAAGAGAAGAGAAGCAAATGTTTTCTTGCTGTCGCCTGCTACTCTCAGTCAGGCAACTCAGGACATACCAGGGCTGGCACACGGGGCATTAGGACAGCTAACTGTTCCCAATCGTGCACTACCTGAGCAATCGCTGTCAGCAGCTCTGCTTTGGACACGAAATAACTACAGACAACATCACTGGATGCGTTCATGTATAAACAGTAACAAGTGCCAAAGGAGGTTTTACTAGCTGTTTGTGGAATAAAGATTTAGTGCAACACACTCCGAACAAAGTATTATCAACGGGTTCCTGCTGAGCCTGGCTGCGCAGCACCTGAGCTCGCTACTTACGGGCAGGGTGAAAAAGGTGGGATGTTTAGACTCGTCTTCATATTTGCCCTCGGTCGAGCCTCCTGCCTCCACCGATTTCGAAGTGGTGTTCTTGCCAATGCCCATCGTTTCCAGAATGTCAGGGACTTGCATGCAGCACCCAGGCGGATGCTGCTCGGGCCACAGGCCGAAGTCAAAGGACGAGTTCTTATTCAAACAGCAGCACCCCCAGGAAGCGCAGAAGTGCTCAGGGATCCAGCTGGGACATGAGGGTTCCCTTTTTAAGTATCATTAGCAGCAACAGCACCTAGAATTGGAGAAAGAAATGTAATTTTTTTCTCAATCACCTAAGATATATGGACAAGTACGCATGCCCCGCAACCTTCTACACGCTTGTGACTCACCGGCTCTTACCGCTCCTTTTTGATTTGATAATTAGCTGATTACCATCTGAAGATAAAGCTGGTGGCATTCTAAATTCTTTCAGAATAGGACTACTGTGATCATTCTCTCATTGTTCTCTTGTGGTCTTCCAATACTAGTAGCACACTGAAACCTTAATTTCTATTCCACTTTCACGGTTGTTTCCGAAGAACATTTTGGGGAGCAAAGTTTGCCTGTGCTCCAGCCCCACAGCGCGGTACAACAGCTTGCTAGCAAACAGCCACCGCAAACGATATTCGGGCCTCTTCGAAGAGTGGAAATGTGCGAGATACTCACAAACCCACCTCTCTAGGACTAAATCCTGCCTCTTCCAACAGCTTCTTTTAAAATACTGTGCAGGAAGCTCAGAGCAGATGGGCAGCGAAGCGCACCCGGCTGTCAGACAGGCAGAAACAGCCCTTCTGGCCGAGCAGCTCTACCCAAAATTAGCCCGGTTGTGCGAGGAACTATCAAAGTTATCTGCTCAACGGCGGTGAAGCAACTGCCTCAGGATAAAGCTGCGCACTCTAACCAATATCAGTACTGCTTTGGCATAGGAAAGGGAAAGCCTGTCCAGGCTACCGCTCTCTCTGGCTTTCCCAGAAGGGTCACTACAGTGCAGTTTCCCCACACTCGCTCCTTGCATCAGCCCTGCCAGTCCACAGTCACCCACACTTGTGCCATTTCCAATTATCAGATTTGAATGTAAACTTCCTGCAGGACAGCGCAGAAAATTCTGCATCGAACGAAGTTCGGCAACCTGTGGTCACTGGGATTCGGGAAGAGAACGTGCAGCTGCGGATGAAACAAACCAAGCCACAGGAGAGGACCCAACAGAACCTCAGAAATGGCCTTTTCAAGATCCTACCCAGTGGGATTTTCTGCCCATCCAGGAACACATCCAAGCAGCAAAGCCCACTGCACTCTGGCATTCCTTCAAAAGCGAGTTAATGACATTTGCTGCTTAATTGCTAGAGGTGGAAATGCAACTCAGGGACATTCAAGACCCACAGCTCCGTACGCATTAGAAAGCAAAAAAAGGAGAGTTTGGGTTTGTTCTTAAGCCTCCCTTCCGAAGCACTGCTCAGGTGAACGCAGCAGCTTGAGCGTCTGCTGTAACTGCAATAATGGTAATAATGAAGCTTGACAAAGACCCTTCTGCTCCAGGCAACTCAGCACTGTGAAAAATTACCAAGTACTAATATTTTAGAGCCTCTTAATAGCTGTTAATTGCCCATTCGCTGGAAAGTTCTGGTTACCTGAGGTGAGACAGATAGTGATCTTTCAAAGCGATGTAACTTTGGAAGAGAGAAAAATACAGGTACAGAAGATCTGCTCCTTGGGCACTGAGGTTCCCTTGAAGCATTCCTAATTAAATCAGAAAGGAATGGAAAGCAGTGCCTTCAAACAAGGGTTTAATTAAGCCTTGTTTCTTAAGGTAAATATGACGACAGCATAATTAATTATTTCTCACTTGAACTTCAGACCGAAGGAGGAGACCGGCGAGAGAACTCACAGTCGTGCTGTGCTGATAAAAAAAGGCATTCCCATTCTTACAGACTTTCCCTGCGGAAGTGCAAGCCTCCCAGCACAGGACTCTCCCAGCGAGTCCGAGTGTGCAGGCAGGCCATGGCAGCGTCCTCATCTCAAAGCTGCCTGCGAGGCCAGGTCAGCAGGTTAGAGAGACAAGTTAAAGGTCTGGGGGCAGGGGGGTTATTTCTGAGGGGGTTGTTTGCTGTTACTGCAAAAGCAGAACAGATTCTTTTTTTTCAAGCACAGGGATTTAAAAAAAAAAAAAAAGAAAAGAATTTTCCTTTTTCTGTCAATGTAGACGTGCTTTATTCTCCAAGAAAATCAGTGATGGAGACAGGCGTGGTTTAGTCTGGCAGCTTTATCATCTCAGATTGTCGAGGAAAAGGGAAAGGGCAGAATGACACCTCTAACAAATGCAGCCATGCCGATGCAACTGCAGGGTAAGAGCTACACCAGCCGGACCCTGTTGTTAGGAGAGCTGCTTTAAGGTAGCACGATAAGCTTCTTAGTTAGCACTAACTAGCATCTCCACCGATGCAAAAGAAGAGACCACATAATCCTATTTTACTTCATGTGGCAAACCAGTAAGACTGCTATCTCCTGAAAGATGATGTGATCACTCCTTGGGAATTGTTCTTGAGAATTACATCAGGGGAGCACACAAATAAGCTCTGCCTTGTATTAATCCTTGAAAGCTGAAGCACAAGAGCTAGAATGAAAGTGCTTGGATGAGGACTCTCGGATGATGAACAAGCAACTTCAAATTAAGGGGTAAAAATATCCTCATCTGCTATTTTTCCTCGGGAGAGGGAGTGTGTGCTTGTATATTTTTGTTCTTCAACCAGAAGTGTTAAACTGAGAAATCTTCAGGAAGCAGGAGATCAGGTTATCTGACAGATACGAGTCTCTGTACCAGAGCTCTTCCTCACCAGCCCAGCACAGCTGAACAAGAGGACACAGATGTTTTGTAGCTCAGTGACAAATCTAACTGATCAGAAGCTGAGAAGCCACGTAAAAAGCGATGAAACTCATTCAACATCGGGTAGGTACACACAGTACAATGAACTGTATGCTGCCTTGCAGCACATGGAAAGGCTAGAAGTGAGATTTCCACTGACGCTCATTAACATTCATCTCTCTCTCTACCAAATTATCTTCGGTGCTCATACATGATTAACCCAGGAAGGCCAAAAGCTGACATGGGTTTACAAGGCTGCAGATAAGATTAGTATCTAGCCCAACAGCCTACTCCAGGGGACAGCCCAGGTGCAGGTCTGCAGGAGAAAAACCCCCCTAGGTGGGGAAAGGCCACTCTGCATCTTCAGCATGCTCACCTTTTCTCCAACATGCAATCCTTCTTCCAGACCTTAAACTACAGGAGAGGACACAAAGCCACGGCAGGGTCTGGTCTGACACTAAGCGGTTAGTGATAGCACTTTGTATTTTCTCAACAGCCAATACCACATCTCCTGTTTTATCAAGGGAGCTCCTACATGTTGTTGAAACAAGCTACAGTGATTTTCAAAGTTCACTCAAACAAACAAACAAAATATACAACCCAGAGATGAGCGATGAAAGGCTTTAATTAAACATATTTTTCTTTTTCTTCCTTCAAGCGGAACTTCTGCCACAAATACAAACCATTCACTGAAGCAGACAACACAGAGTTTTCCTACAGAGAAACCAAGACAGGCTGAAGGGAAAGCTTCTAGTCCACAAGGTACCAAGGCTGCCTAAAGAACAAACTCATCTCTTGCTAGGTGCGCGGCAGTGGAGCCACCCAGGAGAACCCGTGTGCTGGGAGACAGGGCTCCTTACAGCCTGGTTGCCAGCTGACGTTCGCCGGGAGACACACGGCTGGGACTGGCACGAGAGCATCCAGAGACGCAGGTGCCCGCAGAAGGTGGCCGGGGATCAGGGAAGTGTGGAAGAAACTTCCCCACCACACCGTGCCGCACGGGCTGGGCAAACAGGAGCACGTCTGTGCTCTCAACACCAGCAAGGCAGACAACGAAGGAGCTTTGTGGCAGCTCCAATTAAACAAGTTCACTTTCGTGGTGGTTACCCCTGGCTGGCCACACCATCTACCACAAGAGCCCAGGCAATCCTCAGTTAATTGTGGAACGGCAGCTCTCCCCAGATTGCCACTGGTTCTAGCTACGCCCATTGCACAGAATTTCTGTACTGATTTTCTGCTATTAAGGTATTAAAAACTACCAACGACTTCTCTTTCTGTTACTAGACACACCTTGGGAGCTACAGGCACTGCGGTTTGTATTTATACACGTCCTCAGTTATGCTTTTTTTTTTTAAATCCAAGAAGAACCTTAGAACAAGATTCCTCCTTCCACTCTCCAGCCTCCCCACCACAGCCATTCACATCTGCTGTTTAAGAGCACAAATACAGCAAGCCCAGCAACTTGTTTCTGAGAAACTGTTAAAAATGAAGCCATGCATTATCCAGGGGTTTTAAAATATTAAAGACCAAATTAACAACCAAAAACTAGCAACTTTGATACTCAAAGCTGTCCAAAAAGCTGCTTGATGTTTTCCTGCAAAGCAAAACCGCGCTCCCTGTTTCAAAGAATTCACTGGCAAGGTAAAGGAGGCCCAACAAGAGCTTCGCGTGATGCAACCCAGGCACTGTCTGCAGACCCACCAGCACAAGTTCAGCTGCTTCACAGTGCTGGCCACGGGCACTCTATCTCTAGACGGGTACTCGGGATAGCTGCTCACGAGGTCCTCTACCCCACAAACTGTTCCAGAGACAAAGGTGTGCCCCGTGGGCTTTTTTCCAACCTTCCAGAGGATTCTGACCATCTTACAAACGTGAAAAAGCTGCACAGCACCTGCACTTCATCTTCTGTTGCTACACGTAAAAAACCATGCTCCTGCTTTAGTCTTTGGAGCTTTCCTCAGGCTACTTTCAAACTGAGCCTGTTTGGGCTGAAAACTACTCACGCTTTGTCTTTTCAGGCACCTCTTGCACCCTGAGTTTGTCCCCATGAAATAAAATTAAGGACTACTATGTCCTTAAATGCCACAAGATCTTCCCTTGCTACTCCAGAGCAAACTACGTCCACACTTAAGAATAAAAAGTATACTTCAAATGCCTAACGCAGTACTACACAAAAAGGCACCATCTCCCCTTACCTGCTAAACATGCCCCAGCTTCCTAACATTTCAGCTTTACAGGGGAGTTGAGGAGCAGCCTGAGAAGTTTCAGTCCCAAGTTAGTTTCTCGCTTCAAAGTACATCTTCAAAGCACCAACATATTCTTTCTTTGTAGGCACTAATGAATTTTTAAGTAGTTGGTATTTTGACTGCCATCCAGAATAGTATGTCTTAACAACCGACCAACGTTATTAGGGCATGTCTGCACAAAGACATACAGGAAAGTTATGCCAAGCTGAAACCTTCCGTTGATTTAAAGCACATTAGCTAAATCTCATTAACGTCCTGTGTGAATGAGCTTGTTGAGAAGAGGACTTAAATCCAGCTGAATGAGATGTTTTAACAAAGGATCTCACAGCTTCAGAAAAAATGCATGTTTAGCTAGTCAAATTATTAAAGGAGTTTATTTAGGCTGATTCTGAACAAAAATATTGGAAATATTCACATTTCCAATAAACACAGGGCAACCTGAAGGAGTGTTTGGTCAAAACCGGTATTGGTCAAGCTGTTCCTCGCTGATCTTTCACCCTGCTTCTCTCCTTTTATGGTTCCCACAGGCAACAGTTTTGCCCAGTACCTGTGCCTCCCTCCACGGGGCATGCAGCGATGCGCCCACGATGGTCTGTGTTAGCAGAGACCGAACGCAAGGCCAGGGAAGAATTACCCAGAGGCAGCCGTAAGATTACATTTCAAAGCAAAACCTAGGCAATAACGCTTTTATGGCTCGACATCAAGCAACTGGTATCAAATGATACCTGCAGCATTCTCTAGATAGTGATGATGCTCAGGGTAAATAAAAATGAAATAATCTACCACTGCTCTTTATAAAACACATCACTACTTTACAGTCTTCCGTGCAGCACAGTACACCTCTCCGTTCACTTGATGTATAGTGGTGTACAGCCCTTGCGCCCTCCCCGGGAAGCATCAATAATCCAAGAACTCTGATACCTCCATGGTATTACGGATGCTAAAGCACAGTTCTCCTTCACAGAGCTCAGAGAGCAACCTGAGCACACACTGGCTCTTTTCTCTGCTTTCTTTGTCCTTCTACTTGGCACATTGATGAAAGCTACTTCCCCGCCCCCCCCCCAAGACCTTAATCACATCAAAACGAAGGTGAAGTTAGAGACTCATCTAGGAAGAATTCCGTTTATTAAGCAAATCAGGGTAACGTGCCAGCTTTTTCAGTTCTGAATACGAAGCTCCTTTCCAAAGGCTTGGCATTCCTATGGCTATTTCTGTAACAGACAGTCACTCCTTTCTGAAAAAGAACAGTTTCAGTCCAGTTAGCGATACAAAGCCAGCAACCAACTACACACTTGAGAAACTTTACACCGAGCTGTCTATCGGGCTTGTCTTGAAATAAACATTTCACTTCCACTTAATAAAAGATTTGGAATTCAAGAGACTGACAAAAACTAACCAAGATGCTGTACCTCTGGGGTCAAGCATTCATCTTTTTACTACATAAACCTCATACAAATTTTAAGAATTAAAGCAACACAGTTTAGAGGTAAAAGGGATAAAAGGGTAAACACTTCTGAGTTTTTCTTTACTGTGGTAACAATTTTAAATGAAAAAATGAAGTCAATCTTCTCAAAAAGATTAGTTCCAAAAAAATGAGTTTGTCAAGTGTTCTTTCTTAATCTTCAGACTAAAGCAGCTGGATTTTTTTTGAATCATCCCCATTACCATCTGAATTCAAAGCAGCTCTTACCTCCAGAAACCTGCACCACTGCCTAGAGCCTGCCCCAGCCAACTCCTCCACCGCCTCCCTTCCAGCCTGCGCCGAGTGCCCCAGCCGAGCGGCAAGCCGGAGCCTGAAGGGATGCAGACATACCGAGGGAGGCTTTTTATAACCTGGTTGGGCTCTCAACATTGTATAACTGTACCGTGCCCAATCACCGCTCGGTGCGTTACACAACGGCCGAAGACGCAGCACAGCCGTCAACTGTTACTACACATCTGTAGTAATCTGTGTCATGGTTACGACAAGCAAGCGAACGGACGCAGCCCGAGTAACAGCAGAGTGCAGACACATCGACCCCAGCAAGGAGGTTCAAGTGCTTTACGTAACCCGCAAAGCCAGAGGCAGAAAACCCAGCCGGGGCCCCCAAAATTCAAGTTGCATAAATATTTACACGCCTGGCTCCAACAGCTGTAAGGAGGGCTGGGATTTTCTCCACCGAGCTTCCATAAGACGCTGTTGTGCAACTTGCACAGAAATATTTTTATTTGCAAATTAGTCAGTTTTCCAGAGGTCCCAGATCTCAAAGCGCTGTTCCCGAAGACAAGGTTTA
Organism: Todiramphus chloris collaris; assembly: GCA_025345505.1. Taxonomy (NCBI): domain Eukaryota; kingdom Metazoa; phylum Chordata; class Aves; order Coraciiformes; family Alcedinidae; genus Todiramphus; species Todiramphus chloris. Next base: position 510,891 of record JANVCC010000267.1, on the reverse strand, counting down.
GCAATCCACAACCTCACAAGAACAGATAACACACAACATAACCTGCACTGGGCTCATTCGCTTTCCTAACGTGAAAAGCTGCACAGAAGTCACGCTCAGGGCTGCAGAGCAAAGTGAGATGGAAAGGGAGGTGGGAAGAGAAGTGAGAAACTTGAAACACCAACAGTAAAGCATTAATTAACCTGCAGTCCTTTGACATGCCCCTGTCCTCCCTCTCTCTCTGCAGGACAGCACTGCCTGAAGGCTGCCCTTGTGCTGCTGAACATCACTTTAGAATCAAGTCCTCACAGCCCCTGCCTCAGGTTATCACTTGCCATCAAGTTACACGCCATCCCCACAGACTGTGAAGGAAAGGAATCTCCTCTCCACAGACACCACGCGCTTGCAGCATTAACAGGCCACCATCACAGCTTCGACAGCTGATGCCGTGGTGACTGAAACAGGTCTCCAGACAGGAGCACCCAGCTCCGAGGCGCTGCTCCCACCGTACGCAGTATCTCTGCCCCTGGGGTGCAGCTGAGGAGCTGGCCAAGAGCACGCAGCACCGCGGGGCACAGTGAGGATCTCACTTTACCCAAAATGCACCCTTTGAACCCAAATTTACCAGGCGAAGCCAGGCTGCTGGTGCCATCTAGCTCCCCTGGGCCCATTACACAACCTTCCAACTTTGTCATCCTCCTGCTTCATTGTCAAGACCTGAAAGCTGCGGATCAGCAGCCGGATCAGAACTGGGCATGTGCTTGTTCTTGCATCAAAGAGCCAACCGCTGAATAGGGCGCGTTTAATTGAAAGCTGCCACTTAATATGTGCAACACTCGTTAGTCATCATTTCCTAAGAATGCACAGAAGAAAGCCAATTATCTCCGCTGATTATTTTATGCAATGTGTGCGTACATAAAAGCACATTATGTTCCAGCATTTAATCTCTGCTGCAAAGGGATGTTGAGAAGTTTCCTCCTCCGCTTGCTCTTTGTCCAATTATTAGATTCTTTCCTTTGCTCTTTACTTCTGAATTATGAATGTTTTCACAAACATTAACACCTCGTTTCAACACAGAGAAAGTTCACAGCCCTTACCGCAAGCATCACCGCAGCTTAAGTTTGAAGACCGTGTGATACAAACCGTGGGACCACAGCCCCCCAGACCGCCTGCAAGATCACTCACCCACACCCCCTTCGGAGGAATACACTGGAGACGACTGCAGAGTCAAGGCGTCCGATGCGCTCACCGGCAGCTACAGCACTGAGAGATCAACGGCAGGAAACAAGGTGAGGTTTGGAAAGGAACAGGCCATTTGCTCTTTCACTCCAGTGTCTAGAACTGACGGGTCTTTAAGTGTCTGTATGACACAGTGCCAGGAACTGAAACTCTGCTCACCCTGAATATCACAGTTCAAAGTATAATTGAGTTCAATGCAAGTAACATTACTTCAGTGTCCAATTAAACATGACTTCTCTATTTACCTTACAATTAAAACTGATCGCTCCAAAGTTCATCACTGGTGAGGGAAAATTTCATCATTCAGAAGATTTATTTTTGATTACTTAGTATTTACACTCAATAACTTAGTTCAAATAAGCCACGCACTAAAATCTGGATGCCTGCACATCAAACCCACCCTCTGTGACCGACGGACTGGGCAGACCTAATCGCAGATTGTTTTGTTGAAGGGAAGAACTATTTAATCACCGTCACACTCGAGATGAATGCTAATTCAAGACAGAACTCCTGCGACTACGGTTCTGAGACAGCAGAATGTTTTACAGTGCACCTTCAGACTCCATCATGCTGTGCAAGATGGGTGGGATAAACGGATGAGCAGCTCTGCGTATGGCTGCGCTGTATGGATGGAAGTGAAACCACAGCAGACAATTTATCTTGCTCTGCTTCAGCACAGGAAGCAGTGGTGTGACGATCCTACACAGCTAGTCATCTTTTTTATTACCTGTTTAATATCTGAAACTTAGACTGATAGGAGCATTTCTCTTGCCTGAGAATGCTACATCTAGGAGGAGATCAGCATGAGAGGATCCAAGCTCTTGCCTTCTCAGACACTGTACATACAGTGCTCACTTTAAGGATGAAACAAATACTTCAGAGTGCCCCAGTCAAATTACAAATGTTTGTTGTTAGATGCACATCGGTAAACTGACAACTTACTGGCAACCTTCCGAGCCTGATATTCATCCTGAGGCTATCTATCCTCCCTAGTTTAGCAGCACTCGGGACAAAACACCTTTCTGAAGTCACCTGTTTCCACAGTGCTGAACACACTGTGCATGGGGACGGCACACCGTGGCCATCTCACACCATCAAAACTGATAATACGACCCTGTGACCACAAACACCTGGCAACCAAATCCCTCCTTTGAACCCTCCTATACTGCCAGGTAAAATAACAAGAGAAACACACGACTTAAAAAGGTGAGTCTGATGCAGTCACTGAAAAACTGTTAAGAAGAGGTTCTCTGTTCTATGACTTATCTAAAAAAAAAAAAAAATTCAAAATAACAAACAAAAAATTCAACCCAACTAACACCAAAAGAGAAAAACCCAAACCCAAACCTCAACAACAAGACAGAACTCCAGAACTCTATTCCGGCAGAGTGGACGCCCAACAACCATTCAGCAGGCGCAAGGCCCCCTGCCCAGAGCAGTGCTGCCCTTTGTGGGAACACTGGCAGGGAGAGGACACATTTACCATGGCCAAGCGAGTCCCCAGATTACACTTATGTTAGGAAATTGCCACACAAATGTATTTCCTACAAAAGCCGTAACACTTAATCTTCTGTGTCAGTGGAAAGATTTAGATTGTACAGCAGGCTCCCTGAACATCTTCCAGAAAACACTTACACAGCAAACACAAGAAAATAGCATCACATCCTAGCAGAATAAATAGATCTCCTCCTGCCCACGCCTTGGAACAGCAGAAAGACTAAGCCATTAAGTTTGATCTTATAGAGACATGTACAAATCCACCAAGTTATAAATTCCTTGGAAAAACACTTCCCAGAAGATATGCTTTAATATGAAAACATCCCCTGCTTCTCTTTTGTGATGCCGTGTCAAACATACACAAAGAATTACCGAAGTGCTTGGAAAGCTTGCTGGTTAACTCGATGAGCTGCGCGGGGGGCTGGGTACTGCCGACACAACCCGGGCACGTCCCTCAGCTCTATCAGAGGAGACCCAGAGGCATCCCACACCGAGCAAGTTCCCCTTCTCCACTCAGCAGAGGCAGTGCTTTGTGCTCAACTTCCTTTCTCCTGAATTCAGTTACAGCTTGGGTTACAGTGTTTGTTAGGACTTTTCCTGCAGCTGTGTTGTGTAAATACTCGTAAGGAAAATCCAGGCTGCGAGATGTACATCAAAGCAGGCTGACAGTCCTGTGTGAAGAGGTAATTACAAGATGGAAGTGCCTTTAGAAACACCTATGGCTGATTTCTGGGCAAGGAATAAGAAATCCTTTTCTAGGAAAAAAAAAAAAAGAGTAGTGAAGCCAAAGCCATACACTCCACAGGGACAGATCAAAGTGCTTCAGAAATGAATGGAGAAGGAATGTGCTTTTTGAGGTCTGCTATTGTATTCACCGTGTCCATAAGCTAAGGCAGACGCCTACATCTCTCCTGGACCTCCAGGTAAGGTTGTAATTAAAGGCAAAAGCTCACATCATTTTTCTTCTAAGAACAGACAGAAGTTAATACCTGCTTACTGGTCACCACAGCATCACTCAAGGCTGCCGACTGCAACCCTTACAGCATCATTACCTTCAAGTATTGCCAGATGCCTGGGGAAACACTGTCAGCTCCAGAACATGCTTAGAAGACAACAGCACGCAGCCCAATTTCAAGCACAAAATAATTCAGCCAAGGGAAGAACACGCAATGGACCTAACAAGCTGGAGTATCCAATAACCCTGCACCTAATAAGGTGCAAACGTGAACTCTCCAGCTCAACTTTCCATCTCCGACCCCGATCTCTTCCTTTCTCAAACACCACACCACAGAAGCACGTCGTGGTGCACTCACGGGTTCCAGCCAAACACAAACCCACCACCAGCCCAACAGCTCTGACCTATTCGCTGCTGCGGATCACACAGAGTGGATATGCAAATTCATGGACCAAGTCTAGACTTGAAACATCTGCTGATGTTAATCTGCTAAAGCTGAAATGCTGTAAAGTTTTTTTGGTATTACTTTGGCATTATTTTGCTGATACCATTTCGTTAGCACGTTCATGGCTTAGCTTATCCTCTCTCTCTCTATATATATATATTTATCTCATTTTTGTGACTGTAAATAGTTTCAAAAGCACGGGCTGAATCACTGCACAGAAAAAACCAGCACCCTGACCTTGCTACAGGCCGTGCACAGAACATGGAAAGTTCTCTCCATTAGCTGACGTCGCCGTTATTTTCATTTTCCAAAGGCAAAGTGTTGTTCATAGAAAAAAAAAGCTCACACAGTTTTGAATTTGATACACCATTTGCTCAGCTGCCTAAAAATCCACCTGCACTAAACAGCGATCGGCCAGCTCAAGAACTCTGGCTGCAGGACAGTGTTTGAAAATAGAGGGGAAGAGAGCAGATAACCATCCTCACGTTCAGTGCCCCCGCTATCTCGCTGCCCGGTCACTAAGCACTCGGCAAGCGCAGCTCCACAGCACTGCCCAACTGCTCCAGCAGCCGCCAGTCCTCCTCCCACCGATCCCAGCCTCCTTCCTCTGAAATGGAAAAGCCTTTCTAATCTTCAAAGCATGGCCACAAGTCAATCTCAAACTTAGCACGCTTTTTAATTTTCTTTTTAATTATCCAGTTGGGAGAGTTATGCCCTCCCTGCTCAGTGACCTTTCACTTCTTCGAGATTATTTCAAGAAATCTTTCCTGGGAATAATCAGCAAATTTCTACCACTTGCAGAGGAAACGCTCCGAGGCTGCCAGGCGCTGAGGGGGAGACAGGATGGTTCTGGGGTGCCCCTGTGCAGGCAGCCTTGGCTGCGTGACACAGGGCCCTCAGTCCTGCAGGCCAAGCTTCTCCTGGCTTCAGGCCACCCGCGATCCCATCGCGTCTGCTCAAAGCCTCCCTGGAATGGGGTGTCACGGGGGGGCTTCACAGCTCCCGGGCCCTGCGTGGAGCCAAGCCCCCAAACAGCAAGAGAATTTCTTTCTTCTGGAGCTGGCAAAAGGCAGGGCACAGGCGGATCATCTGCCGGTGAAGCAGCAATAGATGCTATTATTAATTGTATTAGCAATAATAAATGCCGCCATTGCTACCAATAACTGTCAACCAACTGTTTGTGGAGGAGTTTGGGTCGCCAAGCAGTGTGGTTTCCCACAGCCATAGCCACAGGGAAAAACGAAGCCATTATTGCCATTAATGAGTTTGAAGTTAAACCAGCAGCACCTACTCTCTGCCCACACGCTAAACAACAGCGCGCAACCCTGCCGTGGATTCCCACACGCGAAGACAACCAATTATCAATTTATTAATTTTCCAACGAGCCTGGCAGCGTTTACAGAGACAGGTCTGTGTTTCACCAGACTCGCAGGTTAACTCCCCGGACTCGGGTTTCAGGCAGGCTGAGGTGAAAGTGTTTACACACGCAGTCACGATCCACTTCCTTATCAACGTGCGTTTCTGCATCTTGCCGACGGCTCGAAAAGTGAACGTGAAGCCACCGGCTGGGTCCTGAACCCCCAGGGAGGAGGAGAAACCCAGCGGGCATCTAACCTGTACGGCACAGAAGGTGTAACCATGCAGAGAGGCGAGGCGTAATTTAGTTCAACAGCTTTGAAGATTTCTCTTCATATGTAAGTGGTTAATTAAGAATGCATTAAATATATATTAATGCATTAAACATGCCTACAAGCGATAAAACCATTAAAGGCGGCGAAGCGAATTCTTCTGCAACTGAAGTGACAGGAACGGAACAGTCCACTTGACATCAAACGGATTGTGCAGGACAAGCACAGCAAAATACAGTATTTTTAGGGTTCACACTACTTATAATAATATTTATGCCAACTATATTTTATTGAAGGAAAGCTTTTACTCTTCACCAAGACGTGCCTTTTACAAAAAAGCATTCTGTCAGCGTTTAGTGGGATACTTCTCCACGATTTTTGCCAGTAAACCAACCTTTCTGAAGCCTACACGCTGTGATTTCAATATTGTACTTTACCCATTTCTTCACCTTCAGGGGTCTTTTGCAAATGTCTGTATAGCCCTACGTTAAAAAAAAAAGTAATCGCAATTACTCTTACTTAATTGGCATCGCTTGAAATGCGAGAGTCCTCCGCTGCTGCAATTTGGAGTCATGTCACTCAGGCACACATTTTGCCCTCAAACAAAATTTTCCGTTTGAATAATTAAGAGGCAAAAAGACCAATAGAGATGGTGCCTCCTTTGAAGGTACCCACACGCTGTGCTGGCTCCATAATAAATCTATTACCTGCCATTCAACAAAACACTGTCTGTCACAACAGCCTCCAGAACAAAAACAGTAATTAGGCTCGGATCGCAAGGCACCCGGCACCCTGTTCTGCAGGCTGCAGTTGGTGGGTTTGGGAAGCAAGGAACGGGGAGCCTGAGCAAGATTAAAACTGGGCTGATACTGATGGCAAAATCTTCCCCAGAATGAAACAGCCAAGGAGCAGAGCTCGGATAATACTTTGGGTCGAGGTTCATTCATGTTAAGAAACTTAACAGAAGCCTTAATTGACAACTTGGCCGGATTTGATTGTGCTTTATTAGGCACCTTCATGAAAAGCATGAAACCTGTTTGATCTCTTCCAGTGAGGAAGACTCATTAGCAATGGATGTTTACGAGTACCCAGGGCTCCAGATTACAGAACTTCTTCCCTTTCTGCAGAAGGGGCTTTTTAGATCGATGCTGTTATGAGAAGGATCACGTATCATCTCCGAAAGAGCCCAGGCTTCTGTCCTTTGCTGTTCCTGGTGTTTGCAAACACGGCAATGAAAACGTTGTCTCGTTTGCAAGCCTGACTCCTAAGAGCCAACTCTGTTCACAGCCCTGGGTCCCGACTAGCAACCCAGGGGCATTCACGCTGCAGGGACAGTCAGCGCTGAAGATTATTTATAACAAGCCAGAATTTCTATGTTCTGAGATTAATACAGCACAAATCGAGCTGTTCCTATTCAGTTTACAGTGTCTCGCTACAGAAATAGATACCCTATCTTACTGCAACCAAGCCACACCACCTGGGACCTGTGGACAAGGAAATGGCTTCCCCCCGCCCCCCTTATAATAAAAATATTTAGTTTTAAATTGAAACAAACTACAGGTAACCAACAAGTGTCTAAGTGCCTGAATAAACCACACCAGAGCCCTATAAAATCATCTGGATAGTAACCCTTACGGTCAGCATAATCTCCCCGAATTCCATGCATGAAATGAAACGGTACCCACGCAAACACATCCTCCCAGCACCAGAGACCGAACAGGAACTGTTCTTGTTCCCACCTATGAAGAGCCTCAGAATGGTATGAGAATACTGCAATTAGGGCTTGCAGCCTAATCCTACAGAAGCTCCCATTTCTTTCTTGTCAGTCCGAATCCCAATTAATTCTTCGGTTTGGCCTTTATACAGTGACACACATCAGGAAAACAAGCTCCTCCAGCTTTCATCAAAAGCTCCAAGGTGCTAAAATGCCACTAAGCAAATGCTCCTTGCATCAGGAACATCTAGTTAGCTTTCAGAAACAACTCCATTTGTACCAAAAAAAGAGGGGTGGGGGGAAGAAAGCTGCTGTAACTTGTGAAGCAGCTGGTGCTTTAGAGCACGGCTGCAAAACCAGGGATGTGCTTGCTTTGCTCAGGTGTGGCAGGGATCTGAATGCAGGATTCTCCACACAGAGGGCAAGTCATAAACAGAGGGAAAATGGTGGAAAGCTTGAATTTTTCTTCCTGTCACAGGGATTCAAAGACTCCATGGAAACTCAAACCTCAGCACAGCACAGTCCATGAAGTGCCATTAGCTCTGGGAGGCTTTCCTGTTATTCAGCACCCAGAAAGAAGAGGTTGCTAACTTTGCAGTGCAGCCTTTTATTTCCACTCCAAAGCTTCTAAATAAAAAGTGAAAGTTGTGCCATGGAGTCACATGCCCGGTTTTACGAGATCCTCCGGATGACCTTGAATACTGCTAAGAACATATCCACACCGTGTTCTTTAAAAGCACAACAGGAACGCTGAGCTACGTGCTTAAACAAGAGAAATAGGTAGGGGTGAAAAGAACAAGGCGAGGAGGAAAAGAGAAACCCTTCAGATCACTGCTGTGCTGGGCAAGAGAGAGCACCCAGTGAAGTTGTGCTTAATGGTCAAGAGATTCCCAGCACTGCCAACACCCAGCCAACAGCGACATCCAGAGTTCCGGAAGACCAGGACTAATTCCTTAACGCTGCGTTAGCCACCTCCTCACGTAAACCCAGCTAGGGGCACGCTGGGCAGGCTGAGTGTTTCAGGAAGCTATTGCACTTCCAAACTGCACTTGATTCTCTTCACTGTTTCAACTTTATGAGCATACCAACAGCCAGCAGACCACTGGCACAAGCCTTGCCACTTGGGGCTACCGTTCCACGGCCACGCACAGCGAGAGCAAATCCAATTACAGCGCGTTGCTACAATTAGAGCCCAAACTACTCAAAGCAAGACATCCACGCTGGAGGTTAATGCCCAGGAATGTAAGTGCACAAAACCCTCCCTAAAGTCGCTTTTTATTTACTTTCCAGCACTGCTGTCTACCGTGCATTCTCAAAATGCTTCAGCCAACTGTTCCAACGACACAAGCCCCGCAATAGTTGGATTTAAAAATAAAGCCTGACAACAAATTTGAGGCCCTTCAAAAGCCATTCGGTAAGCCGCTGCGTTTCAAAGCCGGCATCAGGGAGGGTTCATCTCTCCTCCACCATCTACACTCATTCCAGACCATACTGCAACCGGTTTTAACGCAAAGCAAGCGGAAAGGACACGGGTGCTGAATTAACAGTCCCCTTTATCACAAAGGAGATAACAAACGAATGCTGGCTAAATCCAAACGCGCCCAAAGCAGCTCAGTTACTGCTTCTGTACCACACAGAGCCTACAAGTTCAAAACTACCCCCAGGTACCGTGCCGCTGGTCACAGCTCCTCCAACACAACCACAACTGGACTCATCTGCTCCTAAAAACACAACTATCAGAGCTTGTTTTCTCAGGCGTTTGCTGACGCAAGTACTAGATGAAAACACCCCCCGTTCAGAGGGGAGCAAATTCTCCGTAACACACAAGCCGAATTCCAGCTACAGCCCCCTTGTTCTAAGGTGCACGTGTCACACTCCCATGCTTCGTAAGAATAAAATATCCCGACTGCCAGACCGGGGGGAGAAGAAATTCTGGAAATTCCATTTATTCTCTCCTGAAGCAGCTTTTCAAAAAAGAAGTACTAAAAAAGTAAGAGCAGACTTGGATGGAAAGTGATTTCCTGCCCACCCTCCATAACCAGCACTTTCATCTCCTGGCCTGAGAACTGAGACACAAAATGATTCAGATCATTGAATTTCTAATTATAAACTCATTAAAGACTAGTTCTACAATTACCTCCAGCCCAGGCATTCCTCTACAGATACTAAAGGGAGCTGTCTGAGAGGAACAGAGCATATTTCAGTAGGTTCCTGCTGCTCGGGATGGAGACAGCCAAAGCATGTGCTCTGGGACTCCCTCACCACAGCCCGGCCGTGACCCTGGTGGCCACTTCATCCTTCCCGCGACCAACGCAGAGCTTGCAAACCGCAGCCGGCCCCACTCCGCTCTGGGGCCAGGGCACAGCCAAGAGAAGAGTCACAGCTCTCTGCAGACTCAAGGCAAATGATGATTCACCATTTACCAGACTGATGACAACATTCAGTACCAAAATATAAGTTCATCAAGCCTCCGGGAGCACACTGGAGTAGAAAACCATGGGAAACACAGGCGCTGGGCATGATCTATTTCTGGTGCCATGCTCATTTTTATTGCTATGCTTGGCAACAGAAATGGCCAAGATTAATGCCGAGTGCAAGGAATAAAACCAGAGTGGGGCCTTCTTGCCTCCCTTCCCCACCGAGTGCCAGCGACACTTCAACACGCTGATCCCCTTTCCCTAGAAGCAGTTCTGCTCCTTCCATGGCCACATTACCACAGCAAGGAATGCCCACTGAGATTCATCTCTAACAGAGGAGAATTCAAATAGCAGACATTTCCTTCTCATAACCTGAAAATGGCCAAATACCATCAGATTTCTTTTCTGCCTTCAAATAAATGTCATCATAAGATGTCTGAAAATTAAAACTGCTTAGCCATACAGAAGATATGCTTCCCAGCACCGACAGAAGCATGACGTGCAGTTCGTGGAGTTAGCACCATGTCCTAATGCACCCCGCCCCTGGGAACGGCTGCAGAACACGGGCAACAGCTTTCGCTTTAAATGATTTACCTTATTCCTGCCTTACACTACATCGTGATGCATCTCTCTTTATTCATCCCAACTGTCAATGTTTTCTTCCTGCAGCTTTTAACTAAAATAAAACATGCCATAACTACCATCAGACCATTTCATGACCACTAAAGGCTTCATAAATAAGAACATTTGATGCCAATGAATTTTTCCAGTAGTACATGAACCATCATCTTCAATGGAAGAAAAGCAGTTCTGCACAGCCATTTGCATTTACTCTTGTAAGGATAAATGCATAAAGAAGTGCTTGAAAAAAGAAAAATCTATTGAAGAAATGGCCCCACAGCACCTTTTCAGGGTCGAGTTTTCTTACTGCCTTTTCTGATGGGGCTGACACAGACACAGATACGAGCAGCTGCAGCAGAACATCTCCCAAAGAGTCACCTAGCATGGCACACTAGTTTGTAACCTGCTGTCAACTGGAACAGCTCACCAGGGTGTGCCAGTTAACTTCCCCCTGCACACACAGGGATCAGAAGAGGTTAACTGCTGCACTTCAGACTAGGTCATTAAAGCAGCTTAACAGTCACTCCTGGAGGAATCCATACTGAAGATGGGTAAAGTTTCACCCATTTCATCTTCAACCACCCCCAATCAACCTAAACAGCACAACAAAGCCACTTCAGAATGACCATCATACTGGGGAAGTTGCCAGATTTGGGTACACCAGGGAGGAAAAAAACCACACAACCGAAACATACTGACAGAGTCAAAGACAGAAAACACAGCTTAGCTCAATTTAAACACCTTTGAAATAGTAACTGCATACAAATGAAGCATCTTCTACAGAGTCTTCTATGCAAACGTGGGGAAAAACCAATCAAAAAATTTTCTGTTAAAAAAAAAAAAAAAAAAATCCTCAAACACTGCCATTATCTTAAGCTCCTCACAAAGTAAAGTGTCTCCAATCAAATAATACCAAAAAAGAGACAACTTTCAGCTTTCCACTGGAATCCTTGTCAGCTTCAACTACAGAAAATAAAATTCTCCTATTAGCAGTCTTAAACACCCCCCCCCATTGCTCAGTACCGCTTCAGAGATGTGCACACAGGTCTACCAAGGGCTCGGGGAGCATAAAGAGCAGGTAAAAATTCTCCAAATGGATCTAGCTTCAATATAAAAGCAAGGCTTTTTGGGGCTAACCTCCCCAAAAGCTCTGTGACTTGACTGAGGGAGCAGCCATCCATCCATCCATCGGTCCCAGCATGGCAGAGAGGTCACTGCACGGCTGGGGACAGACGGGGGCTGCTGAAACCCGCGCTGCTACCGAAGGGAACGTTCACCAACCTGCAGCCCAACTTACGCTACTACTGCAAAAGCTGGGTTTCCTTCAGATTTGTTTCTGTACTGATGATGTAGAAAAAGGAAGAGGCTTGTACTCAGAGAACCCAACTTCCATCCAGCTCCTCACACCTACTCAGCACGAGAAGCAGGTGCCCTGAGGAAGCAGTTCACCAAATCTAAGCAGGGCTCACAGACAAGTGACAGATTGGGATGGATTTTAAAACATATGAATGCAGCTTGTTCAAGAACAGCAGGAGCACTGCCCACCCTTGAGAATCACAGTCTTAACTCCTTCCCTCATCCCCAGGGCTCTGACAAGACATTTTCAACTTCCTATCTGCATCCTTACTGAAGCCAAAGGCTTCTTTAAACCCACGATAAAAATCTCAAGGCCTATTTAACCTCACTTCTAGCCCAAGGTTGAATTTTTTACAGTGCATCTCCGTGAGAATACTGCTCTAATTTCAAGCTATCTGGATCATGACTCAAAGCTAGGAGTAGCGTTGTAAGAGCTCATCAACTACTAATCCAATTGCTTTACATATCTCAAGGATTATTTTCCAGTTTACTAACCTGAGCTACTTGTTGCAATAATCCTTTATCTACACTGAAATCACCAGGCAGCTCAAGGTGTGCAGCGTGAAGCCTGGCTCTGATAATGTGCAGCACATCAGGAGCTAATCACTCCAGCACTTGTTCTGCTTCTCCAACGAGGTCTTGCAGCCTGCATCAAAGTCCAGCTGCCAGTAAAACCACCACCCAAATCAGCCTTTGTTTGGTTTTTTTTTTTTATAATCTTAAACTGGGTAATTTAAAGCTTTCTCAAGTATGCCAATGCTGTGCTGCAGTGAGGATACACAGGCATATTAAGCTTCCTGTGCAAAAAGAGCATTTGGCATTTTTATTTCAGCTGGGTGAGAGCAATGGGGAGCCCAGTGTTTACTTGGAACCAAACTCCTATTAAGACAGTCAGCTGCACAGGAAAAAATATGGAAAAAATTAACAGGTGAGACCTTTACCTTGTCTTAAAGACATCTGGGGATTTCCCTTTCCTGCCAGAATCTTCTCCTGGCTCTGCCCGCAGCTCCCTTTCGGGGCCGGCTCCTGCCTGCACCTACCTGGCCAGGTTAAGGGAGATGCTCCGTGGGACCCACATGCACCGAGCATTTATCTTCCCGGCCTACAAAATGACAGGGACGGCTCCAAAATGAAAGGACAGGAATGAAACCGTGCAGCCTCTGCCCGCATGCCCATCTCCTATGAAAAAAGGCGAGAACCACCAACGACGGAAGCCCAGGACAGGGGTAGTTAGCCCTTATCTGTTAATTAGGGAAACCTAATGGAAGGCGTTCGACGAGCTTTGTTCGGGCTTTTTTTTTGCGCTACCTACATCACTTATATCTACTTAAAACGTACCTTAAAACAAAAGAAAACCACATACGCTACAGAGCGGGGCTCACAAGTCATAAGCAGAGAACAGGAATATTTACCACCATTTGCACTGCAGGGGAGGGGGAAAAAAAAACAACCAAAAAACCCCAAACTAATAAATAAAAAGGAGGGGGGGGGAAAAAAAAAAAAAAAAGCCTTAAAGCGTATCACGAGAACGGGATCAGAGAAGAAAGCGAGGCCACCCCTTCAGGACCCGGGGAGAATTAACCTGCATTTCTCCATCCCAGTTTGCGACTCTGCCACCCATTTTGTTTCGGATTAAACACCAAAAAAAAAAAAAATTAATTAAAAAAAAATAATGAACCCGCAGATGATGTCAGTGGAGCAGAGAAACCCCCCCCCACACACACCCCCGAACCCGCGGTGCCTCTGCCCCCAGGGCAGGTGCCCCCGCCGCAGGTGCCACCCCCGGCATCTCCCTCCCCGCGGCCGCCCAGGCCGTGCCCCTCACCCCCCGGCTTGCCGAGCCGGAAGGCACCGGCACGGGGAGCATGGAAGGGCTTAAGATACAAGCATGAAATAAAAAGGAGAGGAGGAGAGGGGCGGACGGCGCGGGAGCCGCGCGGCCAAGGTGAGCAGCGGCCGGGCAACATGGAGGAGGCTGCCGGGCAGCCCCGACCCACCTCCCGGCAGGAGGAAGGGGCGAGCCCCGGGTGCATGAGGATGGAGGACGGCTCCCAGGCGGCAGCAGCGGCCGGGATGGAGGTGACAGCGGGCGGGAGGCGAAAGCGGTGGCCGCGGCGGGCTGAGGGCAGCGCGCCGCTGGGGAGGCGCCGGCAGAGCTTCCCCCAGGGCGGGCGGCGCAGCCGAGCCCGCAGGGAGAAGGAGAACGGGGACGGGCTCACCTGCCATAGCGGGCTGAGAGCGGCAATGGCGCTGGGGGCTGCGGCTCCGCTCCGCTCGGTCGGCAGCGGCGAGTGCGGCGGGGCCGGGGCCGGCCCGGCAGGCAGAGCACGGGGCGGGCCGGGCCCCGCTCCGCCCCCGCAAGATGGCGCCCGCCCTTCTCCCTCAGGGCCCGGCGCCATGGCGGCCCCGCGGCCCCCTCAGCGCGGCCCGGCCCGGGGAGCGAGGGTAGCGCCCGGCCCCGCTCGGCCGCGATCCCCGCTCAGCGAGGGCCGGATCCCCGCGGCGCCTCGTCCGGGGATGGAGAGGGCGCCTCCGCAGCCCCAGGAAATGGCGCGGCTGTCCCACGGGCTGCCCTCGGCCCGGCCCGGCCTGGGGTGGGTTGGGTTCTTAGGGAAAACCCGGCATTTTTAATAGAAGAGCGGGCGTGGGGAGGAGGGGGGCAAAGAAAGAGCAAGCTAAGGAATTTGAGCCCCCCAGAAGGCGATGGGGGCTGGAGTGGGCAACCTGAGAGGTCCCCTCCCACCCAGAGCATCCTGTGATCCAGTGACGCCTCCACCGCGGGTTCATCCCTCGTCCTCCAGTCTGGCCTTGCTGGTGCTGGCACCGTTTTCTGCCGGGGGAGATGGGACAAGTCTGACCCGGCGCACCCAGCAGCGCACACTGGGGTGCTCCAGAGACGCGCAGCCCCCTGCCGCTGCACCCCCCGGCAAAGGCAGGCAGCGCCGCGCGTCCCTCCCGGCGAAACCCAGCACTCCTAATGGGTTTTGATAACATTAGCTCGCTGTAATTTGCCTTCTGCCTTTTCCAGTACGTGCAGTTCTCAGACATGCCCAGAGCCAGCTTGCGCACGAAACCTTTTGCCGCTCGGTGCTTTTCCTGGAAGCCAGGGCCCAGCCGCTGCTCCCGCCGCTGGTAATTTTTGCCTTTTCTCCCCACAACAAAACCGTGCTACGAACATCAGCCTGCTAATGTACAGGAGGCGTCCTTGAGATAATATTGACTGATGGTCAGCTTTCTCCGCCACCGGCCCCCTTTGTTATCTGATTAAGGTGCCTCATAGGTGTAAGTCGATAGGAAAGCCTGTGCTTCCCAGACCAGTGACACTAATTGTAATCCATTGCATCATTTTACCCAGACTTGCAATTCTTTGTTGATCTTTCAGGTCTTTGGCTTAATAGCTGCTGTTTGCACAGAGTTTGGCTACTGGGAATGTTTACTGAGTATTTGCTCGCCAGCTGTCCTCCCCCTTCCATCCCGCCGCCCCTATAAAGAGGGTTTCAGCAGATCCCATTAAAACTCAGGAGCTTATTTTAAGACTGTAGACCCTACAAGGCCCCTGGAGCATTTGTGCTTCTTATCCTCGGGCATCATTTTTCTTCCACATTCACTGCAATACACTCCTTGTTAAGCTTCTAAAAGGCTTTCAAACGAACCATATGGAGAACTATATAGGACACTGCTAAGTCACCATGCACCTCTTCTGCTGCTCTAGGTTATAAATATTGATCCCTTAGCATTATTCAATACCTGGCCTCATCCCAAACATATGCATAGAGTTAGTGCAGCTTTTAAATGTTAATAGCCTTTGTTTGTTAGGGCAGAGGAGCATGGAGCTGTGATGTAAGGGACATTTTAGTAATGCAAGATTGATTGAGACTGCAGCCTTTCGCTGTTGGCAGGAGTTTGTACAGTAAGATGGATCATATGTATTCGGCAGTGCAGTCTCCCTGCAAGGACTTCCTGTGTTCAGAAATCATTGGCACAGACACAGCTCTCTATTTTTATTTATTTTTTTTAGGTGTTATCTTTTTCTAGCCTATCCCCCTCGGTGGAAGATGGTGGAGTGAAATACTGGTAATAAGGCAAAGAGAGCTGCAAGTGGGAAGTTCGGAAGCGTGCATCAGTCAGATTGAAATTTAACAGAGAGAGACCTGGGGGTCACAATAAGGACAAGCAGGGGAAAGATGATAAAGTTGGATTTAGTACTCCAAGAATTGATTTGACATTACTAGACCTCCTGGAACCACCAGCTCAAACCCAGCAAAACATTTTTTCAGGCCTTTATTCCTCTTCAATAGATAAATTACCTTCCAGACAGCTTTTTGTGCTGTAAAGTTTCTGAGAACACCCCAGCACATCACTTGTTGAGGGAGTCAGAGCCTGTTTTATGCTGTCACACTGTTCCACTGTAGAAATAAAAATAATTTGACTCTGATTATTGGCATATATCATTTCTGTTACTAAAACGCAGTGAAGAACCATGAGGCATCCATAAAAACATTCAGTCACTTTCCTCCCAAGTGATTCACAGGACAATAAAAAAGTTGGAAGAATGGAAGACAGAGGATGTGCCTGTGCACATCCCTCATAACAATGCTAGGGAGAGAAATTAGCAGTCACTAATCATTAGTGAGCAGACCTTTGAGATCCTTAAGGAGACGCCATCCCTTTGCTGTTTTCTTTTCTATGCTACATCTAATCTAATCGATTATCTGAGCTCACTCAGGGCTTTACCTGGACAGGTGAGGTGGTGCTGCCTCTCCTCTATACAATTAGTCACAATAGAGAGGCTTATGCTGGGTCTTCCCAATTCAACCGGTGTAAGATACCTGTCCATCAAAAAATGTATCGCCTGAATTCCTCCAGTAACTGCCCTAACCAGCCTAGATTCCTGTAACGCTGACTCCCTTAAGCTAAGACTAGTCCTGGAGTCCTGGTTTCTCCCTCTGTGCTAATCAGTCGTTATGCTTGCTTTCATCGTGCAGGATAAATATTACACTATTAATGCAATCACTGTAGTAGTGATTAGAGAGGGCACGGGCAAAGAGGGCTCTGTGATATTTGCCGCCCTGAACCACCGCAGCATCTCCAGGACAGCACACGAGCAGGGACTCACTGCTGTGGTGAGGTTGTGTGCCCGTGGAGCTACAAGTCCCCGTGAGGAGATGTGGCTGTGAGACAGTCGAGCCGTGTGCCCAGGCTGTGTGTCCTTCCCGCTACAACCAGAGCAACCTTTAACGAGCACGTTCCCTGAGCCTTCCAGTTCGGGTTTGTCTGTTCCTTTGTGGCTCTGCGCGAATAAGAGGGTAAGGACAGCCCCACAGGAGGTCAGGGTTTTCTTGGGATGCAGCGTGTACATTACTGACATAAATTCAAATGCTGACATGTTTTTGGCTGGCATGCCTTCTGTTTGCTCAAAATTTCCATTTTCAACCAAAATGTTGCCTCAACCGAGAGGTGAATCATTGATCTGAGTACAGGACCTCCCATGGACCCAATCGAAACCTTACATCCGGGGATGGTTGGCTTGGGTCTGGGATCCACAGCTCATTTCCAATTCCCTACCTTGTTTTCTTTTTATGTTTTCCTGTTATGTTTTTTTTATTTTTGACAACATAAAACAAGGAAATAAAAAAAATATAGTCTGCCTCACATCAGATGAGCAATCGTTTCTCTGAATCCCACCGACGGAATCCAGGAGTTAAGGAAAACCCAGCAGCCATGCGTGGAGAACCCGAGTATCCTTTACTGGAGCACACGAAATAAAAATGAAAGCCCTGGCATTTCAACAGCTGCCCAGGAGGTGAAAGAAACCTCCACAATAAAAGGCAAGAGTGGTAACAACTCGCCAGCAGTGACGGTTTGGGTTGTTCCTCTGGAATATTGAGTAGGAACTGTAAGGGGAAGAGAATAGAGAACTGGGCAGGCTCTGGGTTTCTGTTCTGTGTGGCGGAGAAAAGGAGAGCGAACAACCCCTGGTAGAAACGCTGTCTGCTACCACCTAGTGGGAAACGCATCCCTGACCCACGTAAAGGGACTGTCCAGCTTGGGGACAGGCAGGACGCGGTTGCTGTTTCCCCCTTCCCACTTCTATGTGGAAACAGAATTAGCAAAAAGAATATTATTTCCTTCTAAGAACTCTTTCCTGAACCACTTCCTTCCTGGTCTGTTATCTGAGCTAAATCCCTCGTTTGTCGCCTGCAAAAGAGGGGTAGGAAGACCCAGGAAGAATTTTGTGAAGTTTAATTAGTCCAAAGTGCTCTTAATAGCAAACGGGGCTTTTGGTCCAAGGATCTCAGCCTGCTTTGGTCCAAGTACTCAAATTACTGAGCCTGCAGTCCAGTGATCCAGGAGCAGATGGACTGCTGCGCTCGCTGGAGAGAGATAAATAGCAGGGCTTGCAAAGTTCCAGTTACCTGAATTCACGTAATAAATCAATGAGGGAGCAGCAGAACAAAAAAATCTGCATAGTTGCAGAACCATTGGATCCCTGCTATTTGTATCAAGGTGGTTTTAGCTCTGGCAGCTTTTGGGGAGAGGAGACCACCCTCCTCCTTTGTACACGTAACATGTCTTGTCAGGGAAGGCCAGCATCCTGCAGCCAGCACAGCACACAGCCCAGGAGACAACCCCTGTGCTTCTCGCTCCAGGGTTGATCAAAGGGCACCGACCCCACCGCATTCATCCAAACGCGCTCAGTGAGCGCAGGGAAGGAAGAGTAATGGAGAACACTTAGAGTAGCGCTAACTCACCCGGACAGCTTGTGCTCTGGATGAGAAGTGGGTTTTCCTGATGCTGTTATGTCTGGCACCTCGGGGGCTGTGCCAGATAGATGAGATTGAACTTGCTGAGTCAGGGGGCAGTGCCTGTGTTCAGCAGAGGAAGGAGGAGATGGGCTAAGTCACCCCAGAACTCATTCCCAGTCCTCTTTTCAAAAGCACAGCCCCTGAAATTAGCCAAGGGAGAGGCCTTACATCTTGGGCAGAGTGGGAGCAGGAGGGGGCCAGGATCCATTCATCCTCCCTCCTCTCTTCTCCTGCCAGGTTCTGGATGCCAGTGCTGCTGAATCACTGGAGCCACAGCTCCTGACTCTGAGATGTTGTGGCAGCAGAAATGACACTGAAAGAGCCCGTGCCTGACAGCTCCTGACATTTTTGCTTTGCCAGTGCACATTCGTGCTGGCATTTTGCTTACAGCTACCCCTTGGATGAAGCTTGTGCCATTTGGAGAGACGTTCTCCAAGCAGGAGACAAGCTGGGTTTGCCACCTTGCGTCAAGTTCACGCGTGGCTGTTGTTCAAAGCTGTGGCAATAAACAGCAGCTTCTGTTGGCAGATGTGGATAGGCAGGACCAGAGAGACTTGTTTCCCCTTAATCTACTTCCAAAAGGATGTGGACATGGGGCACAAAATCATTTTTAAGTCCATTAGAGGAATTTTGTATCCTAGAATAAACCAGGTTTTCTTAAGCCACCTCTGCTGGGAGTTCAAGTGAAGGTCTTTCCCCTTCAGAGAAGAGGCAGCAGCACGCGTGTGGTTGCTTACTGTATCTGAGCAGAGGAGCGACAGCGAGAGAATCCTTGTTTCAGCCTTTCGTTGCCTCAACCCACTTCAAGCCATTCTGAAAGAGCATCCACAATCTGCTCAGAGAGGAAGGATGATGCTGGACACTGTCCTTACTTTCATCCACCATCACCCCATGACTCATGTAATTCCTCATGTGACCACATACCAACAAAACCACACAGCCATGTCAGAAGGGGCAGGAAAAGTGACTGCTGCAGAATCAACCCCCTCCAGCAAAGGACAGCTCACATGGTGCTGGGGCACGAGTTGCAGACCGAAACAGGCAGCACCGCAGCAAAGCTGCTTCCGAGTCCCAGCTCCTGAGGCCGGAGGGAGAACTGCGCCCAAACTAAAGCTCAGCGGGCAACTCCAGAGCTGGAAACTGGTGATACTTTTCAGTTCCTCCTTTCCCTGACAGCTGAACTAACACTTGTCACGGGAGTGCAAACCAGGCAATTATAGCAGGCACGGATGCCACAGGGCTGGACGGGCTCGCTATTTATAGCTCCCTACCGACAGCGCTTCCCACCGCGCCACTGCACGCAGGTTAAGGTACGGCCCGTGGTCTGAAGCAAAGCAGAAGGAGAAAGGGCTAGCAACCCCTTTTATGAGGAGAGTCAAGACTCAGAGGTGAAGGGATAAAAGGAACAATGAACTCCAACTTTTCCCCTGCCAACCGCCCTTTATTTTGTTAACTCCTTCCCTTCCTGAAGTGCCACCTCTCTGCTGCTCAGAGTCAGTGCCAAACAGTCCCACCCAGTGCCACTGAAGCATTCCTGCAAGCTCTGGCCTGTCTTGCTCCCATTCAATTCTTTTCCCCACCTGCAGCAGAGGTGGGAGAAGGGCTTTGCCCTTCACTCCCTCCCGAGAGCCCACTGGCAGGGTGGGAAGCATCAGAGCAGCGCAGCATCCCGGGGCACTGCCCCTGCCGAGGGGATGATAAACTCCCCCGAGGGGAGCAGGCTGCCAGCTCTGACCCATCCAAATCCCACCCAGCTGCAGATGCAAGTCAAAGATAGTGTCCTTTGTTCCGTGGGGAGGATTAAAACACAAGCTTGGTTTTAAGTTGAACTTTGAAGTGTGTTCTTCACAATTTTAAACGCGGTCACCCAACAAAGGGAAACCTTTAGAAACACGGGTTTTGTATTTGAAGTTGGAGACTATCCACTGGCCTATTTTTAGCCATACATTTGAACTGGCCGTGTTACAATCCTGCCTCTGTTCTTGTGCAGTAGCAGGCAGAGAGGATTCACTTGACCTGCAGTATCAAATCCAGAGAAAATAAGACATTTGTCCGGAAAAGAACCACCCAAAATAGCAGTGAAGCATTCACGCTGTGACACAAACTCTCAGTGTGGAGAGACAAGAAAACTGGGTATTATAGGAGCCGGTAGACTTTCAAATGACTTATTAATGAAAGCAACTGCTAGGAAATTATACAGTGATGCTAATTAGTATTTGCAGGTTCCAGGACCTGAGATCTTTCCCTTTTACTCTAAATCCACTGCACACCTAAGAGGAAGGTGAAATTCTTGCTGAGGTGAGTTCTCAGCTTTCTTCAAGGATTCTTTCTAGATCCACCTGACATTTTCTTTGCTGAACACGGCTTTTAGCTCAGGAACTGGTGCTCTCACACGAGCAAGCCCTCCCCGGCAGCTGGGTTTTGGTCGATTGGTCTGACCGCTTGCGTTAAAGGTGATGCAATGTGACATGACAAACGCAAGCGAACATCGGGATGGAGCGCAGTGGAAAAGCCACATCCTATCTGACAGGACAGCAGGAGGGGAAGGAATTATTTGCCCTGGTAACAGCACAGGGAGAAGCACCGAGGCAGGGGGCGGGTTGCATGTGCAAACATCTCATATTCCCCATACTTTTTACAGCCCCTCATTAGGCTTTGCAGTATCGTAGGCAATTATGACTACATTCATTTTCCATCTTTCCCCTCCTCCAGGAAGCTGGGGAAAGAACCCAGAAGACCTGACTGCCAAGGTATTAACTTCCCACTCTCACATCAGCAAGACCATACGTACCACGTGTTTCCCACAGGCCGGGAAAGAAAGGCTAAAACCTCGCATGACAGGTTAACAGCATGATTTGCAGCAACAGCTTAAACAAACGATTGCAGGCATGGAAGACTAGCAGGCAGCTAATCTTTTAAAGACTTAAGAGCAGCTACTACTTCAGTCCAAGTAAATACTTCAAAATAAAATTAATTAGTGGTGACTAATGGATATTTTTTACTTTTTTCCTCCCTTGTTTTAACAGCCCAGGCTGAATTGGTGATTCCTCCACAGAACTTATGGTTTCAGGGCCAAACCTGCTGTTTCACAGGAGAAGAAAGAGCCCTCTCAAAGAAGATTCATTGCAGTTTTGTTCCTTACTGTAATTGCAGCAGAACTGGAAAAGCTCTTGATGAATCTCATCGGTCTGTCTCACTGTCAGGCACGCAAGCTCCGAGAGATGGAGGATGGCATCATGGCTCAGTGTCCAACAGAAGTACAGCGCAGAGGAAGGAAATGTTCACTTCCTGATTCTTGTCCTAAGTAAGCTCTGTCCATGCGGGACAGGAAAAAAGACCTCCTAATAATTGTCTTACTTCCAATTAAAAGAAGTTTCTTAACACCTTCCTAGACACAGGTGAAAGCAGGGAAGGAAAGGCCTCAAGGTGACGAGTACTAACCAGCACAAACCAAAGCCTGATGGAGCCTGGAGAAGGAAAACAGTCAAGAAAATAGTTTGGAAACAGTGTTTTCTAATCTACAATTAAGACTTTCTAATTCTTTTTGTCTTTTTTTTTTTTTTTCCCTTGACCCTTGACTCCAGCTTGGAAAAAAGTCAATTCTCTTGGGAGAGAAGAATCTGCCATGGCCCACTGAACTGTCTGGACTATTTGTAGTTAAATCCAGCATTCCTAAAAACCTCAAGCTGCTTGTGTATTAAAGGGGAAGGGAAACCCTGTGAACACACACATCCCCGTTTCACACGGGCACGCAGAACCCGGCGTGCCGGCTGCCTTGAGCGTGGGCTACGGCTGGGCTCAGCGCAGAGCTCCAGGGAAAAGGCAAGGAACATTCACCAGGCAGAGAAGGCAGGCAATGAAGGCAGGATTGCAGACTTCCCTGAGCTGGAAGAGGCAAACCAAAGATCCCTGCTAGCAACTGTGAGGCCAGAGAGATCCAAGGGCAAGGCAAATTGCACTTACCCACTGAACTGATGAGCTGCAGCTCTGGAGTACAGCGGTGAGGAGAGGGACAAGCGGAGAGGCAGGATCAGCCAAGACGTCCTGGAGGTGCTTTGTAGGTAGAGATCTCACTGGGAAGAGCAGGACAAACAGCTCAAGGGAAGGGCCAGGAGAAGCTTCAGGAACTGTTTAGGGAGGCAGAAGATGCGAGGGGTGTTTGTACGAACGGGCTGGTGCCTGGGACATTTAAGGACTGGGCATGAGGGGGAGGAGTATGGAGAGAGCACAGAGAAACTCGTTTAGATCAGGACGTAAGTGGAGCGTAGGCGCAAACCTGATTAGAAGGGACAGGACTGTTGTGCCGAGTCATTTCTTCCTGCCCCGCAGGGTTTTTACATCATCTTTTCTGCTAAGCAAGATCCATGTTTCTGTAAAAGAGGCAGCACCGTGCCGAGCCGCTCCGTGCAAACATTGCTGAATGACAGAAAGAAAGTAAACCCCAAGCACAGGGGCTGGTCTCCGGGTTCCCACACAACGGGGACCAGAGAAGCTGTGGGGATGCTGCTGCAGACTGGGCCCTTTGCTTTGAGGCTGCACTGCTAGCAGAGGGGCTGTAGCCAGCCTGCTCCAGGTGAGTTACCATATCCACCCTCCCTCCTCTCCACAGATCTTTCACACAACTTCTACTGTTTTCAGCACAAAGCTCAGCAACCTGCTGGCCAGCCCAGCCTCCTTACAACCACCCTGCTGTGTGGACAGTCAAACACCACAACACCCAGCCAGGCCCGAGGATGAGCTTGTCAACAGAGTCAGAGGAAATACAAATCACTGCTGAGAAAGGACAAACAAGGAATTAGGAACTTGTTTCCTCTTTCTACGGGACCACAGGACCAGCAGTGGGCCTTGCTCTTCTGCCCATCCCATGAACCTCCAACGCCCATGGAAAACCTCGGAGAGAAGGATCAACAGTGACACCAAGGAACACGTAGCATGTGTAAAGTTGCTCCCTGGAGTACTTACACCCCCTTTCACAGCATCAGGCTGCAGCTGCTTCCCCGGAGAGTGAATGATGTCACTTTACAAGGCTCTCTGTGTGGAGAGATGCAAAATCACGAGCCTGTAAGAGTCACAACATTGCGGGCTTCACAAACCTTAAAACCAGAGAACTGAAAGAACTGGATAGGTGATGCTTGGGATCTGCCATTAGCTTTGTTCCCTTGACAGTCAGAAAAATAAAACCAGGAGATTTGCTTAAAATAAGTCTTTGCTTTTATAAATAACACCCCGGGGGTATTTCTCGGGGGCCACTGGCTGCTCACGCCAGAGGACTTGAGTCACACTTCCAGATCTTTTCCAAGCAACTTCACAGTACTAAATTAAGTTTGTAATCATATAAAAGCACTGTACACTACAGTGATAGAACAACATCACCAAGGATACATGAATTGAAGCACTCATAAACCAGAGAAAAGCCTGAAATTCTGTGTGCCTGTTCTTTCTCCAGAGTGTCTGTGCATAATAAAACCCCATCAAGCTATCTAAATGCTGACTATTTTTTCCCTCTGAGACAGCTGCCTCGCGGAGTGCTCAGAATGGATGATGCTCAATAAAGCAAAGAGCTGTTCAGTACCATCCTCATTCATCAGCCTTCGGCCAGGGCCTTATTTGTCATTCAAACTCCACTCTAGAACCAGAAGCTTCTTCGCAGGCATTTCCCCGTTCCCCTCATGAGGAGTCAATTCTCCCCAACCCCACAGCACCCACAATTTCAGAGAGGGAACCGAGGAGCAGAGCCATTAACTCTGGGGTTTGCAGCAGCATCTGGCACTCGGGGTCAAGGGACGGGTGCAGCTACGCGGCGAGAGGGTTCAGCGAGGGCAGTGGAGAAGCCAAGCCCACGGTGGAAATTACATCCATGGGTCCAAAGCATGGCAGAAGTGGGAGGAAAGTTCAGAAGATTCTATCGTAGCACGTCAGCAGAGGCACCAAAACCAGAGCCCTGCGGGGGAGGAAAGCTCCATCCTTACGTAACACTCACACAACTGAAAGAGTGACTACACCAATCTCACTCGAACCTACACCAGAGCAGCACCACTGCTCTGGTTTAGACCAGGCTCAGATAAACCAAATAGTTGCAGTAAAGTTTGCCCATCTCTTGAAATAAATGTAAAGTTGTGCTATTTTGCAGGGGAAAATGGAAGCCTGGCTGTTAGCTACACTACAGCTCGAGAATTAATAGGCATGAACACTTAAGAGACCTACCCTCTGGAGGAAAACCATGCTTAGAATGCAGCATGGCAACAAAGAAATGAGGGTGTCTGCATCTCTGTTTTTCCAGTGGTCAATCTTCCTTCTTTCTTTCCCAAAAGCGTCTCCTTTTTTTTCCAAATTAGGTATAAAGCAATCCCTGTAGAGAGGCCAATTTCCCTGTGGCCATCCCTCATACAGACAGCTCTGCGAGCATGAGGGCAGGGATTGCTCTTATTTATACACCCTGCTACCTGAGGACTTTGCTTCTGTCAAATAAAAACCCGCAACTAATTAATTGCCTTTCCCCCAGAAACATCAGCCGGGTTTTCTCTCATCCCCTACACTTACTTATCTTTCTTAGGTGACTCAGGCTTCCCAACTTTCTGCATCTTATCAGCCCCAGTTGAAAGCATCTTCTCCCTCCCCTTTCTCCATCTGAACTTCCCTTCCACATCCTCTCCCCTTTCCCAAAACCCAAACAAACCCAGATTCTTCTGTCCCAGCAGGGGCTGATTCACAGTTCTGTGCCAGCAGCCACTCTGCCGGCCAGACCCAGCTTCACGGGCAGATTGCAGCCGCTGCCGAGCCGTACGCGACAGTGGCAACACCCGGGAGGCAGGGCTGGCACCGGCCCAGGGGACCAGGGGACGGCAGCAGCAGGAACGTGACCCGGTGAGGGCTGGGGCGACCAGCAGAGCAGAAAACTGCAGCACTGGCACCTTCAGAGACAGGGAGGGAGATCCTGAGATCAGTCAGTTATTCCTCAGAGTAACACCAGGATGCACACCGACTCGTTAAGTCGAACAAGGGAGGAGATGTAGGTTAAAAAAAAAGCTATTGGCTCAGGCTTTGAGTTTAATCTAGAACACTGGAGGAGGAAAAGGCAATGTTAAGGGTACTTTCAGAGCAAGGTGTTCATCCAGCACTGTTGTCCTCTCAGCATCTCCCTGGCCCTGCTCTGTGCTCACAGCAGCACCTGCCCCTCTGCCCGACGGAGCACTCCAGCCAGCTCTGGAGTATCCGCGCCAGCCGGACTCCGACGCTGCTCCTATCACTTGCACAATGAAAGGAAGAGGATATTTGGGCCCTGAAGCAAAGCAATTAGAAATCTGGAGGCTCTGTACATTTGATAAGGGCTCCATGTGCGGTTCAGAAAGAAAGTCCTGCCCTTCTGGAGGTGCACGTCTTCCTGCTGCCCCCAGGACACTGCAGATCGCTGCTCTGGGGAGGGTCACCCCAGCTCCCAGCCCTGCCCCGCAGCCAGCCAAGGGTCCTGCGAGCAGATGGTCTGTCCAAAGCTGCTGGCTCAGCAGAGCCTAACGCTGATTGCAGGGGCTACATTAGCCACTGGAAGCAATAAGCAACAGCAGATTCAGCTCAAGCCTTAATCTGGTTGCCCAGAACAGTTCTTAGTGCCCACTGAGATCTGTGAACGTGAGAAAGACAAGCTCATGGTTTGTACACAGAATATAGTGAAGTTTATTCATTTTAAATACAGCTACTTGCATCTCTGCTTGTCACATACTTGTTCTCCAGGACACCGAGTTCATTCCCACTTCAGGAGACAGATGGGTTTTACTTTACATAAAACAGAGTTGATTGCTCTGAAAACAGAGCACTGAAGCTGCTGAAACAATACAACCAGGATTTATTTGGTACAAACTCTACAGAGATTTCCTTTCTACTGGCCTAGGGAGTTATGCACGGCACATCAGCTAGATGAGGACAAAACTATTCCAAATATACATACGGATGGAATTCAAGTGTCTCCAATACCCACACTCGGAGCCAAGATATTTTGATATTGAGACACTTGAGTCCTGGTCCAGATTCCAATTCTCCCCGTACCCATTCAGTTTGGTTACAAAAATAATCAAAATTCAACAACGGTCCTTTTAAAGGGAATGCGGATTTTGCCAGAAGGAGCAGTGCTGTGGGAAGCAGCTTGTTGCTCAGGTGAGTGTTTGTGGAGTAAGTGAGCTTGGTCAGTCTGACAAGAGGAGCCGTGCAGCAAACACCACATGGAAATTCTCATGCAAGTGCAGCTTCCCCATTCTCGTACACATCTGACTTTGGTTACTCTAGACAAGCACAGGACAAGGAGATCAGAAGCATTTCTGATGGACAGAGGGCAAAAAGGAGGACTGAACTACAGTGTTTGTGTGCCAAGGGAAACCCAAATATAACAACTATCTCACTGAAAACTGAAATAAACCCTGTAAAGCAGTTAGAAACAAAAAGCAATTATCTTTTCTGATGGAACTGGCTTATCTATTTTTGGAGAGTTGCTAGAATTGCCGCGCTCAAGAAGTTCCTACAAGCAACCAGCATTATGTAACCAGAAGAATTAAAATACAATAAATCACACGTTCTTCCCACCTAGTGCTGCAATAACCCATTGGTCAATTCTGCGTTCGAGCTCCCACAACCCCCAGGGAAAAACCTGCAACCCCCCAAGCCCAGGAAGGGGCATCCTGTGGCTGATAAACTCAGCTACAGTCTTGCAGGGCCCCTCCGCCACCCGGTGTGACCGACAGCGCTTACCGCCCACCTAATTACAGCGCGATTAGACACGTGGTTCAATCGTCAAAGTCCGGGATGTCGTCGTAGGAGTAGCCCCGGTAGCCTTTGGAAGCGTAGTACGCGATGCGCAGGTGGTAGAAGCCCGGGAGGAACACGAGGATCCCAATGATGAGCACGGGGACAGCACGGTCCGTTCCCTGCCGAGACAAGACAGGCGAGTGCAGTAAGAAAGACCCAGGGAGGTGTAGGGGGCGGAATCTGTCCTTTTTCTTACATCCTGCCTCAAGTGTTCATCACAGAACTGTTTTGGTAGGAAGGGACCTTTAAGATTGGCAAATCCAACCGCTCCCCCAGCACTGCCAGGGCACCACTGACCCCTGTCCCTCAGCACCAGGGCTTGGAAACCCCTCCAGGGATCACGGGGACTCCCCCTCTGCCCTGGGCAGCCTGGCACAGCCCTGGAGGGGAAGAAATTGTTCCTCCGGTCCAACCTGAACCTCCCCCCTGGGGCAACATGAGGCCCATTCCTCTTGTCCTGTCGTTTGTTCCTTTCAAGAAGAGACTGGCCCCCAGCTCATTACAACCTCCTTTCAGGTAGCTGTGGTGACATCTACATCCCTAAGCCTGGCTGACAAAAAGTAAAAATTCCTCTTAACTCAGAAATATCTCTGTTTAATTTGGGCTGAGCTCTAAGTCCTGTCCCTGGCATCTCCTCCTTGCTACAAGAAACCCTCAGCAGAGCATCTCTGGGTAGGGGGGTGGCTCCTCCCAACAGTAATCACAGAACAAAGCCGCCCACCAGAGGCTTGGCTGAGCATGAGCTCCCTTAGCTGTGCCCAGACTGCTTCCAACACCACCAAAGGGCTGCTGGGTCCACAATGATCAACAGCAGCTGCCAGCCATAAAACAATTCCATATGGCACAAGGTAAAAGGAGAAGTGTGCCAGGGGAGCACCAAGTCACCCACAAACAACAGATCCCCTTTCCATGGATCATAAATACAGAGAGATGAGAAAAGTGCTGCTGTGTCCTAATGAGCAGCCTGGTATCTCCTGCAGAAGTTACCAGATGGTCTGGGGGGACCAGTGATCCCAGCATGAAGTTTTTCCAGGACAGCAAGGTGGCCACTGCAAGGAATGGAACTGTAGCCCAGGGAGGACAGAGACACCTGGGCTTCCCTGGCAGATCTCCCAGCCAGCCATGAACCTGCTCCAGACTTGCCAACTGAAGACATCCGAGGCTCTGCTGCTGGAGCACAGGGCTGTCAAACACCACGAGGCAGCAGAGGGGTCACTTTCTTGCTCAGAGGCCTTTTGCTCTGAATTTCTACACTGAACATGAGGATTCGTGACAGGCTTTGAGGAACAGACAACACAAAACTCATGACAGAGGCGTAATCAAACCACTTACGCCTTTGCTGATGTATCCTGCCAAGAGGAGGGCTCCGATGATGATGAGGAAGGTCCCAATCATGAAGAGCACAACAGCCAGTGCAATGGCCTTGTAGGGGATTTTCGGTGGGCTCTTCTTGAACTGGATGAAAAGAAAAGACAACCCCCAAATGTTAAATGGCTCAACTCAGCGCAGTTCCCCCCTCAGCGTGGCAGAGCTGCGACCCCCGCAGCCAGAGGTGCCACGGGACAAGCTGTTCAGCAGCTCTGCTCTGCAGTGGCCCTGCGGCGAGGAGTCCTGCCCACGGGGACCCTGCTCTGAGCCAGCGCCTACACCCACTGCTTCCAGGTCTGCCGAGTCTCACCCCCCTCCAAAGGCAAGCGTCTGACTCCAGTAAACAAGCAATTCTGTTTCCAGTTAAGCTCTACAGGCTTTCCGGAGAAGGGCAGAAGTGGTGCCTGGCAGCTCATGTCGCACTCTCCGAGCTGAGGCTGCCCTGCTGCAGAGGACCAGCACAGCTCTAGCGACCTTTCAGTCACTCAGTCACAGCAGCAGCTGCTCTTTACCTGCAGGTCAATATATCCATCGTCAGTGCTGGAGAGCTTGGAGTATTTGACCTTGCTGCTGGGAATCCCAGCAGACAGGTTGGTGCGTGACGGCATCATGAGAAGGAAGCCTGGGCCTCAGCTAGAGCCTGGGAAACAGAACGGCAGAGAAAGTAAATCAGAGCAGACTTGATGGGGGAGCCCGAGACACACAGAGCACGTTGAAGTGTTAAGCCTGTATTAAAAGGCATCTTTGTTTGGTTAGTTTTTCATAAATTAAATCTTTTCAAGCAAAGCTTTCTATTTTGTATTTGTTTTATTTTTGAGTGCATGAAGATGAGTGTGGGCAACGGGTCGAGGAAGGTTCCCATACACCTCCACTCTGCCCTGATGAGGCCACCTCTGGTGTACTGGGTCCCGTGCTGGGGTCCCCAGTTCAACAGAGACAGGGAACTACTGGAAAAAGTCCAGCTGAGGGCAACAAAGATGACTGGGGGACTGGAGCATCCCGCTTACAAGGAAAGGTTGAGAGAACTTGGGACTATTTAGCCAGGAGAAGAGAAGACTGAGAGGAGACCTTATCAATGCCTATAAATATCTGAGGGGTGGGTGCAAGGAGGATGGGCCCAGACTCTTGCCAGTGGTGCCCAGTGACAGGACAAGGGGCACCAGTCATCAACTGGAACCCAGGAGGTTCCATCTGAGCAGGAGGAGAAAGTTCTTTGGTGTGAGGGTGTGGAAGCCTGTGCCAGGCTGCCCAGAGAGGCTGTGGAGTCTCCTTGTCTGGAGAGATTCCCACCCCGGCTGGACACTGTGGTCGTGCATAAAGTGCTCTGGGCAAACCTGCTTTGGTGGGGGAGGCTGGACTAGATGATCTCCAGAGGTCCCTTCCAACTCCAACAGTTCTGTGATTCAAGCTTAAAATACAAAAGCACAGATATCACTGCAACAGGGTTTGCCAGTATTTGAGAGCAAAGTCAAGCGGAGGTAGAACTTGTGTTTAAAACAAGACAGAAATTCCAGAATAATATGCAACGTATAAACCAGCTCTTGTTTCACAAGGAGCTCACGCTTCCAGACAGGAGATGTCTGAGGTCCAGCTCTTTCTAAGCAGGGACACCAGCAAATAAACCAAAACCAGAACTAAACAAAGCAGCTTTTCAAACAGACGGATATTTTGCAATAGACCTGTTTTGCAAACAAAAAATCCCAAACCACCGGAAAGCAAAATGAAATGGAGCTGTTGTTCCTGGGACAGCTCGAGTCATGACTCAGAGAGCATGATGGGCATGGCTCATGGATGAGGTAACCAGAAGACCAGCGAGGAGATGAGTGGTGCGGGTCAGTTGCCCAGTGGGCTGCTCTGCGAGGGAGGCAGCTCCTCCAGAGCCGTACCCTGTGGAGTGATGGTCCCGGGCAGAGTCAGCTTGGAGCTGCACCTTGGAGCTCAGCTTCCCAGGAGCTGAAGGCTGGGTCTGACCTGTCAACACATGCCTGACCCATCGCAGGGCCAGACAACTCCTCACAGCAGGACTTATGTGTTGGGTCTCCCCACTCACTGCTTTGAGCCTACCCTGCAGCCCAGGGCTACAGTCCCCAGAAGTGAGGCAGAAAAACCACAGAACGGTTTGGGTTGGAAGGCACCACAAAAATCATTCAGTTCCAACCCCCCTGCCATGGGCAGGGACACCTCCCACTAGACCAAAGTTGGTCTGGAACACATCCAGTGATGGAGCGCACACAGCTTCCCTGGGCAACCTGTGCCAGGGTCTCACTCTGAGGATGGTGAGGAACTTCTTCCTTCTACTTAATCTGAATCCCCCCTTTTCCAGTTTGAAGCCACCACCCTTTGTCCTGTCACCACAAGCGCTGTGAAATATCCCTCCCCAGCTTTCTTGGAGCCCCCTTCAGATACTGGAAGGCCACAAGGAGGTCTCCCCAGAGCCTTCTCTTCTCCAGGCTGAAAACAGGCTTCTCATACTTCCCGATTTCAATTGCTTTTTTATTTGCTGAGAAAGTATGGAATAAAGAAAAGTACATATCCCAACTCTCCCACTAGGAAGGGACAAAGATACTTTTTTCCATGGCACTATTCAGCATCTAAGGTGACAGCATCTCCTCCGTTCCTGCGTGGCTGCCCTGCGTGACCCTGCTCTGGCAGGGGGGTTGGACTCGATGGTCTCCAGAGCTCCCTTCCAGCCCAATCCTCTGTCTCCCTCTCACTAGTTGCTGCCATCAGGGTTGTTCCTCCTGCAGTAAATTTGACTTTTATAAAAGAAACAACAGAACCCAGACCTCTCTGACCTTAAACCCCCTCAGCTGCACCTTGAACTTGAACAGCTTGCCTTTTTCTTCCTCTAGCAAGAGGCCAGGCACAGACGAAGCGGTCCCGGCGGCAGGGACAGGGGGGGCACCAGCTGCCTGCAGGGTGGCACCCTGGGAGCTCCTCGCACACCCCGTTTCTCAGCTCACAGCTCCACGCACCCCCGGGGAGGGGAAGCGGCCGAAAGCAAACAGCGCTCCTGAGACCTGCCCCAGGCCCCGACTCGGCCCCGTTCCACTCCCGGGTGCCACGGCAGCTCCTTACTGCCCATCCCTGCCGTTCCCAGGCTGTTCCTCCTGGCTCCCGAGGAGTTCGTCCTGGTTCACGCTCCCATCCATCTGCTGTCCTGCCCTTCCTGCTGCCCCCAAGGGAGCAGCTGCTGCGGACAAACAGCAGCGGGAACAACACGCTCAGGCCCCACTGCCAGGGCTGGGTTCGGGTGGCAGAAACAGAGCGGCTGCTTTGGCAGGGGCTGTAAAGCTCACCTGGCTCTGACCCCCAGTGCACCCAGCTCCGCACCAGGGCCGGGATCAGGCGAGGGCCGGGATGAGGTGAGCGCAGGGATGAGGCGAGCGCAGGGCTGTGTCCCGGGGCCGAGCGCAGGGGGCTCACTCCTCTCTCCGAGTCTCCCCGGGGCCGTTCGGAGGGTGCCGGGGAGGCCGCCAGCGCACACCCGCCCGGCCCTGCCTGCCAGAGCCCTGTTTACCCCTTCGCTAACAGGAACCCTTTTCCTCCTGCCCCGGCCAGGAGGAGGGGAGCAGGGGAAGGTCACTTCCCGCCCGTTCAGGAGCTCGGCCCCGCTCCCACCCTCCGCCCGCCCGGCCCCGCGCTCCTCCGGGCCCGAGGCGGTTCCTCCGGACGGGATCTCCCAACCCGGCAGGAAACTGCCCCCCCCGCCCGCGAGGGTTGGGCACCCGGAGCGCCCATGACCCCCCCGAGCGCCCATGACCCCCCCGAGCGCCCGTTACCCGCTGGCTCCGCGCCGGCCGTGCCGCGGGTCAGAGCCATCGCCGCGCCCGCCGCGTCCCTTCCGCGCAGCCCAGGAAGTTTGTTCCGCCGGCAGGATTCCCTTCCAGGTCACAACAGCGGCCCCGGCGGGCTCGGCAGCGCTGGGCCGTGTCCAGCCCGGCGGCCGGAGTCGGGGAGTCCTTGGGCCGGCGGCACCGAGCGCCTCCCGCGCTCCGGGCCCGCGGCCCCCAGGCCCACCCGGGCCCGTGGCGCTCCGGGGCTGCCCGGGGACGGCCCCAGCAGCGGCCCCTCCGGACCGTGAACACAGGTCATGTCCTAGCAGGAGACCCGCACAGAGCCAAGCTCGGGCCCAGGAGGCTGAGGGCGGGAGCAGCTGAAGCCAGACAGCCCTTCCCGGAGCCTCGGGCCGCACCGAGCCCCGAGGGAGCCAAGAGCCCGGGCTGCTGCCTCCAGCCGCTCCGCTTCCCTAAATTAACGAAATACAGGATTGGGAGCCCGAGAAGCCGCATCACTGGGTGGGTCAAGGAGTTCTCCCCTTCGCCTTTGGGCTGAAGTCAGAATATAGAAACCTCAAACGCTTGCCCCTCCGCGTGGAGAAAGACCCAGAGCAGTTGCCACGGCTCTCAAGCTTTTCTGTTGAGATTTTTTAGTGGTTTTTTTTTTTTTTTCTGTTGTTGTTTTAAGGGAACATCTTGATTTTGATTATTTGGGATGGCAAAGTAAACATCTTCATTAAGGATTTATCCAGAAAGCAGGGAGTCCACAAATCAAAGTGCACGTGAGTAGGTAACTGGTGTAACTGGTGTTAAAGGCTGTTTCCCACAGGAGGCTGCACAATTTGGTCACCATAAAAAAAAACCCAAACAAAACAATTAAACCATTTGGCTTATTTATGGCTAGAAGAGCACACAAAGAGTTTGGTGATCCCCACTACAGAGGGACATTGCACCAAACGAAGTTCGCTTCAGTCACTAGCCCATCTTCACACACAAACCTTCCCAGTTTTCCTGGAAACCCAGAATCCTTCCCTGTTTCAACACCTGAATCTTTGCTGTGCTGCTGACTCGTGTTTGCTGTACTCACGGGTAGCACAATGGTGATCTGAGGGGAGAATCACAGGCTGGTTTAGGCTGGAGGAGACCTCTAAAGGTCTCCAAGACCAACCTCCCTGCAGTGAGAATCACATCTGGAGTGAAAAAAGCCTCTTGGTTATTTAAGGAATCCACTCTTACAGTTCCGGGCAAGAACTCAGCAACTGCTGCGGAGCTTTAGGGCAGTTGGGTCAGATCTGGCCTTCAAGATGTTTTCTTCAAAGGTGGAAGCTAAGAAAGCTCAAGAGACTGAACAGGGTCTGGAGACACGAGACAGCTCAACACAGGAGCTGCCAACCACACAGTGACCCACCTGCACCACAGCAGAAAACAGAGTCCAAACCTCCTCTACCAATACAGCTGCTGCCAACAGGCAATCGAGGGCAAGGCCTTGAAGAAATCGTGTCCCCAGCCGTGAGCAGGGCTGTTCATCTCACACGATCATTCTGACACAGCAGAATTTGTTTCTTCACCGGCACTGCCACCTTGTGAACTTCTCCTGCTACACCAGCTGGGATTTCCAAGTGCCAAGTTCTCAGGCAGTTTCTGCCAGGTAGCTGAGCAGTGAGGACACAGACTCCAAAAATAAAAGCAGTGCACCCCCAGCACTCCTGAGCCTGCAAGAGCCACTCGCCTGGCAGCACCCATCGCACCAGCCTCGGCATCTCTTCAGTCCTGATGCACTGGGGCCGCGCTGGTGCCAGGCGGAGGGGCAGGATTTGCAGCAGCAATACCACAAGTGAATTAAAAACACAAACTGCTGCCTCAGGCTGCTTTAAAACCCTATTTTTTCATGACCAAACCTTCCAAGTGAAACTCACTGTGAACCCTGGTTTTGTATCTTCAATATGAACATGGTCAGAAACCTCCTCGACTGGGAGGACTGGCCGGTGGCACAGGCGAGTGCACAACAGCAGCGTGTCGGGTGTGGGACAACAGCACCCAGTGAATAGAACCTGCCAGAAACAGCAGAGCCAAACCTGGGAAGGGCTCTCACATGACACCAAGGAACCCTCAGTCACCTCAACACCCCCTGAGGCACCACTAAGAGCCACCAACAGCCACAGGAACAGAGCAGCTCTGGCACTGGCTGCAGCCGCTGCCTGTTGAGGACAACCTGTTTCACACAGCTCCTCTGCTTAAAGGAAACAGCATCAAGGAGCGTTAGTTACTCCAGGTGTAACCACACCGCTCCACCTGAGCAGTGACCCCAGCAGACACCAGTCACTCCAGTGTGAAAAACCACGAGCTCACTCATGGCAGTGCCCCTGAGGAAGGAGCTACAGTACATGGGCACAGGGTGACAAAGCATCGATTCACCCGGCCACATTTCAGCAGGATAAAACCCATGAAATGATGTTTCTTTTATTTCCAAGTTTCAGTCAGAACACCAGCTTCAAAAATAAACGGAGTCAGGTCAAATAAACGTGCAGCCATCAGTGAAGAGCAACTAGTGAACTACAGGTAAAGCTGCAGGAAACATTGTCTTTACCCCCATTAAATATTGCACCCCTTCCTCTGACGCTGGGTTGAAAGGAGTAAGATATTTCACCTTCAGACACCATCTAAAAGATTACTGGAAGTACAGGAATAACATAGAAAAAAACCAACCCTCAAAATTTCCTATTTCCAATGAGACCAGTATAGCAAAAGTTGAAAAATATTTACAGAGGTATCTACACAACATGCCTAACAGTGCTGGTAGGATGCTGCAGGGCACTGGAATCTCTAACACCACCCTTCCCACCATCCTCTCCCAAGAGCTGAGCACATCTCCCCCTCAGTCCTACACCAGTTAAGAGCCTTCCTGTTGGTCTTCAATCTTCGGAGCCAGGTAGTATTTTAAGTGTCCCATATCAGCAATCTTGTACTCCACAACTGGGGAAAAAAAAGGAAAAACAAAGTAAATAAATCAGTTTTCAGGAGGTTCTGCAGAAGAGCCATCCAGCCAAGAGCGCGTCGTGCAGCTCTAAGGCGGCAGCGTTCCACGGAGAGCTCCTACTCACCGAGGGGAACATCTGCAGACATGCTGAGTGTGACTGTAGGTGACAGGGGGGTGGCTTTGGTAAAGAAGTTCAGGTACCTCAGAGCAAAGGTCAACTGGACGGGCTCATTCATCTCTATTGTAACCTAGAAAATCAGGTTAGACTTCAAGGAAGGCAACAAGTCCCCTCAAGTCTCCCCAGGAATTCAGCCATCTCCCTGCTCGGCTTTGCTGAGCAGGCCCCAGGGGGATGGACCCAAAGCTGGCAGCCACCTGCTGACCCTAATCCCTGCCCCACCACCCAGTGTCAGTCAGCGTTGAGTAGAACCCTCCCCACAGAGGCCACCACGGTAACGGTGAGCACGTCACTTACAGCTTCCTCCTCTTTGTCCACGTTACTGGTCTGCGACAGCTTGATGTTGCCGTTGCCCAGCTCTCCATTCGCAGAGAACTTCACCCCGTCTTTGGCGCAGGAGATGACGACGGCGTCGCCGATGTGGCTGAGGTCTCTGCAGATGCGGGCGAATTCAGCAGACGGCATTTTCACTACACAGCTGTATTCTTGTTCCTGGGGAGGAAGCGTCACAATTAAACCTCTACCAAGAAGCTCGGTGCAGTCACTAGACTGGAGTTTGCCCAGACCTCCCAGAGCAGGTTTTGTTACAGGCTCAAAGTGACCTGAACATAGGACAGCACCCACCCCGAAGACAGTGCAGATGGCCCCTCACACTCACCGGGATTCCAAGCTGCTCCACATCGAGATCCATCAGCTTCATCTCATAATCAGAAACCTTTTCCTGATCTGAATAAGCAAAGCAAGAGTTTGGTCAAGTGTTTCTAAGAAGCCATCATCCTGAATTTAAGTTTTGCCCTTCCCTGCCCCAAGTAAAACCATCTCAGTTATGACAATATGACCCATCCTGTCCAATTAGAGCTAGAATTCCCAAAGTGACCCAAACAGCTTTTGCAAGCTGCAAGAGGACAGGAGCCTGCCAAAGGCACCTGCATGCAGTCTAAGGAAGAGTCTTTCGCTTGCAAATAAAGCACTGGTCAAGTTGACTGAGCTTACATAGAATCATGGGATGGTTTCGGTTGAATGCACCTTTCAAGGTCATCTCATCCAACCCCCCTGCAGGGAGCAGGGCCATCTGCAGCTAGAGCAGGGTGCTCAGAGCCCTGGCCAACCTCCCCTGCAATGGTGCCAGGGATGGGGCAGCCACCACCTCTCTGGGCAGCCTGGCACAGCCTCTCCCCACCCTCAGCAACAACAATTTCTCCCTTCTCTCCAGTCTAAATCTCCCTCTTTGAGTTTCAAACCATCACCCCTTGTCCTATCCCAACAGGCCCTGATCAAAAGCCTGTCCTCATGTTTCTGACAAGCCTCTTGAAGTCCTGAAAAGCCCCCAGAAGGTCTCCCCGTAGCCTTCTCCTCTGCAGGCTGAACCCCCCCAGCTCTCCCAGCCTGGCTCCCAGCAGAGGGGTTCCAGCCCTCCCAGCATTGCTGGGGCTGCTCTGGCCCCACTCCACCAGGCCCCTGTCTCTGCTGTGCTGAGGACTCCAGCCTGTTTCAAGAGCATAAGTAGGAGCTGACCTCTCCCCTCTCCAAAGTGTTTACTGGCATTTCCAACACCCCCATCCACATGGCTGGTTTATGAAAACTGCCCCCCCGATTCACGACCTACAAATATCACTGCAGCAAATTCATTCCCTAAGCTCACACTCACTTGGTGCTTCAAACACTAGAGCCAAGGTGTCCGCGTTGTCTTCTGCCCGCAGAGTTATGATGTCTTCGTTCCCGGCACATTTCAGTATCTTGGACATGCTGGGGGAACAGGCGGGTTACTCCGCGCGTTACAAGGGACAGAGCAGGGACACGCGCCCCGGGCCACGGCCCCCGGCCCATCCCCGTCCCGGGCGGGGGGGGCGAGTGCCGGGGCCGGGCCCTCATGGCGGGCAGCGCCCCCCGCTCGGCTTTCCCGCCCCGCTCGGCTTTCCCGCCACGGCGCGCTTGGCGCCGGCAGTGACGTCACGGCCGCCGACAGGCCCCGCGAAAAAAACGGCGCGAGAGCTCTGGAGGAGAATGGAGGCGGGAGAGGGGGGCGGGGAAGGGCCGAGAAGGGCCCCGAACGGCCCCCGGGCGCCGCGAGGGCCGCTCCCCGGGCACCGCGAGGGCCGCGGCGGCTCCTCGCCCCGCACCTTCCCCTCACGCACTCCCTTCCGCAGGGCCCTCGGCGCCTCAGGCCCGGGCCCGCTGCCGCCTCAGCGCCCGCAGAGGCCCCGCCGCTCCCACCTGGAGAGGTTGACGCCCATGGCGATGTTGCGGTCGCAGCGGTAGGTGTCGAAGCCCTCGGAGCGCAGCGTCAGCTGGACCAGCGAGACGTGCGAGGAGTCCATGCTCTGCAGGCTGATGCCGCCCGAGCCCAGGTCCCAGCAGGCTTCGGTGATCAGGTCCTTGAGGGCCTCCAGCACCCGCTTGAGCACCG
Organism: Todiramphus chloris collaris; assembly: GCA_025345505.1. Lineage (NCBI taxonomy): Eukaryota > Metazoa > Chordata > Aves > Coraciiformes > Alcedinidae > Todiramphus > Todiramphus chloris. Next base: position 472,732 of record JANVCC010000267.1, on the reverse strand, counting down.
AGCCCTGCACCAGCCGCGCCTCAAACATCTCGGCAGCAGGAGCGGCGGCAGCGGGCACAGAACCGCGGAGCGACCGGGCGCCGACGGCCGCGGCGCGCCAAGGGGCCCTTTTATAGCCTCCTTCGCCCCGCCCACCGCCGCGCCGCAGCCAATCGCCGGCGGCCCTCCCTGCACGTCACGACACCCTATCCGCGCTCACATGACAGGCGCCCTCTTGCTCCCCGGCCAATCCCGGCGCAGCTCCTCCCGTTAATCCTGCCTCCTCGTCCGGCGGGAGCCAATCAGCACGCGGCTTACACACTTTTCCGCCCCGTGGCGGGAGCCCGCGTCCCGCCTCACTGTTCGGCGGTGACTGGTGGGGACGGTGGGCCCAGGAGGCCGCGCTCGCCCCGCTCCCGAGGGAAGGGGGTGTCTCTGGTCCCCGCAACCCGCCTTTCCCGTGCACCGTAGGGACAGCTCGGCGCGCCTCGCCCCGAGCGCCAGCTCCTGGCAGGGACCTTAGCTCCCAGTGAAAGCCAGCGAGGGGCTTCTCTTTAAGACAAGCCAGTGGCGGTTCCTCCAACGCCCGTGAGCTCCCCGCCCGCGGGGCTTCCCCGCCGCCGCTTCCCGCCCTCCCCGCCGCCGCCAGCTGCGCACTTGCGCCCACCCATCATGGCGCCGGCTGGCGCACATCCGGGTACACCTGGGCGGGGCCAGAGGGGGCAAACCCCGCCCCCGTGCCCAGCCCGCGCCGCCCATTGGTCGGCGGAGGCGCTCAGCCCTGGCGCGCCCCCCAGCGCTGCCGTCGGGGCGTCACGGCAGCGGCAGCGGCAGCGGCAGCGGCGGGTCCGGGAGCGGGTCCGGGATGAGCGAGCTGCGGCAGCGGCCCGGCCGGGAGCCCGGCGGGGCTCGGGAGCCCGAGGACAAGGTGGGGAGCGGCGGGCCCGGGGGAGCGGCGCGGGCGGGGCTGGCGAGCGGGGAGCGGCGGGGGGCCTGCGGCGGGGGCCGGCTGCGCGGCCTGCGCACCGCGGGAGGACCCTCCCGCCTGCCTCTCCTCTTCTCGCCCGTGCTGCGACCCCCGTCCTGCCCGCACCGACCGCCCGCGGGGCCTGGGGGGCTTGGTTTGTTTCCTCCTTTCCTCCCCCGCTCCCGTCAGCTCCAGAACCGGCCCCGAACGGGCAAAGCGCGGCCCCGGGCGGGGGGCAGTTTGTGTCCGTGGCTGGACCCGTCCCGGATCCCGCCTTCCCTGAGCGCGGAGATCTGGGCGTGAGCTGTTCCTGTGGGGTGTCTGCCCTGGGGGTCCCCCTAGGGAAGAGTTGGGCACCTCAGGCCATCCCCGGCAGCGGGGCCCGCGGCCGCCATCGGAAGTTTAACTTGGTGGAACGGTTGCGTCTCTTCAAAGAGGAGCTGTGAAAAGCAAACCTGACTCTGCTTCCCTGCAAACATGTCTCTGGTCCAGCCTCGAGCCCAGTGGGTGCCCTGAGTTTGGCGGCTGCTCCGCGAGTCACGTCGTCATCCTTGTTGTCATCTTTACTCGAGCCCCCCCACCCCCAAAGAGGAAAAGATCAAGAGGAATAAGCAGCCAAGAAAAATACTGTAAATAATATTTGTGGGGTCACAGAGAAGAAAAAACAGAAGGAAGAAGTGGTTTTCCTTTGCTGCATTAGTGTTTGATGTGCATACCTTGGGAGCCGCCCCGTGTTTGCCCATTTGCCCTTAGTAGCATCATATCGATGCTTCCTCTTGTAATGCATGAAGGAGCAGTTTGGAGAGGCCTGAAGTCATCGTGCAGAATGTCTTCTGCGATTTAAATGTCATATTTAATGCTGTTTTCAGTGGCAGCTGAGCACCTGCTAGGTGTTCAGTCAGGTTTGAGGAAGCTTTGTTGTTCTGAGGTGATTAGTGGGGGGAACTTGGACAAGGAAATGCTGACGGCCTTAAGAGTCCTTGAATCACAGAATCGGTTTGGTTGGACGAGACCTTTAAGATCATCGAGTCCAGCCGTTACCCCAGCACTGCCCAGGGGTTGCCTTGAAGTAGACCTGAAGTTTCTGCCTTTTTTGTTGCTTAGCCGAGGCCGTGTCAAATCCAGATTTGCCGACCAGCAATAAGATGGCTCCGACCCGTCTGTTGTTGTGCACAGGGCACAGCCGTTATCATCTAGATAAGGATGTTTGTCTCAGTTGGAATTTACTCCGCGGCAAAAAATCTTCAGGGACTTTTGTATTCCAGAACTTTGTGGGAGTTGGAAGACGTAGGGACGTCTGGGAGGACTGGTACTGCTTAACCAGTGTGCAAACAAACTCCCTCGGCCAAGCTGTGCTCTTGCTTTAGCTGCTTGTGATGCATTCCTAGAGAAGGTCAGAGGGCCTCTATTTTGAGTGCAATCTTGTTATCTCCATGGAAGTACGGGGTTTTTTTTTGTGTATAATGAGCCTTCTGAAGGGCTTCTCTAACATTACCTTTGAGTCAATGACTTGAAGCGTCCTGACCGGAGAGGGGGAGCGTTTATGTCGTAATGCTCAGCCGAAAGCAGCTCCAATGAATTGCAAGTGCAAAAAAAACACTGAAAGAGAAGATGTTTCCAAGCAGTGGAGAGCAGATCCTCTGAGGTGCTGAGCATCTCTTAACAACAGGAAACAGTTATGGGAGGCAGAGAATTTCCCCAAACTGCTAAAAGGAAGCCTGGGAGGAGGTACCTGGTAACTGTAATCTGTTAGTAAACCCCTTCTGCGTTGTTCTTTCCGCAGCAGCGGGTCTCGGCGGCTGATTTGTTTCTCCTCCCCTGAGATCAAGCCGTTGTGTTTTTAGTGCTTGGGAAATGCCTGTCTGAGCCTGGGAATAGCATCGGGATGAAGCCAGCGCAGCAGAACCACTCACATGTGTCCCATTTGTCAGTGGCCTTCGCCCGCCTGGCGCGTTGCCTGCAGGTATGGCCGTGGAGAGGGGAGATTCCCATTTCTGCTTCGTCATTCAGTGAGCCTGGCCGAGGAAAGAGCTTAGCTGTGCCTCTTGGGCTCTGCAGAAACCCTCGGCTCTTCTGGGAAGAGCTCTCGGCATATTAAAAAAGCGAGTCAGAATGAGATTTAAACATCGAGTCTGGTTTTAAGAATAGACCTGGGCAGTTGTATTTTTGTACTTGTTCCCTCTTTGCTGTTTGGATAATGGAAAGTGAGAGGCAGGTTTCACTTTCTAGTCCCCTAACCCTCGCTCGGCGTTGCGGCTTTGGTGTTGCCCTGCCCGCGGGCGCGGGGCAGCGAGAGCTGGAACTGGGCAGCTGCAGCTGAGACTCGTGCCAGAGCAGTTCAGAACCCGTTTGCGTTACGGCCGTTGTGCAGCGCACCGTCCTCGCTGCAAAGGGAACCGGGCAGCATCCCTTCCCTCTGAGCAGTGAACCCCCTCTCCCTGATCTCTCCAGTGAAAAAACAGGGAAATTTGCCCCAATGTAGTTTGTCCTTGGTACCCATTTTCTTAGCGCAGAGGACTCGCGTGCTGGTAACCGTTGGCGTTAGCGCGGAGATAGCTGAGATTAGATGATGGAACCACATCCTAGGTTCTCGTTACCTTACAGGTCCTGTTCTCCCTTGGTCTTTGCAGACGTGTTCCTTTGTAGGCTCCTTCGTTATCTAAACCCAGAGGTGCCTTCTCTCCCGTGAAGGGTGCAGGACACAGAAGGGTAACAGTGCAGGAGTGCTCTGGGTTTAGGCAGTTTCAAATCCTCTTACTTCCCGGGTCACAGGAGAACTCCCAATAGTCAGGACTTTGTGATAACAAGACGAGGTTCTTGTAGGACCAAAGCCAATAAACCACCGCAGTGATGCCTCTTTCTGTCCTTCATGGTGAAGAGAAGCAGAAGCTCGCTTCCAGACCCACCCCAAAGGCTTATTTTTTTAATAGCTCTTAATATTATTTTGGGCTTGATACCAAGCAGCAGTTTGCTTGGCTTCTGCTGAAGCAGGAACCTCATTTATTATTGATAGATGTCAGCAACCTCAGGTCTGATGTGAGAGCACACTTCCACCTGCCCCAGCGTTCGATGCTCAGCTTTGTGTGGACCTTGCGACGGGAGAGCGTTGGTAATTGTGTTGGTTGTTGGTACTAAGCTGGTTGTCAATTGTGGCAGTGAGCGGACTGATTGCATTTCTAGTGGAGCTCTTATAGCCAGCCATCACATTTAGCACCTCTGCCAGCTCGTGGCCTGCCTGGGGCTGACAGGAGAGCTGTGGGCTGCTCATCAGTTCCTTTGGCTGCTGTTTGACTTGAGATCGCGCTCTCTGGGCCTGGCAGTGCTGGGGGAACGGTTGGACTCGATGGTCTTAAAGGTCTTTTCCAACCAAAGCAATTCTGTGATTCTATGAATCTCGTTTCTGAACACGGTGCAAGCTCTGCGTTGAACTGCCCGTTTCTTTGCTCATTTGTGGTGAGCCCAGAGAAGTCTGATCCCTGATCCACAACTCCACCTCGAGCTGCGAGCAGGTCCTTCCCTTCCCTGCTGTCTGCAGCACTCGTGCGTGATGGAGCAAGCACAGAGGCTCTCAGTGCTGAGGTTAAACCCCTCCAAGCACACACTGCTTTTCTGTTACTCAGCCCTTTGGATAGTTCCGAGCTGGCTTCTGTTTCCCATCCTTATTTAGCGAGCAGATGATTTATTTCTGTCAGCTCTGGAGGGCTACACAAGAGAGCAGTGCCTGGAAGTTGCCGTTCCCTCCAGGGAGATGGCTGACCTGTTTTCTGCAGGCTTCCCGCTGGGTCTTAGTGGATCTGGGAGCTTCTTCCCGAGTTCCCTCTTGCTGCTCCCCCGCTGTCCTTGCTCCCCGTGCCCTGCCGTTGATGCGCGCAGCAAGGTCGGTGCTGTGCAGGTGCTGAGGGGAGGCGGTGGCACCTCCGCAGCCCCTGCTGGATATTTTGAGGTCTTGGAGCCCCGGGTGCAGGTGGGAGCCAGGGCTCTGGCAGTGACATGCTGGGGGACACTCGTGTGAGCAGAGGGATGTTGGGTGCTGAGCAGAGGGATGTTGTGATGAGATGTTTACGTTCCTCTTCTCAGTGGGGAGGAAAACCAAAGGCTGCTTTCTCCGTCTGTCAGCCGCACGCTGCACGTTGGGTGGCAAGAAAACCATTTTATCCTCCTGCCTGCTTCCACGGAGCAGAGATGTGCCCCAGGGGTAGGCCCTTGGAGACAGAATCCTTAGGAAACCAACTTAGGTGAAGAGGTGGTGTATCCAAGCAAATCCATATTTCCTTTCTGAAAGGAACCTGCCACGTTTCTTTGTATTGGCCAGGACACATCTGCAGGAATTTGGGACAGGAATGTGTTACTGTGCCAGTCAGTAGCTCTGTTGCCCCCCCAGATGTGGTCTGTGTTGGCCTCTGTCCCTCCTGGTCATCTCCTCCGTTTCACTCTTCTCTGTGTTTCCCAGGATTACAAAGGACCATGAAGATATGAAGATTCAGATTTCTCTTCAGAACAAGTGATGTAGTAGCCTGTAGGTTTGTGACGAGAGCATGGCTTCAGAAGCTACTGAGTGGGGTTCACTGGGATCACCTCTCAACACGCTGGTCCCAGTCCTGCCGGCTCCTTTCCTTGATGAGTTCGGGTGAAGCCAACGGGAGTGACTGGTAGGGAAATGTGAACCCGAGTGACTGTGGCTCTGCCTTGGAGTCAGTGTAGACCGGTAAGATCTTTCTTAATTGGGTTTTGGAAAAATGTGTGTAACTCCAGAGGGACTGAGGGTCAGAAGCCATCTGCCTCGGCGTGATGCAAGCTCTCGTTTTGGAGGACAAAAATAGCCTTTTCCTGTGCTAAGTTTCCAGTGCAATCCTGTACCCATTGCTGTTTGCCCTCCCTCTCATATCTCACAGCTCTGGGAAACAGCAACAGATCGCAATGCCTGCGCGGAGCTGGGCAGACGCAGCTCGAGCTGGGGCAGCCTCTCTCAGACACCCGTTCCAGGAGGTGCCGAGGAGCGCTGCTTCCTGTTTCCCTGCTCGTTTCCCTGCCTCTGCAGGGACAGCAAAGCCTGCCAGTTAGCACATGCCATAGGAGCAGAGGGATGCCTGTCAGACCCAGGAGAACCCAGCGCTTGAAGCCTATCTCCAAAACATCTCCATCACGTGTTTCGGAGGGGGAGGCAGGTTCCTTTCTTAGCAGCAGGAAATTCTGGGGGAACGCCAGAACCAGCAGCCTATTTTTGTGCTCTTTTGTATACAACAGCTTCTTGCAAGGACTCGGAGCCTGGTGCATTTGCCTTCTTGGTTTCCTGGAATAAACAGACCTCGGAGCGGGTGCCGTTGAGGGCCAGGCAGAGGATTAACTGGTGCCCAGTGAGTCACAGGGGCGCGCGGCTTCGCCTGAATCACATTTGCTGACGCTCTTGTGCCAGGGCTGTTGTTCTGCTCGACTCAAACTGTGCTCCCCGGGCTCGCTTGTGTTCAAAACAAAGCGGGCGGCTTCGGGAACGTGAGCTGGCTGCAGGAGTTTCTGTGGTTCTTTCACCCGCTCTGCGAACGCTGATGCTTTTTGAGATGTTATCTGCTAGTGGTCTCTGAGTTTAGGCATGCCCTAGTTTCTGTGCATGCTTTCAACTGGGATGTGTTTTTCTGGGGATGAGGAAGGGAGTCCCATACCAACACCAATGAAACCTGAGCTGGGTTTCTTTAGACAACAGAGCAAGCAGTCTCCACTAGATGCCAGCTTGCTGGAATATCTTGATGGGGGGCAACAGGAGAAACTTGAATTTAATTGCCCTGCAGATAACTTCACAGCCTGGGAAGTTACAAAATCGCCGAATCCCAGCATGGGGGGTTGGCAGGGCCCTCTGGAGATGCTCTGGTGCCACCCCCTGCTCCATCCAGCAGGGGCCCAGCAGCGCAGGGTCCAGCCGGGGTGGGAATCTCTCCAGACAAGGAGACTCCACAGCCTCTCTGGGCAGCCTGGCACAGGCTCCCACACCCTCACACCAAAACACACACAGCCTCTCTGGGCAGCCAGTTCCAAGGCTCCATCAAGTTCAAGCACTTTCCCCTCGTCCAGCACCAGGACGTGAGCTACTTTGTGCCCACTTGCTAAAAAAACCCACAGAGCTTTTTTGGGACCTGAGTAAGAATCAAGCCTGGACACTCGTTTGCTTGTTCCTTCTAGTGTTCATTCGCTCCAAATTTCTCTCTCTTCTTTGCCCTTTCTGAGCTTGTAAACTTCTAAAAGAGCATAGCCTATAATTGGGGAGTAACGGGATGATTTTTTGCCTTGATGGGTCTGCCGAGGTGGGTTTGGCCGTGGCATGACTGTTGGAGCTGAGCAGGGGCTGTGTAAGTAAAGCAGTGAAGAAGGGGAGAGCAGAACAGAGCAGTTTTCCTGGACATAAGAAGTAAAAGCAAGTTTTCAAAAACCTTGATTTTTTCCCAGCTGAGGCTGCTGAGTCTGTATCCCCTGTGTCAGCCAGCGTGCTCAGCAGCGGGAATAGCGGAGGCTGCTGGACAGTCGGTCCCTGTTGTTCTAGCTGTTGATTTTATTGCCTGAAAAAACAACTCTGTTTTTCTCTCCAGTGGTGTATTAGCATTTTCTATCACAGCTTTTTATTAAAATCTGGCAGGAAGTCTCCATAAAACAGCACCTTGCTTCAAGAAAGGTGCACCAACAATGGGATTTCTTGAACTAATTTGATCTACTGACATTGAATACTTAACTGTATCTCTGTATTGGGCAGAAAATATTTGGCAGGGAGATAGCTGCCTTGTTTCTATGACAACTGAGATCATGTCGTGGATTCTCGGGCCGAAGCAGCGAGCGCTCCCAGCTTCCGCTGCGGGAAAGGCGTTGCAAAGGAGCACGCGTTTCTTACTGCACGCTCGCAGGAGCTAAGTTGTTTAAAGAAAGCTGAGACAACCCGTTTCTCTGTGTATCTTTCTTCAGGGTGATAAAAGGTTTGTTCACAAACCTGGCTTAGACCGAGCGAGGAGGTACCTGGCTTTTTTAACCCCCGTCTGCTCTGGTTCCCCGGTCGGGAGAAACAAGCCCCCGCAGAGAGCTGTGGGGTTTACCCTTTTTCTCACCGTGACTCGTGTAGAAATGAAGAGGTTGGGATAGAAAATACCTTGCTATCTTGATTTTATTCCCACTTATTTCCTTGATTCTTATGTAAGCCTTCAATACTGAGATAAAGCAAAGGAGCACTGGGCTTGCCTGCGGTGCTGGACGGGCAGATTTGCACAAAGAAAGAGCCCTTCAGTGTAATAGCTCCGTGTTGGTAACGAGCCAGGAAAAGCTGCGGCATCTGATTGTGTTTTAATGGACTTGATGCAAAAGAGACGGAAAAACAAAGCTGGATTCCAAGGTAACTGGAGGGACAGTTTGTTTTGCTCCTACAAAGGGGTTTTAATTGTTTCCCGTCTCTGCATCGTGCACGTAGGTTTCTAAGATCCTGGCCCAGGTCTGCGCTGAGTGCTCTGCCCTCATCCTGCCTGGGAGGAGAGAGGCTGAGGGAATGTCCACGAGCAGCTGGTGCGGGGAGAGGAAAAGCTGCGAGGGTATGGGAGAAATACAGCTGGAGACAGCCCTGTCCCGGTGCAGGAGCACCGCTGGAACGTGGCGGGGTTGCTGGAAGGTGATGGGGCAGCGTTTTCATTTGTCTGGGCACCGCTTGGCTCAACGAGGCCCTGGTGCAAGGTACCGCTGTCGTGCGGTGTTGCTTGGCACGTCAGAGCTGGTTCAGGCACGATCCGGGGGGCGTGAGGATCAGCCTGTGGTAGACGACTTTGATCTTGGGAAGAACCCAAACAACCAGACAAAGGTCCATGGAAGGATCAAGGAGGGAGTAGGGTGCAGGGGCTGGGAAAGGAGACAAGTCATGACTTCTGGGTTAACTCGCTGCAAGTCTGAGTCTCTCCAGCCTTTGTTTCAAGGGCAGAAATAGAAGAATAGAGCAGAGAAGAGGCATCTGGAAGCTGGTGTTTCTTTGGGGAGCAGCAGACGTGGTGACAGAATACCATCTCTCAGCGCAGCGTCCCCGAAGCACTGTTTGTACGGCTTTGCGGGGCGCTGTTTGCGGCTTACCAGCACCCGGACCTGCCCGCGCGGCCCCAAGCCCTCCGCAGAGCCACCGGCTGCCTAAGGAGCTTAAATTTTTCACGGCCGATGGCCCCGGGCGAGCATTGCTCGCTGTCAGCTCTGCCCGTCTGCTCTCTCTGCGTGCTGCTCAAGCTGCCTTTGCTATCTGATGATTATCCTCTGGGGACAAGGATCTGTCTGGCTGGGTCGAGGAGGAGCGAGATAGCACAGGGACGTGCGGGAGGGCGTTGCCAAGGCAATGCCACAGCTGGATTAAGTAGCCCAGGCCAGGGTGCATCACGCTCAGGCTTAAACAAGTTATTTAGCACCCTGCTCAGCTGCTTAAACTGGTGATTTGTAGGCTGATGGTTGCAATTTGCATAAAAGGTATAAAAATAGTGTCAATTACCGAGGCCTCTCCATAGCCTATATCTGGCACAGTGTCCTATATAATCTCAGCTCCATTTCAGAGAGACAACTAAGCAGGGAGAAGAGCTGATTCCTGATGCTGCTTGGTTGTTGTCCAAGTGGAGATGTTAAAATATATGTTAGCCCTCCCTTTGCCTGGCAATTTCTTCCATGAGGGAAAATATTTCCTTCTGCCTCCCATCAGACTTAAATTGAGCAAGCAAGACAGGGCCGGAACGAGTCCTGCACTTGATGTTGAGCCCAAACAGCGTCTCTTTCTCTGGACAAACCTCTTGATCGCTGCCTTTGTACTCTGGAAATCACGCGGCGATGCGTGCTGGGGCTGCGGCTGTTGTGTGGCTGTTGCACAACCCCTGCTGTTGCCAGTGCTGGGGATGGAGTGGGGGACCGTGGGATGCGTGTGCTGCTGGGGCTGAGCCAGGGAGGCTTTGCTCCTGCTGCCAGGGACCAAAAACCTCTGCGGCACGAGGGTTAAGTTTGGGGCTGTGCTGAGATCGGTGGATCAGATAACTGGTGATGTGGTTTACACCAGTTTAGCTTCACCACTGGTGTTGCAGCAAGAAATCATTGGCTGGGCTGTGGCAGAGAGCAGGGCTGCCCCTTCCAGCTACTCTTAGATTAGCTCGGTTGCAACATCAAATTTCTCTCTTGAGCTGTGCGGTTCCTTTCATCCTTCGTGTTCTTGGCCAGGAGTGGAAGGGCAGAAGGCAGCAGTGCTCTTTCCCTTTCTTTTGGTCCCTGAGCACTTTGCAAAACGTCTAATCCTGTGGGCTACAGGCGAGAAACAGCCAGCCTGCTTTGCACTTAGCCCTGCAACGCTGGTGCTGGCTCAGGTCTGCTTCCTCATTTCAGTGCCCAGGCCTTTTATCACAGGGCTGGGACTTGCATGAGATGATGGGTAATTGGTCTGCATTAGAAATCTACTTGAGCTTTTTGGTTTTAGCCTGCACAGATGATGGTGGTTGCCCTAAGTACCTAAGCACTTCCCTTGCCCATTTGATTTAAATCAATCGCATTAATTTTTCTTGCTTGGAAACATGCAGCGAGAAAAGAAAAGCTCCATTTCCTACATGTGAGAAGTCCAGAAGGAGAAATTGAGTTTGGTCAGGCTGGAGCTGAAGCTTTTATCTTCTCTTTAGATCGCTACAGGGGAATTCTGCTGAGAATCCTTTTCTTGGCGAAAGCATTGCCACGGGAAACATGGACTGGAGCTCACTGCGGAGCACAGGGTGCCCAAAACCTGCTCGAGAACAGCCCCCCACCCCGATCTGTGCTGTGCTTTAGTTTGCCAGGCCTGTGGTCTTCAGGGAATTTTATCATTTCCAGTCTTTTTGCCAGCTGCCGTTTGCTGCTGCCTTATGGACTTGATCTCTCCCACCTAAATGGCATTAAATCTCTCTGAAGTCCGAGGCACAAATGGGTTTTACAGGGCAGTTAAAAGACAGCTGAAAGGAAAGCCAAGTTTAGTTTCTTTGCCAGCTCTGCAGACCCATGTGAGTGCTGGCAGAGGTGTTTAGTTTGGCTTCTCTCTTCCATCCCAGTTGGGAAGAAGTGAGCACGGAGCACGGTGAGGAAGAAGCGACCCGGGGTGGGACTGGAGAGACGGCTGGTGCTTCGCTCGGCCCCGGAAGTCATCCCGGACAACACCGTCGTATTTTTAGCTGCCTCCACCTGACGTTGCCGAGCTGTCCTGGTCTGTTTTCAGAACCTGGCGTGCAGCCATTGGTACATCACAGTTTGGGGAGTAATTATCTCTTCCTGCCTTAAATAAGGGAGCTACTCGTGTCTTACTGCTCCAGTGAACTACAAATGCCCTTTGATTTGGTTACACCAAACCAGCCCCAGGGGATGCGTGTTCTGGTGGGGTCCACCCCCTCCGGGTGCTGCCTGGGGAGCCCAGAGGGATGAGGACGCTTTGTTTGCAGGGCTCCCAGCGTTTGCTGTCCTTCGGGCAGGCTCTGCTTTCCGGCACCTTTAAATAGCCCGTGGTCTGAGGCCAAACTCGCGGGCTGTGCCTCGCCGGCAGCGCGAGCGCTCCCTGGGAGGTGGCATCTTCCTTCCTTGCTCTGCCGCTGAAACCAGGGGCACAGTGTGGAAGTTTGGATTTGTCCTCCGTTCAGGAGGAAAACCGGGCTGGGGAGAGGACACGGGACTGCCTGGGAGCCAGGAGGTGCTTTGTGATCCTTTTTCCAGCCCTGGCCCATTGCAGAGCCTTCAGTAAGCTCCTGCCTCCCCTGTATTTATTCACGCCTCCAAACACAGGACTTTGCCGGAGCAGTGCAAGGGGTGGGGTGCGTGTGTCTGGCTCTGGACAGTGCCTGAGGCTTCTTCTGTGGCCAGAGAGGATGGCTGGGCCCGAGCGATAAGCCGAGCTCTTCCTCTTCAGCTACTTGAGGGGGTATTTTTAGTGCCCGTCTGTGAAGTCAGCACTTGACAAGCCGGGAAGCCTCGAGCCTGTCTACTTGAAGCCTTTCTTCCTGTCTAATTCGGGCAGTGTCGCATACTTGGAGATCTGCCTGGGATCGGGAGACCTTGTAAAAAATCCTGCTAACAAGCTGTGTCCCTCAAGCACCTGCAGCACTTGGAGATACTGTTGATCAACTGCAAGGCATCGGTAGCTGTTCAGAGGGAACAGCTCCTTCTCTGCAGCTGCTGCTGAGGCTGATGCAGAGTAAAAGCTGTCGTGCACGTCACCTCGAATCAAAGAATCGTGGAATCACAGAAGTGTTTTGTTTGGAAGGGACCTTTAAGATCGACAAATCCAACCGCTCTCCCAGCACTGCCAGGGCACCACTGACCCATGGCCCTCAGCACCACAGCTCCACGGGGGGCTTGGAAACCCCTCCAGGGATCACGGGGACTGCACCCCTGCCCTGGGCAGCCTGGGACAGCCCTGGACAACACTGACCTAACCCACTAAACTTAAACAGGTTTACAAGCCAAACTGCTGAATGTTGTTTCTCATGGGTATCACCCCATGGAATACCCAGGATGTTTTTCTTCTCCCCCTCTTCCTGCCGTGCAGCAGCAGAGTGGTGGCCGGTGGAACGTCCCGTGGGTGGTCTGAGTTTCTCCAGGAGTGCTGGCACTCTGTCTAGCAAAGCTCCTTGTCTCTCTTTAACTTGCAGGAGTCAGAGTCTGAGAACAAGCTGGATGGAGAGACGGCTTCAGACAGCGAAAGCAAATCCGAATTTGGAGGATCGCCCCCGGTGCCAACATCGGACGACACTCCGGAGGTCCTGAACAGAGCTCTCTCCAACCTGTCCTCAAGGTAGCGCTTGCTGAGCGATGTTCCCGCTGCTGCCGGGGCCCCTGCACCTCCCCGGTGGCTGCTGGCAGCTGAATAAGCAGCTCTTGGAAGCACTGTGCTCCCCCTCGCCGGGGTGCGAGCGGGAAGGTGCCCCCTGAGGCCACGGGAGACAGAAGAGGAGGGTGATGGCAGCGAGCAGCGCAGCGCAGGGCTGCCGTGGGTGGCAGGGGACCGGTGGCAGGGGAGTGCTGCGGGAGCGCCGGGTCTGGGCAGGGAGAAGAGGCCTGGCTGGGGCAGAGGACGGTCGGGTTCAGTTTCAGCAGCATTCTCGGTGAAGAGCAGCCGCGGTGGGTTTTAACCACTGGTGTGACCTGCTTCTGCAGGAACGCAGGACAGAAGCGTGCTGATGAGGATAGGACTGGAGAATAAACTGGGAATGTTCTCTACAAACTGGTTTGGGGAAAAAGCATCTTGTGTTTCAGGAGAAAGTCTCTCCTGGGTGTGCCGTGAGCGTGGGAGAGGCTCAAGGCAGGATCTGTTGGAGAGTAGCAAGGGTACAACTGACCGGGGCCCTTGTGTCCCATTAACAAGAGTGCAGAGAGGGGTAATGGTCCCCATTTTATCTGAACGTGGCGTTCAGCGTGGCCAAGGTGTGGGGATCCTGTAGAACAGGAACAGACGGTCTCCTGTCCTTGGAGGTGTTCTGCCCTGGCTGATGCTTTCTGCCTTTAGTGAGGTTCAGAGCAGGGAGGGCTGAGCTGAACTGTAGCCTTGGAGCTGCTGCAAACACAGCCTTCATCAGTGAATCAAGGTCTGTCTGCAGCACTGAAAGGAAACTTGGGGTTCCCAGGGCTCAGCTTCCTTCCTGCAATGTGCAGAGAGCAGAATTGTCCTGCTCCCTTGCTCTGTTTTGACTTTCTCTAACGCCTTTCCTCCTCTGTGGCCTAGATGGAAGAACTGGTGGGTCCGAGGCATCCTCACGCTGGCAATGATTACCTTCTTCTTCATCATCATCTACTTGGGGCCCATGGTCTTAATGACAATAGTAAGTGCTGCAGAGAGACGTGCAGATGTTCACAGCTGTAGAGGGGAGGGTTGCTGGGACCATTGCTGGGGTGGGCAGCTCAGAGCCTCGTAATTTAGAGGCTCTTATTCTTCTCCATGGAGGAAACCTGGGAGAAGCCTGGTCCTGCCCTGGTGGTCAGCATTTTGCTGCAAGGGATTGTTAGAAACCTTCTGCAGAGGGAAAAAAATCCATGGTGAGCTTCCCCTGTTGGATTAGGGACTCCTGCCAGGCTGACAGCAACTGCTGAAGTGTCCTTTGCTCTGCACATGGATGTTGTTTATCTGCTTGAGCAAAGGGATGTTGAACCAACATGTGTTGCAGCTTCTGGATGTCATTTTGTGCAGGTGATGTGTGTCCAGATCAAGTGTTTCCATGAGATTATCACTATTGGCTATAACGTGTACCACTCGTACGACCTGCCCTGGTTCAGGACGCTCAGCTGGTGAGTGAAGGGCTGACCCCTGCCAGGCTGGTGCCCAGCACTGACCCTTCATCCCACTGCAGACAGGCAGCAAGGGCAGCATCTGGCTCCCTCCAAACCAGAGACCCTGGGGTTGCTTTGGGTTAACCAGTGCCACGTGTTAGCAGCTCTTACGAGGGAAAAACCCCCACAAATCTCGAGAGACCAGTGTCTTAGAATCACGGAGTCATTTCGCTTGGAACTTTGCGGTGGATGTGGCTTGGGTGGGATGGGAGATTTCAGGCGGGTGTGTGCCAGGGCTGGGGGCTGGGAGGTGAGGTGGGAGAGGGCAGGAGCTGTGCTGCCAGGCAGCACAGAGCAGGCTGCGTTAGGCTGCAGAAGCTGGCCGAGGCCTGGTGAGCAGTGCCACCTAAGGGCAGGGAGTGAACCACAGCTAAACCCAGCTGGTGTGAGCCATCGCAGAGGGGAGAGTGCCGCAGCCCCTGATTAAATGAAGGTGATGTTTCTGACCTGGGGGAAATAACGCTGAGGTGTCACCTGAAGCAAGCCCGTTTGCAGCGTTCAGGGCAATGTGAAGACCTCTGGGATCACTTTCTGTGTTCCTCCAGAAGCCGCCTAGGGCTCCTGCTAATGAGCATCTGTGTCCTTTACAGGTACTTCCTGCTCTGCGTAAACTACTTTTTCTACGGGGAGACAGTGACGGATTATTTCTTCACCCTGGTTCAGAGAGAGGAGCCCCTGCGAATTCTCAGCAAATACCACCGCTTCATTTCTTTCGCCCTGTACTTAACAGGTGGAGACCCCGTTTTCTGCTGGTTAATCTTGTCTGGGCTGGAGGGAAGAAATCTCCTTGAACTACTCTTGTCCTGAGTATTGTGTCAAATGCAGCATCCTTGCAAATTATCCCTGCTCTTCAGTGATGCTGTGACTTGGCTGAGGTGTTAGTGTAGCAGTGGCCAAGCTCTTACACGAGGCTCTGGAGAAGAAATCTCCATAATCTGTATGGGACAGACAGGCTTGGTTGTTCTACTGTCCAAACGTTGCTTGTAGGCAGTGGTATTTTGTGACCTCCAAAGCAGTGGGTGTTCTCACTCCACGTTGCTGCTACACTTGGGTAAAATCCTAAGGAACTGTGCAATGTCACGGTAAACGAAGCGTTGCTGTGGAAGATACATTCCCACCGTTGACTTTAATTCTGTCTCTCACCAGGTTTCTGCATGTTTGTCTTGAGTCTGGTGAAGAAGCACTATCGCCTCCAGTTCTACATGGTAAGGGTCAGCGCAGGGCCTGGCTGCCCCAGCTGGAGGCAGAAGAAGGAATAGTGCAGGCTGCTTGGAAATGGTTGTGTAGAGGGTGGTGTGGCAGTAGGTGTTTCTGTGCTGGTTGCACGTGGTGATGCTGCCTGGAAGACAAGTGACTGTGAGCAGACTGTAGGAAGCTGTCTCTGACCAAATTTCCCTGCAAACATTTATTGTTTTCTCTCTGCACTTGTGGGTGCTGTTAAGAAGCTTTCTGGAAGCTGAGAGGACTGCAGAAGGCTACTAGACTCTTGTACTGAAGGTGGATCACCACCAGGGTTAACTGGCTATGTTCCCTTTTTCCCAGTCACCAGTAAGGTGTTGCTCATGCCTGATTGTTGACAGCTAGTTTTGCTTCACAGGGATAAGCTTTGGATATCTGTCGGTCTTCTCCTCATGTAGTCAGAAGGCTGAGTGAGATGGGTGGGATAGGGGTGGGCTAAAGAGCATTTGGTCCAACAGAAGTCTTCCTAATGCAGGTCACCTCTGGGCTTGAGCTGAAACATGCCCATGGATGACTATGGGTGACTGTTCCCTGCTCTTGTGACTCTTGGTGTGTCTGGTGGTGAAGGTGCATGCTAGAAAAGCACGCGTGCATGAGCTGTTCTGGGCCTGAGAGGTAGCCGACAGGTTCTGACTGCTGGCAGCAGCGCCTCCAGCAGCGCCTCAGCAGCCTGGACTCTGTGCTGTCTTCTCTTCCAGTTTGGATGGACCCATGTGACGTTGCTAATTGTTGTTACCCAGTCACACCTCATCATTCACAACCTGTTTGAAGGAATGATATGGTGAGTTGCCGTGTGGTCTGAGTTGCTTGGGTTTCTGCAGCCTGAAACCAGTGACCGTGTTTTGGGTTAAAAAATGTTCTTTTGGAAAAAACAAATGGCCAAGGAGAAGGTGCTTCCTACGAGGGACCAGCCTGTGCAGACTACAAAAGCCAAAGACTGAGTGATAGCTCAGCAACTTAGGACTTGCTCTGTGCTACTGGAGCCGTACAGAGAGTCATTGTAAAGGAGCATCTGAAAACTGCTGTGGGGTGAGGGGATCTTTCGGGCAGCGTCAGGCCCGTGAAGATGCCTTCTCCTTATACCCATGTCTAGCAAACAGGGGGGAAAGTGCTGCTCAGCACTTGATTTGGGGCAGCGCTGTCAGTGTCCTGTTAAAAGCAGCGCGTGGAAGGGAGGAGACTGCAACCTGCCACCTTACTCCAGCTGCTGTGCGGAGGGGGAGCCCCAGAAGGAGTCTTCCCAAAAGCAGTAGGGCCAGGAATTACTCTTCTAAGATTGCACTTCCCTCTGCACATTGCAGCCGGTCCGGAGTGTTGTAGGAACAGCCTGCTTACAGCTAAGATACAGCCTCTCCAGGGGGAGGGAGGCGACTGTCTAACAGCTTGTTGTGTGTGCCAACAGAAAGTACGCTTAAAAGAGGTTGTTGTGGGTACACAACCTGCCTGTCACTCCAGGGCACTAGATTTCCCTGGAGCTCCAGGTGGTTCCACCTTGCGTTGGTGTGATGGCTGAAAAGTGTCTTGAGAAGCAACCGCTCATTTAGTTAAGTCTTGGGGTGTTTTGATCTTGGCACTTCCCAATGGTTTGAGTCTTCTCCTGTCCAGGTTCATCGTCCCAATCTCCTGTGTGATCTGCAATGACATCATGGCGTACATGTTCGGGTTCTTCTTCGGCCGCACGCCACTCATCAAGGTTTGTAACACGTTGGTGGGTGAAACACACGGTTTGGCTTCGTTGGGTCTCAGTCCTGTGTTCCTTCCTCTCCAGCTCCATGACTTGTTGTGGGTCTGAAGCAAGCCTCCAGATTAAACTTGGTGTGCACCCCAGTCTTGGAGGCTCTCAAGTTAAATGAACCGCTTCAGACTGAGGTGTTGGTGTCAGCTTCTGACCAAGCTCTTCATTTGTTGGTTGTTGGCACTGATTTGTATTTGCCTCAGCAACTCCTGGGTGAGGGAGGGCTGTGTGGGTGCGTGGAGGTGGATGGTTTGAAATGACCCCCTTCTTTCTCTCTCTGGCAGCTCTCTCCAAAGAAGACCTGGGAGGGTTTTATTGGAGGATTTTTTGCCACCGTTTTGTTCGGATTACTGGTAGGTAGCTTCTCCGAGACTGCACAGTGTCCTCACTGACCAGGGTCTGAACTGGTCCCTGCTGTGCTTTGTGCTGTGTGCAGGTGCTGCGGATGGAGCAGAGCATTGGCAGAGGTTTTTGTCCCTGATAGACCCCAGGATATGTTCATTACAATAATTACCCTTTAATTTTAATCTCTGCTGCTGTTGGATGAGGGCTGTGCATCATCTCAAGGGCTGTGTGGGGAATTCACTCATGGAATATTCTTCACTTTTCTATGAAGATCTCTGTGTCTGCTCATTTCCATCCTCGCAGCCGCGCGGTGCAGCCAGTCCCAGCCTGTTCGTACGGGGCGCTGCTCGCTGCTTGCTGAGCAGATGCACTTCCTAAACGAAAACGCTTACTCTGCCCTTAGCCAATTACTGCTTCTCAGGAGAGTAATCTTCTTAACGAAGCTGGGACCGTGGCTCCCTCCTTGCTGTGTCTCCTTGAGTGGCCTTTCCCCTTGAGACCAGCTCGACCACGTTACTCAGGAAAATGTTAATCCTGTTTTCTCTTGCTGCTTCTCCTTTCTTTCTCCTTGAAGCTGTCCTATGTGATGTCTGGGTACCGGTGCTTCACCTGCCCAGTGGAGTTCAACAATGACACCAACAGCTTCACAGTGGATTGTGAGCCGTCGGAGCTGTTCCAGCTGCAGGAGTACAACATCCCCTTGGTGCTGCAGTCCATGGTGGGATGGGTAGGATCCTCTCTGTTTTTTGGATCTTGTTTGTTGGCATGGGAACACAAAGAAAAGTGATCACTGCTTTATTTTGATGGTCTTCGAAGGAACATTACAAGGGATGATGGTACATCCCAAAAAATGGGGAATTTAGTGCTGGTCTGTGTTGACTGAAGGCCCAAAGGAATGATCCCAAGTCTGGTGGGACATAATTCACTTGAAAATGAACTGACCTAAAGCTGGGGGAGCAGAGGAAGAGGGGTGAGCAGCGGACAGTGATATTCTCATTGAAAATCCTTCTCTGACATGTTTTTGTTTCTGCAGAAGACAGTCCGGATGTACCCCTTCCAAATCCACAGCATCGCGCTGTCTACTTTCGCCTCCCTCATTGGGCCCTTCGGAGGCTTCTTTGCTAGTGGATTTAAGAGGGCCTTCAAAATCAAGGTGAGGATGGTGCAGGTTGTTTACATTCTAGAAAGGAATGGCTAAATGGTTTCTACCACTCTTAACAGTCCCTGTGCTCCCAGGCTGGGCGCGATGGGAAGGGTGTATGTGGGTTGTTCAGTCGCAGATAAAATGCTGGAACAGGATCTGGGCTGTTTGACTGAATGGGGAGAGACCTTAACATTTCAACTGTGATATTCTAAACCCACTTTGTTGCAGAACTTGAGGTAGAGGAAGACAGACCTAGTCAGGAAATTTTGCAATTTGAGGCTTCCCTTGATGTCTTGTGGGCTGGTTTTATGTGTGAACAGTCGATGTACAGTTGAGATGCCTTGAAAGGCAAGAGCAGGGTTGCAAGACCTCTGAGTGACAGATCTGAGTTGAGTCTTGATGTCCCTCAGGCACTTGTAGCCTTGATAAGGGAGAAACCAAGGGGAGATTAAACACAATGTCATCTTAGGCTGACTTTTGCCTTCTGGGGAGAATCAGAGCAAGGTCGGAGTGTCGCGCAGAGGTTGGCAATGGGCTTTCGCAAATGCTAAACGAGATCCCTCTGCTCTGCACAGGACTTTGCCAACACAATCCCAGGGCACGGAGGCATCATGGACCGCTTTGACTGTCAGTACCTGATGGCTACCTTTGTGAACGTGTACATTGCAAGCTTTATCAGGTATTTATCGCCTTGCGGTGGAGTCTGGGGCCCTCTCAAACTCAGGGCATACAGGCTTGTAATCAGAGACAGTTGTTATCCTCAGTTGATGAACATCTAGAACTACAAGACAAAGGAAGCGAGGAAATGGAGGCTTGAAGAAGGGAAACATCTTTTAGCAGAGCCATGCAGAGCTGGAAACACCACCCTCATTTCCCAAGGCCTGTTATTCTAATCCCTCTGAAACTCCCCCGTTGCCCTTCTGCAGCCCTGTGAAGCCTCAGCAGGGTTTCCAGAATCGAACAAGCAGAAAACTCTAATTTTGTAGCACTTCAAAGAATTCTGTAGCCAAGTGTAGAACTGCCTCTAGGTGCATTAAAGATGCACTGAAGGAGCTGTCTTTATGTGGCTGCTTTGATTTTTGAGGGGGAGCATCTGCTGATGAGGGAAGATGCAGAACCCTCTTGAAACAAATTGAATTTGGGGGTTGTTTTGGTTTTTTGTTTGTTTGTTTCCCATTCAGCACCCTGTGCCTTCTGAATCCATACCCACATCTCCAGTGGAGTTAAGCTCCCTGGGTGGAAGTGGTAAAGGAATGGGCAGCGCGGTTATCACTTGAATGCCGCAAATGCATTGGGGTTCCCAGGTCACTGAGCTTTAGCAACGTGCCTCATTGATAAAGATGCTTTTGTGTTTCAGAGGTCCCAACCCGAGCAAACTGATCCAGCAGTTCTTAACCTTGCGGCCAGACCAGCAGATCCACATCTTCAACACGCTAAAAGCACATCTCGTTGACAAGGGTATGCTGGGTGCTTTGGAGGATGCATAGAGCGATTGGAACGGGACTGAAACCAGACAAGCCCCCTCGAGGAAATTCCTGGCTTGTCTGATGTAAGACAATAACAAGGCCTCATTTCACTGTAACTTTCCTTCCTCTCTCGGTAAAAGTTTGGCTTTTGTTTTGTTTTTTTTTTTTAATAATATATTTATATAGCTTTGGTTCAAATGAGCAAATCTTGGGTTTGTAGCTGAAAAGGAGTTAAGGCTTGGAAGGACCGTTGGGCAAAGCAGGAGTGTACAACTGTCCTCGCCTGTTCTTGACCACTGATGCGTGTGGCCAGAGCTGACCCTTTCCCATGAGTGTGTTTCTGCAGGGAGCGCACAAAGCGTCGTCCCTGCAGCTGCCTGGGAGCCAGCTGGAAAGGCAGAGCTGCTGTGCCAGGCTGCGTGCACGATGACAGCTCTGGGGACCATCGTTTTCTCTGGTGGTTGCTGTGAGTGCCATGGTCGCTGTCCCAGGAAGCCCAGTTTGGGCGTGCGTGCCGGCTCCTCGCCGACGGCACGGCGAGCACAGGGCTCCGTTAGTTGGGAGAGGATCTTGTTCTAATCCAGCCGTATTTCCTCTGCCTAGCCAGGCACTTGCATGTCTTTTCACCTGCTGTTTTATTGCAGTGCCTCTCACATTCCCCCCTTTACGGCTGGTATTTTGGCAAGTAAGGTCTTTGTAACCAGTTAAACCAGGAACGGGCCGAGGACAGGGAACCACGGAACTGGTGGTTGCTTGTGGGAACGGGGGAGGTTCACATTGCTTCAAAACTGAATCAAGTCAGTAAGTTTTAAAGACCATTCAAGTTTCATTTAGTAATTCCTGCCAAGTAAGAACAACCCTTTAAATAACTTGGTTTGTTTTTTTCCCCCCATCAAATAACCTCTAAGAAACACGGAACCGCACTTGCTGTTTCGTGGCGGTTGGAAACCCGCGCTGGGTATGGTGATGAATTTGGAGAGCAGTTTCCAGCTTGTGTTTTCTGTTGGTTTGTTGGGGTTTTTTTTTTTTTGGCTGAAGTTTGCTGGTTGGGGCTCCAGTGCCCTGCTGGTGCCATCAGCTGGGTGTTTTGTTTTTCAGGGATCATGTCTATCACCTGTTTGTTACTTGAGTTCTAGATGTCGTGCTGCTGAGTTTCCCACGGTCTGTCTCGCATTTCAGTCTGGGTTCATTTACCTGCAGGCTTCTGTCCTGCTTCACTTACTAAATCTTGTCATAAATAGTTTGTACTTAATAGTTACAAGTTTTATCTAAGTAATTTCCTTTATTTTGTCATACTTTTTTATTATTTAAAAATGAGAGCCCTAATGATTGTAAAACTTTCTTTTTTTTTTTGTGATCAGATAGTGAAAACATCCCCGGTTTACACCTTATACAATGTTCCCAAGCACAAGGTGACTCTGATTTTACTTCTTTCCATAGTTTGTGCATGGGAGAGAGAAACTTTACCTTATTTTAGCCTGTGGAACGAGTGTCAGGGAAAGATCCTACAGAAGTACATTTCAGTCGCTGACATAAACCTCACACGCAGACACCCCCCATGTGGAGACACGTACGCGCTGCAAGCTGGGCTAAGCGTCGATGGAAAATAAACCACCTGGAAATACTTTGCAGTTCATATTCTGATTCTGCCACTGCTTTCCGCTACCCCGAGCGAGCGAGCGAGAGCAGGCGTGTGTAAGCACTGCAGCAGGCACCCACCTCTCTCGCACGGTGCCGTAGGACTCTGTGTGGTAAACTCGGCTTCATCCCCCGGGACAGGAACTGCAGGGCAGAAGCCTGTGCTCGATGCGCTGCAAATACAGGTGTCTGATGGAAAGCACAGATGGCAGCGAAGGAAGGTCCATTTCCACAAAGTATTTTCAGCATGGTGCTGGCAGAGTGGCTGGCTGACGGCAGGAGCCAGGGCAGGATGGTGTTCGGGTAATGCCAGCGGTGTACGTAGAGGCTTCCCGGGGCTGGTTGTGGAGACTTTGTTCCCTTCCAGCCTGAATTAGGCAGGGATTCATTTTCTTTCGATTTAGAGAATATTGGCCACAGCCCCTAATGTGAAAACTGGAGGGGAGACTTGAGGTGCTTCCATCTTGCTGTGCCCAGGGAGAATATTTGGTCTGTGTTTCATGGCTGAGTTTAGCTGGGCAGAGGGAGGGCACGTGCGGGGAGCCCCTGGGCTGGGAGTAGGCGTGGAAGGGCCAGGGGTCTGTGTAGTCCCTGAAAAGCAGCTTGCTCTGTTGGGCCAGAGCAGCCGGTGCTTTTCTGGACCCTCCCTGCCTGTTGCCAACATCTGCCAGAATCCTTCGACGCGCCCTGCTGGGCCGTCAGCCCCTCAGTAGCAGAGGCTGTACTGGTTTGGTAAGCAGTGCCAAACCGTGTTGCTCTTCAAAGTAAGAAAGTTTCCATATGGGTCTTTAGTCTCCTGCTCGTCTTGCTTTAAACCTCTGTCCCTCTTTAGTTGTAATTAGCGGGGCACCCAAGCAGCACTTGGCCCTTTCGGAAGGGTGCAGTGCTGGGTGTGGGCACTGGAGGGCAAAGCAGTTGCGTTTAGTGGCTTCCTGGAGCCAGAGAGGAGCACAGCAATGATGCGAGTGGATGGCTTTCCTGAGGAGCTTGCAGCTTTACTCCTGCCTCCCTCCCTTGGACTCCCAAGCCGCTGCGATCCCGAAGGGTAAAGCTGCGTGGAAAGGGTTTCGCTCCCTGCAGCGCCGTTAGCAAACCGGATGGGAACCGTGCACTGGGAAGTGGGGGAGGAAGGCAGGGACATGGGGGTCCTGGCATCGTTTACAGCTGAACTTGCTGAGGAACATCTGGTGAGCACTGCAGCGTGGCCTCCGTCGGGCCGAGAGCTGCCAGCCTGGCACCGTGGGCATGATCACCCGTGGCAGCACCACTCGGCTCTTAGCATCAGCCTGCGCTGCCCGGGGGGCGCCGGGTGGGTTTCCCCAGCCCAGCCTGTCAGTGGCTGTCGTTTGCTGTGCTTATTCCAAGTTAGACTTCGAAAGTTGGAGGTATTGAAAAGCTGCTGTTTCTGGCTTTGTCTGTCCCTGTAGCAGTTCACTGCGATGCCAGGCATAGCAAGGCACATCGCACCCATTTTCTTTGCACTGAGCCTTGCAGGACCTTGGTCGTGCTGCAGCTCTCCCAAGAATTTGGGTCTGGAGGGAGTGCTGCTGGAGAGGCCAAACTGGCACCGGGGCGGGCTCGGTGAGGCGATGGGAGCGTGCTCACCTGAACTTTCTCTGGCTGCAGGGCTCGAGCTCAGCATTGCACAGTAGTTTTTATTCACAGTGGGCTCCACAACCAGAGAAGTTCCTCCTGCTTTTGCCCAGCAAGAGGGAACTAGTGGCGAGGGCAGCCCAGCAAGGGAGAGGTGCTGTGTCAGCCGGCCGTGTGCTCGGGTCAGAAGGGAGAGAGGAGGAGGATTTGGCCAGCGTGACGCTTACGAGGGTATGACAGTGCCTGGCAGGGGACAGGCTGGTGTGGAAGCCACCTCTCCACGAGCAGTCGCTGCTTTTCCAGTTAGAGCGGGCAGAGAGGGATGGGAGCCTGTTTAGTGAGCAAGGGGGTGGCCCGTGGCGAGGAGGCTGCTTTCGCAGTGCATGGGAAGCCGGCTGTCCTGGTGAGGTGACACCCAGTGCTCGTGGCATTTGTTTGCTGGCGGGGGGTTTAGCAGTGTGGGTCAGACACTGCTTTCATCCATGGTCTGCACAGGCACAGCTGGGCTGCTGGGCATTTGGTGTGCTCGGATGGGGCTTTGCTTCCCCAGGTCTGGTGGCAGCCCAGGTCAGTTTGCAGGTGGGATGCACGGCCAGGCTGTGGCCTGCAGGGCTCAGCGAACCATCAAACCCTAGTCTGGACACACGGTGTCACATCTTGTGCTGACCAGCCTGCGTTGCTGAGATGTTCCTCAGGGTGATGGGCTCCGAAGTCTGGTGATGCTGATTGGAAGGGGCAGCCATTGCCTGGGGTTTGTTGCACCCTGTGTGGCTCAGGAAGCTGGAAATGCCTTGGCATCGGCTAATGCTTGGCACCAGGGTGTGAAATGCCGGTGTCTTAGATCCCGAGGTATGTCTCCTGTCCCGCTGTGTGCAGTGAGCTCCTCTGAGCACGGCTGCCGTGGGGTCCTTGCCTCTCTTCTCTCCCTCTCCTCTGGCCAGCTCTGTTTGACAGGAGGAGGGTGAAGCTGTGTGGAAAGCATCCCCGTGGCTCATCCAGGCCCTCCTGGGGAGCTCCCCTGGTTCTTGCCCTCTGTAACCAGCCCCAGAGCTGCTTTTTGTACTGCTGTAAACTTCGTGTGCTCCTCTTCTCCAGACCTGACGTGTTCCTGCCATCTGCTTCTTTCTCTGTGCATTGTTCTTTTGATTAACGTTTTAGCTACACAGGTAGAGTTGCCTTTCTTTGACCGAATGTCCGAATGTGAGATATTGTATATTTTAAAGTATTTACCCTATTTATATACTATATGTTACTGTTAAATAAATATAAGTTCCATTATCTGTAGTGGAGCTTTATTCAGCGCTGTCGGCAAGGGCGGGAGATGCTGGAAACCTTTCAGTGCTCTGTGGAGCAGATCAGTCTGTTCCAAATTCTCATCCACCCTTTCCTTGCTCCAGAGCTCTCCTTCCTTGGGGATCTTCCTCAGGAAGAGACGTGGGTGGAGTCCAGAGGTGGGCTGAGTGCACAGGCAGGATGGGACCGACCGTGCCCTGCGCGGGGGACACCAACGGCTGCGTTTCCAGGGTGGTTTGGAGGGGAAGCTGCCATCAGATCATACGGGCCCATCTTGATCACAGATGAGGGAAGTGGTGCTGCTGCTGCCTCCTGCAAATCGGCTCATTTTGCCCTACAGATTTCAATGGGAATGTGAAAAATTGTTGGAATTACACTTAGCATAAATTATTGCTTCATTTCAGATGCTTTTTCTGACTTGTTTG
This sequence comes from Todiramphus chloris collaris, assembly GCA_025345505.1. Taxonomy (NCBI): domain Eukaryota; kingdom Metazoa; phylum Chordata; class Aves; order Coraciiformes; family Alcedinidae; genus Todiramphus; species Todiramphus chloris. Next base: position 447,603 of record JANVCC010000267.1, on the reverse strand, counting down.
GGTTTAGGAGAGCAGAATGCTTCTCTTTACCCAGCAAAACATATTATTTTTAGCTCTTGTGTTATTTTGACTGTTTTTGACTTAGCTGATAAGTCAAACCAACCCATCAGCAGCCCTCTTCTTGCTTCCTGTCACACTCTGCGGGCATTTTCAGACCAACTAACCTCCAACAACAAAAAGCGATGCCCACTTGATAGCAACCTTGTAAAACTGGCCTGACACCCCGAGTCTCGCGGTGCAACACCTCCCCCTCCCAGGAGCTGTCCGGTTACGCAGCAAACTGCTGAGCAGCACCGTGCAGTATTCCACGGTCTGTGAAGCAAGTGGGTGCCCTTGCTGAGAGGTCTGGAAAGACCCCTGGGTGTTAAATCTTCTGGAAAACAGACCATGAAAGCTCTCTCGTGCTGCCGCGAGGGCCAGTGGCCGGGCAGTGCTCGTGGCCCTGCCTCCTGGTGAGTCAGACCCATCATCTGACGGGCTCTGCGGCCGGAGGATCTGCATCGCTGCCTTCACAGAATCGCCAGATCCCAGCATGGGGGGGTTGGTATGGCCCTCTGGGGATCCCCTGGTGCCCCCCCTGCTCCATCCAGCAGGGGCACCCAGAGCAGGGGCCCAGCAGCGCAGGGTCCAGCCGGGGTGGGAATCTCTCCAGACAAGGAGACTCCACAGCCTCTCTGGGCAGCCTGGCACAGGCTCCCACACCCTCACACCAAACAACTTGCTCCTCCTGCTCAGATGGAACCTCCTGGGTTCCAGTTGGTGCCTGCTGCCCCTTGTCCTGTCCCTGGGCACCCCTGAGCAGAGTCTGTGCCCATCCTCTTGCCCCCCGGGGCCCTTTATCTCTTGCTCAGCATTGCTCAGCTCCCCTCTCAGGCTGCTCTTCTCCAGCTGCACAGCCCCAGGGCTCTCAGCCTGGCCCCAGCACAGAGATGCTGCAGCCCCAGCCTGGCATTTCAGCTGATCAGCTGAAGATTCCCCTCCTTGTTTCTCCCCCTCCTGTCCCAGCCAATTTAATTAAGTCAAACACTGAAAACTGCAAATTCCTCATGGGAATGCCAGTTCTAGCTGTGCTCCGTACCCAGAAGGGCAGTAAGCCTCAAACCAAGGCCGCCTCTCTGCAAGCAGGTCTCACGGAACCCTCTGTCCAGACACATATTCCATGAGCTCCTGAGGGAAGAGGGATGTAAAACCAAAACTACCAATCCTGTAGGGAGGGATTTGCCCTTCCTAAGTTCAGGAACAGGCTGCCCCGCTGGATTGCTGAGGAAGAAAAGGCCCCGTTTTGTGATGCTCTTGCCCAGAGCTCGGGGCCCCCGTGAAGCACGCTGCTGAGGGGCTGCCTTGGGGTGCTGGGGAGGGCTCGGCTGCTGCCGTGGAGCCGCACGCTGCCGTTTGGGGCTAACGCACTCGCTGTTTCCTCTCCGGAGGAGGGGAAGGGGCCGCGTGGCATCCGGTGCGCGCAGGCAGGTGGGACAGGCGGCTGTTCGCGAGCTGCTGATGCCTTCATAAAACCCTGCAAGCTGGAGAGGAAAAAGGGATGAAAACGCACAGCCCCCTGCAGCTCTGGCGGCTTTCAGCAGGAGTTACCATGAAGAGGAGAAACCGATGCTCAATTCCGGTCCCTCCTCTGTGTCAGAGATGGAGCTGGTTCAGGCCGTCTGGGTCCGAAGCAGGCTCCAGGGGTTCCCCCAGGCCAGGCTGGGGTACGTGCTGGGCTGTCCGGTGTGACAGCACCGCTTGCCACGCCAGCACGTCCTCTGGACTCGGGCAGTGGGACGTGTGAGCTGGGGGTCTCTGGGACATGTGAGCTGGGGGTCT
>JANVCC010000267.1:373893-445775 GCA_025345505.1 Todiramphus chloris collaris | reverse complement strand
TGGGACGTGTGAGCTGGGGGTCTCTGGGACATGTGAGCTGGGGGTCTCTGAGCTGGCTCCCGTCAAAGCAACAGATGCAACCCACGCTAGCCCAGCAGGGTCCATGCTGGCCGTGCTGCAGCCGGGCAGTCAGCAGAGGCTCCAGCTCCTTCCTCAAGAGACACATCCTCAATTTACACGAAAAACGGGGCCGTGTAAGCGGCCCAGCACACCCCGGGCAGCACAGTCAGAATGGGAACCAGCGGCTGTGTCCGCTTCCAGCCCCTGCGCTCCCCACGTTGCCATTTCTGCTTCTCCTCAGGGCAACTTCCTTCTCTGCAGGGCCTGGGCTTTCCCAGCCCAGGGGGAGAAGGGTGCTGAGCCCTGGTAGGCCTTGGGGACACGCTGCTGGGCCTTGCAGCCACCCATGCTGCCTTTTGCTCTTTTTGGGTGTTAGCGAGTGCAACGACCCTTCCTTGCACGTGTCCTGTGTCTCACAAGCTGCATCTCAGTCCAATTGCATTGCAGTGATGTTTCTTTGGAGGAAAAACAGCACTAAACGATGTGGAACAGGATAGGCTTGATGTTGTGAGCAGGGAAAGGGGCTTCGCTTGATCTGGTGGTCCTCATGGGATCTGTGCCATGTCCCCTGGCCCTCGCTGCTGATACTCACAGCCTTTACTCCACGAGCAGCCTCGTTTCATCCCCGTTTTGCTTGTGCCGGGTATAAAAACCTTAACTCGGCTCTGGGGACCACAGAGCAGTTGCAGTAAGAAAATGCAGCAGCCGCCCACGTTGCTCGGCCGTGCTCGCGGGGCCGCGTCAGGACATGGAGGAGCTGTCCCGCAGCGTTTGGCCCCGGCCACCTGGGCCACGGCCCGCTCTGCTCTGCCGCCGAGCAGAACACTCGTTCCCAAAGCTCCGTGCTGGGCCGTGTCCTTCAGCAAGCGATTTTCTAGCGCACCAGCGGCTCCGAGAAGGACACCCACTTCCTCAAATGCAGCGAGCAGCCCTGGGCAGCCGCGCTCCGGGGCAGGCTGGGGCCGGGCCGCAGCCTCTGCACCTCGGCCAAGGTGGGGAGCGAAAAGGGAGCGACAGAGGCGGCATCACCTCGGCGTCGTCGGGGAAGAAAGACGAGAGCTCTGGAGGAAAGCAGGGCAGGAAAGGACTTTTATGGGGTTGTTCGCAGCCGCTCTCCGAGGGAGGAGGAAGTACGTTGGCAAATCAACCCGCACCGAGCTGTCGCTCTGCGTGGGGGGGCTCGCACCCCGGGCGCAGGATCCCCACGGGACTGCCAGAGCTGCGTGGCAGCCCATCTCCTAAGCAGGGCCCACCTGAAACAAAAGGGCCCCTCCAAGATCCAAGATGTCCCTCAAGCTGCCACGGAACTGGGATTTCAACCTGAAAATCGATGCTGCAAAAATAGGTACCGTGACCGTTTCTTCCTGCCCCTCTGTTTCTGCTTCAGCCTTTTGGGTGCAGGCTGGGTCTGCTGGGGTGCCTGTGGCCAGCCCAGATGCTATTTCAGCCAGACCCAAACCCACTTCTGGCCTCAGTGCAGGGTCCTGGCCCCCAGTCACCACTTTGAGAGAGCAGATGGTTTGCAAATGGTTTGCAAGGAAGTGATTTGCAAAGTTGTTCATGGAGGGATGCTGTGGGAACACAGCTGGGGCTGTGGCTCTGGGACTAGAGCAGCGTCCGTCTCGGCAGGGTGGGGATGCTGGGACCTGGCACCCTGGGGCTGCTGCCCACCCAGCATCCAGGTTTGGGGGAGATTTAAACCACATGGGCTCATTTTGCTGGCACGAGCCTTGCAGGGGGTGAAGTGCAGGCCAAGAGGCAGAGGGAGCAGTGCAGGAGGCTGGAGGAAGCAATCTCGCTCTTGCTCAGGTTGTTTCACCCACCCTGACGTCACCAGTTTCCTCTCACCAGTGAAGAGCCCTCTGATGCCCACGCCGGGCTCTGTGCCACGGGACGGCTTCACTGTGTGATTCCCTGACTCATCTCCTGCCTCTGCCCAGGCTCTGCCTGGCTCCCGCCCGCCACGGGATCCATCTCCAGCAGGAAAAGCGCTTGGGAACGAACGCCTCTGGATCCCTGCGCTGGGCTCTGTGGCCAAAACAGCGCAGTGGGGCCAATGCCTGCTTTTGGGCCGAGTACCCAGGGCGGGGATTTGGGGGTGAGGATGCTGCAGATGAGGAGGGGGTGCACGAGCCCAGCCTTGGGCACGCACTGAGGCACAGCCCTCCGTCGTCCTGGCGCCGCTGCAAAAACCTGGGCAAGGCACACGTGGGCAATGTGATTTCTCCCTGCAGCAGAGATAGTTGAGTGCGCTGGTCTCTGAGGTGCTGAGCTCTTCCTCCCCACACCTTATGAGGTTGTCCTGGGTGGGGTTTTGTGCAAAGGCCATTTGGACTCCTAGCTGAAGCTGCTTTCACGAGGGTGGCCAAACCATTCACTTCACGCAAGGCTCCAAACAAAGCCCTGCTGGTCCATGGCTGGGCTTGGCAATGCACAGCGATGTGCAGGATGAGACCCTGGCTGGCCCAGAAGCTTGCAGGTGGGCAGCAGAAGCTGTGCCATCACCTTCACTCAGCAGCTTGTGGGGCAGCGGTGGAGAAATCCCCACACAGTTATCAAAGAAGCATCCTGGATTTCTGCATTGCCCATTCTTAGGTTAATTTTTTTTCACAGGGAGGCTGCAGAGCAGTGGGCAAATTCTATCGGTAGCTCAGGAAAAAAGGCCAGTGAGCCTGCTGGTTGCTGGGAAGAAGAGAGGGTAGAGATGGGACACTGTCTCAAACCTATCTTTTACCAGGAATAGCTTTTTTTTTTTTTTAAGAAAACCTGCTTGTGATGAAATTCTGGGTGATTTTTTGCAGCTTGCAGCCGTTGTGAGCCCGTAAGATGAGGGTTGTGTTTGCGTGTGCAGAGAGCTGAGCGCTGCGGCACAGCTCGGTGCATCAGCCCTTCTCCTGCTTCGGGGTTTCTGGCTGCGGGGACCGGACTCTGCTGTCCTCAGGAGTGCAGCAGGGATGTGACCTCCTTAGAGATCAGCCACCAGCACCTCGCTGGCTCCTCCCAGCCTCGGGACACTTCCCCCTCCTCATCCCCAGCAGTGGCACAAGCAGCTTTTGCTCCAGGACAACGTGCCCGCTCCTGTGTGCTTCCTCATGCTGAGAAAAATGCAAAGCTGTTTATTTCAGTGAAGGAGCAAACTGCATTTTCACTTTTCACTGCGAAAGCCATTGTGGTACTTTTGCTTGTACTGGATTTTATTGCAAGTACCCAACATCGCTTCTGCGGGGCAGGAGTGAAGGTGATGGCGGGGAGGGCTCTTGCCCAAGAGAAGGATTTGGGGCAGGAGCCAGTGCCCATCCAATGCAATTTCTCCTGCAAGTCCCACTTTGTCAGGGCTCCTCTTTTCAGGGAGCAGACAGCAGGACATGGGTGCCCTTCTGCGGCCGGTCCCCAGGGCTGGAGGAAGAGCAAAGATGTTTTGGAGGAAATGTTCACCCTCGGAGGCGGTTACTGCAGGAAACGCTTTGGAGGGCACCACGTTTGCTCTTAGTGGCTCTTTCCTGCCCTGTGAGAGTGGCAAGAAGGAGCAGGGCAGAGTGCAGCAGGGAAGTGTTGGTGAAGGAGGAGACGATTGCAACTGCTGGACCACCCTGAAAAGAACCAGGAAAAAGCTTTGCTCCCACCCCGTGTAAAGTTGTCAGCTGGTCACTGCACGTGAGCTACGCATCGCACTGGCCACAGAAGGTAGAAACTTGGAAAAGTGGTCAGGGAGGAGCTGCAGCCCTGGTAGCTCTGGCTTTGTGAATGTAGAAAACTTTCCACTGGGCAAAAATAGCCTCGCTGTCTGCAAAGCCAAGCTGCCCACAGCAGCTCCCTCCACACGCCTCCGCACAAGCCCTGCGGTGGGGCCGGCGGTCGCCGAGTGCTCACATCGTGGGTAAGAAGGACCCTGAAAACTGCTGGTTTGGCCTTAAACGAGCCCAAAGTACAGGGAGAGCTGTCACATCCCAAAATACCTCTGCACTGAGTGCTTGTGGTCATCGGTGCTTGGTACGGAGATGTTGCTCTGGTAATCTTACTGCTAATTAAGCAGAGCAAATCTCAGCATCAGCTTCATCGAGGGGCAGATGAGGTCCTGTGGCCAGACTGGAAAGCATGCAGCAGAACTGGGGAGGGCACCCGAGTGCTGTCTCATGGGGTGCTGCTGTCTGCAGAACAGGGTGAGCTTGGAGCCAGCCCACTCGGGATTTGCTCTTTGGTGATGTGTGGCTTCTGCAGAGCAAAGTGTTGTCGGGAGGCAGGCAGAGCCCTGTGCCCAGCAGCCTCCATGCTCCCGGAGGCTGCTCCAGCCCCGCGGATCACTCCCCAAAAATTCTCACCTCTGAAGAGTCGGTGGCAGCCGCAGGACATGACGGAACGTGACTGGCAGAGAGGAGCGATGCTGCTTGTGAGCAGTTTGCCGAGAAGCACAATAATGTTTATGAGATTTGAGTAATGCAGATGTTTTGGCAAAGAGGAAAGAAGCTGTCGGGAGCTTGAGGTGCAATTTGGAAACCCCAGTTTGGTTTTTGCACCAGGGCAATCCCCAGTACCAGTGCTTTCCAGGGGAGCTGGCCGGCAAATCCCTTTCGAAGATCCAGCCGCATCCTCTGCAGGGCCATCCCACGTCAGCACACACTGAGGTAAAAGCAGCATCCTCGCCGCACTTCGAAGGCTGATTTTTTGGTTTCATAACCCTTTTTGATTTTCTGGGAAGCGATTTGCAATCCTGTGACAGGTTTGCAGTGGAGAGATGACCTAAGGGCACCCTACCCAAGCCTGGCTCTGGAGGACAGAGGCAAAACACAGCAGGGTTTCTCTCTCTCTGGGGGATTTCAGAAGGGGAAGCTGGGTGCACTCTTGACCCGCAGCACCCCTGAACTCTGAAGCAACTGCTGATGGTTCAGCACTGACTGCAAAATGTTTTGTAGGCTTGTGCTCCCCGTGGGTGTCTGGGCAAGGGTGGCACCTGCTCGGGCGTGAGATGCCCCCAGCCCCAAACATCACAAGGCAGTGGCAGGTGATTTTTATTTTTTTCCCTTTTTTCAAGCTTGTTTTTTGCCCTCAGGCCCACCCCAGGATTCACCAACACTCATGTCCAGTTCAGCTTTGGCAGCTCTCTGCTCTGCTGAGCGGCTCGGGGGAAAAGCCAGCGTCTGGGGACAGCGATACGGAGCCACCGCAGCTTCCCCCATCCCACAGCGCCGCACAACACTTCCCTGGCAGCCCCGGCTCAGCCCCAGTGCCCTCTGCCAGCAAATGCTGCTGGGCTGGGGCACAAATCCTGCACTGTCCTCGTCCACAGGACCCAGCCAGGGGCCCTCAGCTCCGCTTTTGCAGAGGAGACCTAAGACTCTCCCTGGAGGTATCCCTGGAGGTGCTGAAGATTCGCGTAGATGCAGTGCTGGGGGATGTGGTTTAGTCAAGGTCTTCTCAGCGTTTGGGTAATGATGGGACTAGATGATCTTAAAGGACTTGTCCAATCCAGGAAATTCTGTGATTCTGTGAAGACCTCAGGAAATCACCATGGGCAGAGACCAGTGAAGCTGAATTTCCCTGGAGTCACAGCGTTATTTTCACCCTGTGACCGTAAATGCCAACTCTACCCAGCTGGGTTGGCACTAGGGCCTGCAGCGCCCAGCCCAGAGTCTCGTTTCCGTCTGGAAATGATCCCTCTCAGGCATTTACTGTCACACAGACATTTGGAGATGCCACGGGGCTGCTGCCGCTCCGTGTCACCGGTCAGTGGCACCAGTGGCACTTGTCTGTGTGATGCAGAGGGGACAGGGAACTGCTCTGCCCAACCGCTAAATCCACACCAGAACTTTTTCCCTCCTTGGAGACTTTCCAGTCCCATTGTGTGAGAAGTGCTCCACTGGGAACATCAGGCTCCGCTCTCCCAGCGCACAACGGCAATTTCCAAACCGTTTTTCCCAAGCCGGGCTGGGCCGTTCTGCTGTGGCTGCTGCAGGCTGTTCGGGGTACAGCCAAAACACACACTGCCATTAAAAAAAAAAAAAAAGCTAATTATTTTCTTCTCACTTGCAAGACAATTACTCCCACGCAGGAAAAAGGAAGCACACACTGACAGATACTGCAGCCACTTCCTATAAAAGCTCAAGCCAGTTTGCGCAGCACGGGCAGAGGGGCAGAGAGCCGCTCTCGCTGCCGTAGCTGAACTCGGCCCGGGGACACGGGGCTGCTGGCAGCTCATCCTGGTGTGTCCCTGCCAGCCTGACCCTCTCCTCCCTTGGCAGCCCGCTCCAGGAGCGTGATGAGCGGCGAGGCCGCGGGTGCCCAGCCGGCCTCCCCCAACCCGCTGGAGCGGCCCGTGAAGATCGGCTGGCTGAAAAAGCAGCGCTCCATCGTCAAGAACTGGCAGCAGCGGTACTTCGTACTTAAGGGCCAGCAGCTTTACTACTACAAGGATGAGGATGATGTCAAACCACAGGTAGGATGAGGCTGCTGGGCTTTGCTGGGCCTCAGTCTTCCCCTTCTTGCAGCTTTGCTCACTGGGAAATGGTTTGGGATGGGTCTGGAGTAGGGTACTAAAGGAGTTTTCTGTCTCTGGGCAGCAATGGAGATGAGGTACCCTAATCAGGAGCTTCATCTATGCACTTAAATTCTTAAAGTGCCTGCAAGCCCTGCTGGAAAAGCCAGTTACCAGCTAGGAGTTGCTATCCTTCTGCAAGGCAAGAGAAACAGGCTGGGGAGAAAAAGAGCTCGGTCAAGCACCAGTTCGGTATGGCAGGTGCTGCAATGGGTGCACAAGCTGATGGGAGCTTCGAGAGAGTTTTCGACCACCCACTCGGTGGGAAAGGTGTCTTACAGGACGCTTGTGATAAAAACAAGCAGGACTTTCAGCATAGCCTGGGTGCAAGGCTCTGCCCAGGACAGACCTCATAGCAAGGCTGTAGGCTGGGCAGAGGAGATCGAAGAGCAGCTGCTTGCTGAGGACCTCCTGCCATGGGAGAGGGCAGCTGCAAGGGGAAGGAAAGGAAACCTCCAGGTTTGTGTCCCATCCCCGCCCAGCCCCAGCCTTTGCAGAAGGCTCAGCACTGGGGATGCAGTTTGTGTTACTCAGCTGCTGCCCTGCTCCTGCCCTGCTGCCTTTTCCTCTAAGGGAAGAGGTTTGAAATCCGCCAAACGCTCTGGCGCAGATCGGTTCTGATCCCTGGGAGATGCTCAGGAGAGCATAACGTGCATCCAACCCTTTGCACAAGACAGGAGCGTGGTCACCCAGTAAGGCATGATTTAAGTGTCTGCACCAGTGCCCGATGCCTGCAGCCCTCTGACAGCACCTTCCCCTCTTCAGACCCTCCGGGTTGTAACAAGCCCTCCATGCTAACCATTTGTGAGGGTGTGCATTGTGGTACCCTTGCCAGGGAGAAATCAGGCTGGTTTCCCAATTTATTTGGATAACTTTTTATGTTTCCAACCATTTTCTCCATATGATAACTTAGTTTTTGAATATCCACCAGATTTCCATTGTTTTGAGAAATTTCAGGGAAATGTCCTCCCCCTTGCAGGAAAAGCCATTCTCTGTACGAATTGGTACTGGCAGCAAAACTGGTTTCAAGATGGGAAACGCTCTTAAGGGGAGGGTGATCAGTAGATCCGGGGGGTGAGAGCACGAGCTGAGCCTGCTGGGATCCAGGCCCTATTTCTGGCTTTGCCCTGCTTCAGGGGTGACTGGGAGGAGGTCTCCCCAGTTGTAAATGGGACACAGAAGCAGAAGGTGCAGTGAAAAGCTGTTATTCATGGTGCTGTTGGCAGCCCTTGCCGCAACCCTGATGCACTGTCCCGGGTCATTTCAAGCCTCTCTGACCCGTGAATGGCTCTGATTGATAGAGCTGCAGGTCAGGACTCTGGAGCGCTGATGCTCCTTGCTGCTCACGGGAGCCGGGTGCTTTCGGGGGGCTGAAATCGCCGAGAGGTTTGGTTTCTGTGTTTCCTGCCTCGGGAGGCCCGTGGTGCTGACTCACAGCCCTGCTGGGTCCCCACCCATCCCCTCCAGCGGGGACGAAGCCGCCTGCCTTTGCCACCACAGCTGGGGAAGGAAGGCCCAAAAGAAATGGCTGGTTTCCACTTTGGTTTTTTTTCTATTTCCCCTCCCTTTTCTTCCTTTTCTCTACTCCTCTCCTGCAAACTTTGGGTTTGAGTTTTGGGTTTAAGTGATGCTGTGTTAAAGGAAGAGCTTTCCCGCTCTGGTGCAGCAGAGACAGGATGCTCTGGTGTTCTGCCAAGTCCCTTCTCCTTTGCACTCCCTTCTTCCATGCCAGGAAGGGTCTGAGAAAACATGAGAAAAGAGAAAAAAGAGGAAAATAAAGTATTTCTCATTCTGAAAGTCACTTCATCAAAAAAACCTGGCATTTAAGAAGTGTCCCTTATTGTTTGTAAGGCCATTTGTAGCATATATACATATACAGAGAGGCTGCCAGGTCCCGCAGTCTGTCTGAAAGGAGGACCTCGATCCTCAGTGCTGGCACGTGGCAGTGTCAGCCTGGCAGAGGTGGGACACGGGCGCCTGCAGCTCCTGTGTGCTTTGTCCTAGGGCTGCCTGTCTCTCCAGGGAAGCACCATCAAGGAGGTGGCCAGCAACCCAGAGGAAGGAGGGAAATTTATCTTTGAAATCATCCCAGGTGAGGATGCTTCGCTCCGCTTTGTTGTGCTCTTTTGGGCTGGACTCTTCACCCAGAGTTATTCGGGCAGGTCATTTCGCTGGTCGTTTTGCTCCCCCTTCTTTTGAAGGTCCCCACAGCACTACGTTGCAGATGAAAACTCATGTCTTGCCCTCCGTGCTTGCACGGTGGGGCTGGAGGAGGGCCCGGGTCCCACACTGAGTAGCCTTCCCAATCTGCTGTGTTAGCAGTTTCTGTTCCTTTCTTCAGCAAGGCTGAAATGTGAGAGAGCTGCTCCGTTTCACAGCCAAACAGACAGTAACAGGGAAATGCGGAGCCAAAAGCATTTAGCAAAGAAAACAACAAGACTGGGGTTTTTTACTCCTCTGACCCTCTCTGTAAATGACACAGAAATGATTTTTTGCAGGTGCCTCCGGAGAGCAGAACCGGGCAGGGCAGGACACCTGCGTGCTGATGGCCAGCTCCCAGTCTGAGATGGAGGAATGGGTTAAATCCATCCGGCGAGTCCTGCTGTCATCGTCTGGAGGTAAAGGGGAGCAGGGACAGCTCCTAGAGAGATTTCCTACTGTCTTGCCGTCAGTACTTTCGGGCAAGGATTTCAAAGCTGGGCTCACAAATTCTTGGAGCTGGAAAACAGAGCTGTAATGTGACTGTGCCTTAGAAACCTCCTCCCAGGCTGACCCTGTGGTGTTGGGTCTGCTGCAAACACGGGCAGCGTTCAGGAAATGGCAGCCAAGCATGAATGAAGATTTCTGGGCTGGTTTCAACCTCTTTTGTGAACTTCCTCATTGACTTATTGACCCCAGAAAATGTTCTTCTTGAAAACACCTACTTTTCAGGGATAGGACACTGAAAACTCTTGCCTTTCACATGTTGATTCCCTTGCTTTGCTTTTCTTCCAGCCTTTCCTGCTCAGTCCAGCCCTTCTGCTCCCATTTTCTCTGCAGCCTGCCTTGGCCACGCCATCGCCCTCCTGCGCGCAGCCAAGGCTTGCGGCAGCAGGATCCTTGCTCCCAGCCCCCTTGGGCACGGATCTGTGCCATGACCCAACTGTGGTCAGGGAAGTATAAACCAGGAATCGACCAGGACGGAGAACATTGTCAATTTGTGAAGCCCACAAGGGAAGCAGCAAAGCTCACTCCAGCCACTTTTCCTATAAGGATGAACCCCTAGAAAATCCAGCAGTGAAACAGGGCTGGGAGTCTCTTTATCTCTCTTCCAAAAGAGCGCTAACCTGGATGGTCATCCTCAGCCTCTCCTCTCACCCGCCGTGCTTTTCCCTGACTACTTATTTAATTTTCCATAGGGCCCGTGCCCTTCAGTGGTATAAAACAATCATGACGGAGCTCTGGTCTCCCACAGCTCCTGTGTCAGTGTAACTCGAGCAATTCAGAGGCATGTTGGCATCGCCAGGTTGAGCTCTTTTGCTGTGACCCTGCTATAGGCACAGCTAAGCTACACCTAAAGGACGACAGAGCTGGTTTTCCTCTGCAACCCTGCTGTTTTCTGTCTCTGAACTGAAACACACTGTGCCCTGGGGAGGCTGAATTACTCCTCTGAAATCTGGATTACAGGAGCCAGGAACTTCCAGGGCATTGCCCCACCTGTCTCTAATGTTTAATAACAACCCCTCATCGGATCCTTGCTTATGCTTAGGAGGCTGCCAGCTAGATAAAGTGACCTTATATGGGTAAATTTATAGTAGTACAGAGAGCCCTGAGGATAACAGAGAAGCTGTGCATCTGCGTCTTATGTCACTGCACAGGTTAACAGACCCTGGAACTTCATGCTTTAGGTTTTTGGCTTCAATACAAGCTGAGGCACCATGTGCTTTTAAAGCAACCCACTTCCCAGTGGAGGTTTCAGCAAGAGTCCACCCAGAAGCAGCCCCACGTGACCCAGCCAGTTGTGAGCCTGTTGCACACCAAAAGGCAGAGCAGATGCAAAGTGTGAAGCAACAACAGAAGCAGCTCTGAACTCTCTGAGGGGTTTGGCAGGGCTGGCTGCCACCCTACGCTGGCAGCTGCCACCCTACGCTGGCATCGCATTGGCCCCGGGGAGGTGTCCCCAGCTTAACAAATCTACCAGCTTGCAGTTAAATAAGCAATTCTTCATCGGCTACCAAAGCAGAGAGGGTAAAAAAAAAGCTATTTGCTTTTCCTGTGCACAACGACAGGTTTATGTTCATTATTTAGAAGTGTAGGCATGTCATAAACGAAAACCCCCATGATCGGGCAGGTGCTGACAAGCCATGTGGTTCCACACGAGATATTCACTTGCATTTTCCTGGTCTGGAAGATGCACAGGAATTAGTTCAGCCTTCAGAGCATGCAGTGAGCACATCCCAGGCACTGCGGGGGCAAAAATATGGTAGAGGATCATAGGACCCTTTGCCATTAATATCCTAGAGCCAGTTCAAGTTGGGATTTGTCTGTGCTTACCATGCCCCAGGCTCTGAGGAGGAAGAGCTGGGATGCACACTGCTGCTTCCCCACTTTCAAGCTCTTCTTTTGCTGTGAGTTCAGGAGGAAAAAGCCATTGCTCCAAAGGAAAGGTACCACCCATTGCCAGATCCCAGTCTTCTTTGCACAGGGGAGTTTCTGGAGAGCAAGAGGAGAGAAGAAAAGCAACAAATTCAGTAAGACTTGCAGCTTCAAATCTCTCAAAGGATGCTTTTCTTATTTCTTGGTGGTCTCCTGTGCTTTCTGTATCCTTTAGCTTGCCGTGCTAAGCTTGCCTTCTCTCCCTGTGCCTGCCCAGAAGCCTTTTGCTGTTCCTGTCTCCCTCTGTACCAGCACCTGGCTCCAAGACAGGCAAGCAGCTTGGCAAAAGCAAGGATTCCTGCTTTGTATTAATCATTTTGAGAACAGTTAATTACTTGGAGAAGGAACAAAGTTTCCTTTTGCTATTATTTCTTCTGAAGAAGTTCTGCTTTTCTCCAGTTTGCAGACTTCTTGTAGCTCCTGTGCTGTCAGAGAAGCAGATGCTGCTGCCTCGTTTGCACCTGATCCACTGATTTGCCTCTTGTGAAACCTCTGGGCTTCTCTAACCTCTGTCCTTCCCCCAGCGGTGTTCGGGCAGCGCTTGGCAGACACCATGGCCTATGAACAGAAATTCGGGCAGCACCAAGTCCCCATCCTGGTGCAGAAGTGTGCCGAGTTCATCCGGGAGCACGGTGTGAGCGAGGAGGGCATCTTCCGCCTCCCCGGCCAAGACAACCTGGTGAAACAGCTGAGGGATGCGTTCGACGCTGGGGAGAGGCCGTCGTTTGACCGGTAACGCTGGATTCTCCCTCTCCTTTCCTACCAAGTCTAATACCCCCCAAAATCGGGGGAAAAGCAGCCTGTCCAACCCCACCCCGAGAGCCCAGCAGCGCCCTGTAGGAAACTTGGACCCTCCAGAAGGGCCTGACAAGGAGAGAGAATTCAGCAGAAACCCCAAATGGAGTCAAAAGAGACGAGGAGGCACATATAGAGGCCCAGGCACATATAGATGTCCAGGCACATATAGATGTCCAGGCAGATATAGACACCCCGGCAGATACAGACACCCCGGCACATATAGACACCCTGGCAGATATAGACACCCCGGCACATATAGACACCCAGGCAGATATAGACGCCCTGGCAGATATAGACGCCCTGGCACATATAGACACCCCGGCAGATATAGACACCCCGGCACATATAGACACCCAGGCAGATATAGACGCCCCAGCAGATATAGACGCCCTGGCACATATAGACACCCAGGCAGATATAGACACCCCGGCACATATAGACACCCCGGCACATATAGACGCCCCAGCACACGTATGAAGGTGTTCAGTACTGGCCGTGGCGATGCCCCGTCTGTGCAGACCTGGGGAGCTGCCCCCTCTGGCATCACTTGAGCTCTGAGAGCCCCTGTCCAACCCTGGGGTGCCTGGGGGAGGGAAGCACCCAAACCCAGGAGTTTCCCGGGGTGCAAACAGCTTTCCCGAGTGGAGGGCAGGGGCCTCGTGTCGCTATTCACAGGAGGGGGACCACAAAACCTTTCTTGTCTTTACCTGGCTTTATGCAGCTTTGTAAGGAAAAACCCAGCACTTTCAGCTCCACGATCCCTGCGCTAGGCAGGGGAGAGCCACGGCTGCTCTGGGAGAGTCGCTGTCCTGGCCGCTGTTGTTGTGCACCCGAGTATCTCCCTTTCTGGTGCCAGAGTCCTGCTGAGAGCTTTCCTGTTGTAACCTGCACGGGGTCATGGGGAGGTGAAGCCTTTCTTTGCTTTTTGCAGGGGCTGTGCTGAGGGATTTGGCCCCTTCTCCCAGCACCCCGCAACGGTAACCCTGTGCCGCGGGGCTTGGCACGAGCATTGCTGTGGTGAGCTCAGGGTCCCTGCAACCCCCACGCACTTCAACCGAAACATTGTCTTAGTCAGGAGGAAGGCAAATAATGCGGTTACCGGTGACCTGAATGCTGCCAATGCTGGCTCGCCCCTCAGTGCCACCTTGGCAGCCTTTCTTGGGCTGCACAGACACGCTCGCACGCAGAAACGTGTCAGGATTGGCATTAGACAACTGCTGTTGCGGGCCAGGCATCCATGGTGCTTAACAGTGTGTGTTGGTAGGCCCTACAAAAACACAGCCCCGAAAAAATTCCGCTACGGTTATGTGCATTTCTAAAAAGAATAGTATTTTAAAATCCCCAACCAAGCCTAAAAATAAATGACCTGGGGGATTTTTGCTAGAAGTTTATAACAGTTTAGCGACTTCAAGGTAGGTCAAACAAGAGGCTTATAATCTTGACAGTGTCCTTTTGACATAATGTAAACTATATGGTATGCAAAGCTGCAAACATCTGTCCCGGCAGAACATCTCCAGTAATTGCTGTTAATCTTTAAAAACCCCAGGCGAGCTTCGCCAGCTCCGCACGGAGCGGGGAGCGCCGGCCAAACACGTGAGCACCAGACAGTATTTGTGTGCAAACCCTCATGAGTCAAACACGGGCTGGGTATGAACACTGGGGACCTGCTGGCCCCATGCTGGGGAAAATCTCCACCAAGCCTTTATTTTCCTGCCATCTGGGGCTGCTGCCTGGCTCGGGGTGCCTGACAGATTCCCCTCAGGTTGCTCTGTCCGCCTTACTTACATCGCTCTTTCTCCTGCATCTATACACAGAGCTTACACGTAACCCCACACACGCTGCTGGGGCAGGGTAGGATTTGCTGACCAGCCGGGTCTGAGCTTCCCGTGAGCAGCTATTTGTGTGTTGCAGGGACACGGATGTGCACACCGTGGCCTCCCTCTTCAAACTCTACCTGCGGGAGCTCCCCGAGCCGGTGGTGCCCTGGATGCAGTACGAGGATTTCCTGCTCTGCGGTCAGGCACTGGATGCAGATGAGACAAAGGTAGAGATGCGTTCATTTCTCTCCTTCTGGTCTTAAATTAGCTGTGTTCCAGTGCCAGGGCTTGTGAGCTGGCGGTGCTGGGTGCACATTTCTCTGTGTTTTATAAGCTTTGCAATCTGAAAAGAAAAAAAAGAAAAGAAACAAATTACAAAATCTCCCAGAGCCAGAAGGGTTTCCCAAATTGACAGCATGGGTTTATCCATTCTAAGGATTGAATTTCTGGAGCCGATCTAAGAGCTGCTCAGTGCCTCTTCCCGTTGAGCCCTCGCAGCAAACAGTGAGTGCGAAGGAAACACAACCTCCTGTAACCTCCATCAGCCCGAGCTGAGAGCGGAGCTGGCAGAGGGCTCCTGGTGAGGCTGAGGAAGGAAGTGGGGATTTGGGAGAGGGAGAAGTGAAAAACACATGGGAACTGGCTTTTTCTAACTGTGTATTTTGGTGGAAAAGAATCCCCTTCACTGCAAAAACCCCACCCAAAGATGCTGCTCCTGTACAGAAAAAAGCAAGGCAGATATCCGCAGTAGCGTGAGCTCAATGAGCTGCAGGGTTCACCCTGTGCTTCAAAGGCAAATATTTCTAGTAGGTTGTTTCACTTCAGGATCTTTGGGGTTAAAAATGTCCTAGATGTTTATATACAAGAAATGCAAGGAGATTAGGGGTGATCAGCTCTTTCCAAAGACCTCATCACACGTGCCCTGGCCTGGAAGGGACCCTGCTCTTCGCTGCTGTGGCAGCAGCAGTGCCGGGCGATGGGATGTCTCTTCTTGCTGAGATCTCTACAAAACCTTCTCCATGTCCATGCTTGGTCTGCTGAAGAAATGTAATTTCTGTGGCAAGCAAATACCATGAGGTGAGACCATACAGGGATAGATGGGTGTGTGGATGGATGGATGGATGGATGGATGGCTGGCTGGATGGATGGATGGAATGACCATGAGCCATTCTTGAGTCCATATGTATCTGTGAATATTGATAGAACTATCTCTTATCTTGCACTTAGGGCCATCAGGAACTCCTGAAGCAACTGTCCCGCCTTCCCAGAGACAACTACAACCTCCTCAGCTACATTTGCAGGTCAGTCCTCTGCACAAGGTATAAACTGCTCAGATTTGAAGTTGGTGAGTACAGATATCCCAAAGGTTGACTCCTCTTCAGCAGTGTTTTGGTTCCCCTCAAGGCACCAGATCCAGACTTTTGTAATGGGAGAATTTCAGCACCTTGCCAGTGTCTGAGCACTAATAGATTAGATGAGGGTTTCCCTTCCTGTTTTTTTTTAGGTGAGCAGCTTATCACATGGTGATTTTTCTGCTGATACCAGTAAGCTCCATCTCCAGCTTGCAGCTATAAGGCAATTACACACTTCTCTCCTTGGGACTTAGAGGAAGAGCTGGATGGATTAGCCAGGATCCGACAGCAGTGGCTGTGTAAGGGTTTTTGCAGCCTTCCCTCTCTGACTTGGAATGTTTGCCCTTGGATGCTGGCAGGTTTCTACATGAAATACAGTTGAACTCCAGCGTCAACAAGATGAGTGTGGATAACCTGGCAACAGTGATTGGAGTGAACCTCATCAGACCCCAGAGAGAAGATCCTGCAATTATTATGAGAGGTAAAGGGACTCCCGGAATAATTGAAATAGAAGCCTGTGATGTGCTGAAACACTCAGGTTCACCCACAATCTTAAAATTAAACATTTTCTACAGTAGGCTGATGGATATTAGCCAGACATGTGCCTGGGTACAGTAAGTATGACAGGGTAGAGTACAGCCATGGGTTAGTTAAACTGTAAATGAGTTTATGCTGATAGAACCCCCTCAAGAGTTACACTGTGTGTTCCCTCCAGAGATTTCAAACAATTAAGGAATTTGGTGAAGTCATCTTTCTTTTGCTTAGAGCAGGAAGGTGTACAATTCTACTCAGAGAAACAAAGGAAACTCAAAGAAATGACTTTAGTTGAGCCAAACAGTAACCCTGTGGGCAAGGCCAGATGCAGCAGAACTAATAGAAGAAATACTTTAAGGCCAAAGACAGCTCTGCTCTACAGACATCACATGCAATCAGAACCCCAGCATGGGGAGGGCTGAAAGGGAGCTCTGGAGATGCCCTGGTGCCACCCCCTGCTCCATCCAACAGGGGCACCCAGAGCAGGGGCCCAGCAGCGCAGGGTCCAGCCGGGGTGGGAATCTCTCCAGACAAGGAGACTCCACAGCCTCTCTGGGCAGCCTGGCACAGCCTCCCACACCCTCACACCAAAGAACGTTCTCCTCCTGCTCAGATGGAACCTCCTGGGTTCCAGTTTGAGGCCTGTGCCCCTTGTCCTGTCACTGGCACCACTGAGCAGAGTCTCTCCCCATCCTCTTGTCCCTGGGGTCCCTTTACCTCTTGCTCAGCATTGGGAAGATCACCTTTTAGCCTTCTTAGCAACGAGGGACCATTTCTGGCTCATGGGCTACTTGTTGCCCACCAGGACTCCCAGGTCCTTCTCTGTGGAGCTGCTTCCTAGCAGGTCACCCTTCATGTGTACTGGTGCAAGGGGTTATTATTCCCCGGGTGCAGGACCCCACACTTGCTCTCATTGAACCTCATGAGGTTCTCCTCTGCCCAACTGTCCATCCTGTCCAGGTCTTGCTGGATGGCAGCACAGCCTCTGGTGTCTCAGCCACTCCTAGTTTTGTACCATCAGCAAACTGGCTGAGGGTCCACTCTGTGCCTTCATCCAGGTCACTGATGAGGATGCTGAACAGCACTGGACCCAGCCCTGACCCCTGGGGAACTCTGCGATATACAGGCTTCCAATGAGACTGCACTGCTGATCACAACCCTCTGAGCTCTGTCCTGCAGACAGTTTTCAAACCACATGTCTCTAATTTCTTCCAGGCACGCCACAGATCCAGAAAGTGATGACTGTGATGATAAGTGACCATGCAGACCTCTTTCCCCTGTCCAAGGATGTGCCACCCTCTCCACCTGCACCCCAAAATGACAAGAAAGCCCCCGTCCCTCGCAGCTCCGTGGGCTGGGATGCTGCAGAGGACCCTGCGGTGCCCAGGGCCAAGAGCTTGATCCAAAGGCACATGGTAAGGCTAGATCCTCAGAGAAATAATAAACCACAAATTTAATAAATGTGTGATTAATTATGATGGGGTCTAACAGGACAGTGAGCCACCAAGAGCACTTGCTATTAATAGGGTAAAGAGTTGTATCTGTCATCCCTGGAATATCTGCATCAGGAAAAGGATGTAGAAGAACTTTCCACTTTGCTGTGGAAAATCTGCTCTTCCGGGAAAAAATGAAAACCCCTGAAGTTATGTAGCTAAAGGGCAGAATAGATGAAACCTTTTCAGTTTATGCTGGTGAGTTGAAGATACTGAGGACTAAAGGCTTTCCTCAGGAAGAAAGAATCTCTGCAAAAAGTTCTTTTTAATAACAGCTCAAAGTAACTTCTACAGCAAAGTTGTGGCCGTTCGTTTCGGCGTGTTAAAATGTGCCAGCTTAAAAACTGCCCGCACGGCAGCCACTGCAGCCTGGCTCTGCTCACAGAGCAGGACGAGACTATCCTAACGCCACGGTCTGTTTTACAGAGAGAGGACCTGAATTCCAGCAGTGCCCCTGGACCAACTGCGAGCTCAATTGCAGCCAGAGGAGATGATGGGTCCAAAGACACGCTGGGAATGTGGAAAATGCAGTCAAGGAAGAGAACTCAGACTTTACCTAACAGGAAAACCTTCCTGCCAGCTGCTTCTCCAGGGGAGAAAGGCAGCAACGACAAAACCGACGTACTTGCCGGTGACTTCTGGAAGAGCTCCCCGGGGAGCAGCACACGCTCCATGGTCCCTGAGGGACATAAGAGAACATTGTCTCATGATCTTTTTAAGCTGCTCGACCTTCACCGGGCTTCGACCTGTGATAACGTTCCTACCTCCCAGGCAGAAAGTGGGGAAGGCAGCGGCTCCAGCCCCAGCCCTTCGAGCAGCGGCTCTGATAAGGAATTTCTACCCTGCCCCAGCCCCAGCCATCAGCCAAAGGAAACGGCCAGTCCCACCAGCAGCCCTGCCGAGGTCTCCAAGCCTGAGCAGGAGAGCAGAGAGTTCCTGCAAAGCATGATCCTGAGGCTGGAGAAAGAAATGGAGGTACAGAAAAATGACTACGAGGAACAAATTAAAAGGTAACAATGCTGCAGGGACACTGCTGCCCTCTGGAGAGTGTGAAATCTTAAGCTCATGTTCTTACAACACTCGTATGGCACTGGCTTATTTACCAGTGACACTAGGCTGTGTTTCATGGTAATGACTGGTGATAAAATACACTGTTCTAGTTGCCTTTCTAGAAGTCAATGCTGCTGTACCCTCATGACATAGCTGCTGATGTTGTACAACAGCAGTCAGCGCAGCGGTGATACACCATTGTGTGGCACTGTAGTGCTTCTGCAGTAATTCCACTGGCATCATTCTTGTTATTACAACAATATTGTACCATTGCATTATTCAGAATTCAGTAGTAGCATTATTACATTATTAGTTGTAGCCAGCAGTGTTATATCACTTCATATATCACTACCATATTAGTATATATGCTGTACACTGAGTTGCATCATGTTACGCGGCCACTGAGGGTCAGGGGTCAGGACAGCACCGCTGGCTTGTTTTACTGCTTAAGGACACAGAGCAGGCTGCTTCAGGGCCGGAGGACAACTTCCCGGCACCCTTCTGATCCAATCCTTTCACACTCTGTTTCTCTTTGCAGTCTTGAGAAGGAAAACTATGAAGTCTGGGCCAAAGTGGTGAGGCTGAATCAGGCCATTGAGAAGGAGATGAAGAAGTCTGAGGAACTGGAGCTTAAGCTGATGGACATGGAGCGCTCACGGGAGTACATGGAGAAGAAAAACAAGATGCTTGAGGAGGAGATAAAAAACTTAGCTAAATCCATGAGCAAAACTGATACCAAAACCAACTAGGAGAAGACAGCCAGCTGTGCACAGACATAAACCACAGCTGCATGACTCCACAGGTATTGCCAGGCAGGTTCAGAGCCATGGACTCGTGTCATCCGGTGTTCTGCTACTGTCTGCAGTCTGGTCCAGAGGAAGGAGCCCAGAAGTTAGAGTCTGGTTTATGCTCTGAAACAGGAAATTTCCAAAATATTCTTTAGCTTTTCTTTTTGTTTCTTTTTTTTTGACTCCTCTTTCAGCTGCTCAAGTTACCTGTAGAACAGGCCAACACTTCTTGCTGCTCAACGGGAATATCTTGCACTCAGGAGTTCGGGTTAAGGACACATTAAGCCTTTACAAAAATAAACCAGCAAGCATCCCTCCTGCCAGCTGGCTGGCTCCTTGCTGGAGACTCACAGTGCTTCTGAGTGGAACCAAAAGTCCATAAATCCTGGATCCAAGGAGACAGAAAGGGCCCAAGGTGTGGGGTGGCACAGCCCGTCCTGCAGTGTGCCTGGATGGAGCTGCAAACACTGCTGGCACCGCGGCCGAGATGTTCACACGAACACCTACCGTCGGTTATTGCTCTTATAGAGCAAGAGAAGCCCAGACAGCCTGGTGGGTCCACTGAGAAGAGGTGTCCTACAGCATCACTCGCTGTACTGTGCCAGACTCATCAATATCAAGGCTCCAGGTATAAAATCACTGTATCAGAAAAACCTCTTCAGTTAAGTGGCTGTTCAGTTATTTTAAATCGCTCCTCCTTACAGCCTTGTGTGTATAAACCCAGCACAGTCTGCTGGCGAGGTTTTGGAGAGCACTTCCACACATCCATACGCAGAGCTCTTTGTGCAGAGGGAGTCCATCGGCAACTTGTCCTGCTACAGAAAAAGAGGCAATTTCCCTGATGGACAGCATTCAAACAACGACAGATCTGCACTTATTTACTGCCTTTGCTTTTGTTTTTTATCATTTCATCAGCACAGAACAGGATTTCCTCAGCCACCTTGGTGGGAACCTGTGTTTGCACCCCAGTGATGATGTTGGGTCTCTGCCTGTCACTTGCTGCCGTCAGCGTACAGACCGACTGGACCCAAAGGGCTCATGCTGCCAGTGTGGCTGTTTGTAAACCCATCGCCTTGTTCTCCCACTGCCTGACAGAAAGTCACCCTTCCGGCAGTACCGGCATGCTGCTGAAGCTTTTGGTGTAGGAGAGGAAATAACAGGACTCTGCAAGAAAACCTTTCACTCATTTATGTTAAGAAGGGGGAACAAGAACACACAGCCTCGCCCAGCCTAGAGCCTTCCTGGCAACAGAAAAGGGAAAACCACGGAGATGAGCAGGAGTTTTCAGGCAAGATGTCTAGGAGCAAATACATGCCTCTGTGCCACGCACGGTGAAGTTAATGCATCAACACTGGATTCCTGCTTTGGTGATGCAGAAGTTCAGCTCAAGACGTGCTGCAGACCTGCTTGGCAGAGCTTGCAGAGGAAAACAAACTGGTGAGAGAAAGAGAAAGAGGAAACCATGTGAAAAAGGGGGAGATGGGAGCAGGAAAACGTTGTTAGAGAATAAAAGTCAGTATTTGGAATATCTCACTTGCTGCTGTCGGCCTCTCTGGGGTGGGGGGAAGCTCATCTAGCCCTGAGCCCACGCTCCTTAGTCTCAAACAGGTTCAGTTCGGAGTGTTGAATTTGCTCAGCTGTGAAGATAAAGGTTTGTGAAAGTGGAGCTGCAGTTAAGAACCTGACCCACAAATAGCATATTTGACCCGTTGACGCTGCCTCCAGGTGGTTCTCCTTTCCAGAGGACCCCAGAGACCACACAGCTCCTCACTGTCCTGCCCACAAAACTTCACACAGGGGAATTACATTTTTCTGGGGGCCTGCATGGGGTAACTGCAAAATCACAGTGCCTCCAGAGGACCCACAGCCGAGGTCCTCTGCTCTTCCAATGTTTCAAATCTGATTAAAATGTTTCAAATCTGACATTTGCTAATTTGAAATCTCAGTGAGAATCACAGTACCCCTTTGCGTTGGACCGTCGGGGCTGGACGGGCTGGTGCGGAGCTCTGCAGCCCACAGCCTTGCAGAGGGATGTGCGTTGCAGAGAAGAGCCCCAAGGAGGACAGGGTGGTCTCCACCAGGCTTGGCCACCTTCAAGTAAAAGCTACTCAAACCTCACCTTCCCCATCACCTGCCTGTCCCACACACTGGCATCCTGAGGTGACACATTTCTGGTCTCCTGAAGTCCCTTTCAAGCAGCACTGACTCCAGTGGTGCTGCAAGTCAAAGTTCCCACCATGCACCTGTGAGACTCACATCTTCCCAACACTCAAATCAAGGGGTTTCCAAAGTGCCTGTGGGATGCATGTTGCCAGCCAATTTCACAGCAGCTGTTACCATTCGTGATTCTTCTCTGTGACTTCAGAACACCTTGACAAAGCTGCTTCAGCCTTTATTTTAATTTTCCACCTGTACAAGGAACTCATTACTAACCTGTGCGTGAGGTTCAGGGGTCATTTAGGGAGAAACTCCTCCATCAGATCTAGGAGAAACGTCATGAACATCTGGATGGAAATGCCACACGCTCCTTTCTGCGCAGATCAAAAGTGTGAAGAGGTGAATAATTCCTTCACAGCCCGCAGCAGAGTGTAATGACGTGAAGAGGCTTGGCTGAGGCTCAGAAGTCTCTGTGATTAGGACAAGTGCACTTTATTTCAGTATAAACTGTGCATTCCTCCACTTCCGCTGCAGATAGGCAAAACAACCCCTGTCAAACCATGACTCCTTCTGAAGATCAGAGTAATTTCTTTGAAGATATTCCGCCCATTAAAATGTGGAGTGTTTATAGTGGTCATATTTAAAAGATAGACCTTCCAATAGAGGTCAGGTGGGCTGGAAATTCCTAAATGTAGGGGGGAGTGAACAGCCTCAGAGTAATGCAGGCATCTTATGAGCTGGGATTGCTGTTGGGAGCTGTGAGATAAGTAGGGTTTTGCTTTTTGAAGGCGTGAGCTTTCTCCAGGCACAGAAAAGCGTGGATGTGCCCATGCCAGACCTGTGGGAGCTTTGTATCCTTACACACCCCCTTGGATCAGCCACGCAAAGCCCAGAGCCACACCTGAACACTGGCAATGCCCACATCCCACTCTGCATTTAATGCACGTTCAGATCTTCTGTTGGATGAGATCTCCCAAAACTGACTGACACACAACCTGCATTTTCTTCCTCCCCCTCTTTTTGCAGCTGAGCCATGAAGTTTTTGGGGAAGGGGTAGCAGAGACAGTATCTCCGGTACCTGAAGCAGGGGTGTCTGTTCCTCTCTGCTGCAAGGAGCATTATAAACTCTCAGAGGGAGGGTTGTTTGGTGGCTGCTTTTCATCTGAGAAGGCTTTAAGCATTGATTCTGGATATCCTAGGAACTGTGAACCTGCTACTACCATTTAAAGGAACAGCAGACTGTCTGTCATAGAGAATAAAGAATAGAGTCTGTACAAAGATCCTTTTCAACCCTCACCCTGCACTGATGGAGGCCAGAAGAGCATCCCCTTTAAGGTGATGGGAGTGCAGGGTAACCCACAAAAAACCTACTGAGGATTTTCCTCTCCCTTTAAATGTCACAGGGCTTTCTAAATTAGAGCAATTAAAGCCACAGACCTGAATGCATCTGAAACTGTTAAACCGTGTACTGTGGGGTGAGAATACGATGCCTTTTAGGATACAATTTCCATCCTGCTCTCACTGTCACATTCTTTGTGTTAAAGCAAAAGGATTTTTGCTCTTCTTAGGTATTTAGGGACTCCCCTCATCGTATACAGGCATTTGGTGGGCGTGAGAGGCAGGAAAGTGGAATTATCCTTCCCACATTATTCTCTTTGGATCGCGAGCCAGTCACGCTTCTGCCGACTTATCCCCTCTTATTTTATCAAAGTTGCATTTTTGGCATGATAGTAACTTTCCTTTTTTAGCTTGGCTACTGCATAAAATAGCAAGTTGTTGTGGGAGGCGAGGTGGACGTGCGGGAAAAGTATCCAGCCACTACTTCAGATGGCTTGCACACAAGAGAGAAGCAGCGAGAACATGTTGTTCTCCCCAGCAGCGAGTCCCTCCTTCCTTTACGTGGGAGCTGAAAGAAACCCCCAAACCAGGCTGCTTTTAAGAAGAAAAACTGAAGCCTAACTGAGCCTTCATGTATAAATAACTGTTGACTAAGGTGGGGAGAAAACAAAAAAGGCCCCAAACTTCCAGCCAAGCTCTCCCTGGAAGCCACCCCCCTGTCCCGCTTGCTCTGTGTTTTCCTGCCACCTTACTGCAACACAGTGATGCTCCAAAGCCAGGCGGTCAAACTGCCCTGGAGGAAAAATAGCCTGGCAAAAAAGGAGCATCCTGATAAAGTGAGGACCAGTGTGTGGTCAGGAGGAAGTGTCCAGGGTAGCAGGGACAGGAGCTGTCAGAATAAGTGCTTCTTTGGAGAAAATGCTCTTCTATTCCAGCACAAAACCCTGAAAGTTTAAGAATTCTGAGTAATTCAAGCAGATAAATGCCCCAAATGCTTGCATGGTGACTACTGCACAGAGGCTCCAGCTGGGACAGCTTCTTCTGTGGGTAATCCACATTGCCAACCGCTCACCGCATGCATGGTCTCCACTGAGATCAGTTTGCCCTTCTAGCTGTTTTCCTTCATAAGAGTTCTCCAGCAGGTAATTCCCATAAATGGAACTGCTCAGCAGTTAATCGGGAACTTGATTTCTTAAGAAATAAGGCTTGGAACTTCAGCCGAATACAGAAACCAGGTGAGCAATGTGGCCTTGGGTGCAATTTTCCTAACGGTAAGGACGTAGGGCAGAGCAGAGACACTGCGCGGCTCCGGGCTGTGCTCAGCCTTTGGCAAACAACAGAGGAGTCACCACACTGAAAAATCCAACAGGCAGAGAGCTCAGTGGGAAGGAAACATCGTGTTTACCCCTCGAGTCCACCCCCCTTCACTTTTCATGCGTAACCCTGTCCCAAAGGTCTCTGTGTAGTCCCATGCCCAGCCAGCCCTGGTGAGCCCTGCGAGGTGGAGACGATGCTCCCAGTGCCATCAGTGGCCACGGGTGTGCCTTGTGAAAATTTGCTTTATCACTCGTAAAAACACAACGTGATATTTCAGCCCTCTTCACACAATGTCCCGATAACGGGAGCCGGGAACAGGGGATGGTCCTTTAATCTCATCAGCTGGCTGAAATGCTGCTTGCTGCATCCAGGGAGCTATTTCCAAGCGAGCGCATGTTAAAACCAGACGGCGAGGCAGGGGCCAGGCTTGGACCTCTTATAAAGAAATGAGGACCAGCATCAGCTTGGCATCTGCTTTCCAAGCATGTGAGAGGTAAACGTTCCCTTTCCCCTGCCTTGTTTCCTTCCTCAGCTCTCCAATAAGGGCCAGCACAGGCTGCCATCCAGCCTGAGAGGCTCCCTTTGTGCTCTACATGCTCTGGATGAGGTCCACACTCTACCCCCAGGGCTCGTGCAGGTTTTGAGTCCTTTCAGTGACACCTTTACCCTGTGTCCCTTCCCAGGGCTCAGAGGGTGGATTTCCCTTTGCAT
Organism: Todiramphus chloris collaris; assembly: GCA_025345505.1. Lineage (NCBI taxonomy): Eukaryota > Metazoa > Chordata > Aves > Coraciiformes > Alcedinidae > Todiramphus > Todiramphus chloris. The sequence continues at coordinate 421,196 of JANVCC010000267.1, read as the reverse complement.
GCATCCACATTTCTAATGCCACTAAAAATCTGGTGCTCATTTTAAGCACTAAACTCTATGGAAATGCCAATGCAAAAGGAGTCAGGAGGTCATCCAAGCACCCCAAGGACAGACGTTGCCAACACAACAGCTCCAGGCAGGAGTGACAGGTCAAACGGCCACTGGAAACTGGAGGGGCTTCACAGTCTGGGAAGGGATATTTCCACTGGGGGAATGGGAACATCCTGCTCCCTCGCTACCTCCCAGTAAAGAAGGCTGTGTAAAGGAGTCTGAAACGGAGATCAATCCCACGAGCAGTGTGAAGAATGCCCGGGATACAGGTTTAGAGACTCGTTAGATCTGTACGCCCGGACCTTTCCCCTAGCTGCCAGTGCAGGGCATTGGCTTAGGATCAAGGATGGCACAAGAAGTTATGGAAAAGCAACAGCAGATTAAATTGCTTTCATCCACTCTGACCTGCTTCTGCTCACTCAAATATAAAGCCTCACTGATAATGGCAAGCAGGCCAGCTTTTAAAAATAAAATTGTAGCCGAGTCTTTCTTCCATTCTGTAAGGCTGCTGAGAAATCCCAGGCAGGAACAGCAGCCAGGGTGAAGCACCTGAGCACCCCATCGCAACGTGGAGATGGAGCTTCAGTGTGGTTTGCATCTATGGTGGCTTTTCAGGACACTGGTGTAGGGCTCAGACAGGCTACTTTTTGCTTGACCTGCCCCAGGTATTAACTCCTCTTTTAGCTTCCCCAGCAGCAAGCGAGGAGCCCGCTGCCCACGAGGGCGAGCCAGGACCAGTGCAAGCCTTGGCCAGCCAAGGCAAAGGAGCCTGGGGCAGAGAGCTTGTCGCTCTCCGTTCCAGCCAGACGAATTGGGTCTGCTGCCCCGATGGAAGTCAAGCCATTGAGGGCGCAGATTTTTCCTCTCCAAAATGCAGCAGTGAAGTAATGAAGAAACGCTGACAGTGTTGGTGTCTGGTGAAGGCATGGGTTTCTTCTCTGAGAAGAACGACGCAAGAACGAGAGAATGACGCAAAAGCAGGATGGTTATTGACAGGGCAGCTGGAAGAAGGGGATATAGAGGTACACACCATTTGTTCACAGAGGTACTATTTTTTCCAGCGGCTCCCCAGAACGAGAAGGCTGCCGTTCCTGCGCGCGTGCCAGCCAGGGCGTGCAGCAGGGTCCAGCTGAGTCAGCAGCTCTCTCTTACAAGCTACTCCTTTCCCCTGCGGTAAGCGCAGGGGTTAATGCAGCTCTGGGGAGCTCACTGAGGCCCTTGTCTAAATTGTTTGTCTGCTCTGGAGCTCATTAGTGTTGCATTCAGTGCCCTGAACAGTGTCACGATGGAAGGCGGGTGGCAGCCCCTGTCAGGAAGGACGCAGGGCCCGCGAAGCATGGCCTGCTCCCTCTGCCATTAGCTCGCTCCTCAGGGCACAGCACTTATCTCCAACGCACTAATTAGGGTGGACAGAGGAAGCACGAGACGTGCAATCAATATTATTGGGCCAGATTTGCAGCTGGTGTAAGTTGTCGATTGGTGGAGGGCTGTAAAAGGACAAGGAAGGATGTGAGCTAGAGAAATCCCGATGGAAGAGGAGGGTGTTTGGCAGGGAAAGCAACCGTGGCTGGAAGAGACTTGCTCTCCCTCAAAGAACGCCTCCAAAACTGGTACAAAGCTGTAAGTGACATTTGGGCAGCAGGCTGTACTCGTGTGTCACTCTATTTTGTGGCTATCTTAGCAGCAAAACAACCACTGTAAGCCAGAATCCATCACTTGAGCTGTTTCAACAGTTGGATCCGCCCCGCACTGCGTGGGTCTCGGTCCCCCGTGGATCCCCACTCCCATTTCAACACACGGAGGGATCCAGGTTGGGATTCCACAGGGCAGGCCGGGTGAAGAGCAGGCACAGTAAGCAGCAGCTGCTGAACAGTTATGCCATCTACAAGCACTTGCAGAAATGGTAAAAGGGCTTGCTTTTCCTATAATAAGATATTTGATCTGCTTTGCAGATCGTCTGGTTTGTGTTTCAGGCTGTCGGGTCCTATGTATCTGTATCTTGAGCTGAGCATCTAAAATCTGGTAAGGATAAAAGCCAGCAGAGCACGTTCAGTACTGGAGCATACCGGGTTTTGCTTTCCCACTCTCCAAAGCTTTGCATTTTGACTTTGGCTGATTAGCCAGCAGTGACAGCTCAGGAAATGGATTCCACCAAATCTCACAACAACTGATCTAAAATGCTCTTATCTCTGGGAAGATAAGGAGTTGCTACAGCAAAGCCAACATAAACCTGAGAGCTATGGAAGGTTGGACTGTTGTTTAGTCGCTGTTGCTAGTTAGCTACTGTACTTGAGTTCAGAGACCACCCTGTATTTAAACCCTCTCACTTAACTTGACACATATCTTTTCAACACCATCTGAAGCTCACATCCTGGATAGCCTCAGCAGCACGGAACTGAAGGACATTGTTTGGGGAGCAATAATGCTGCAGTGAGCATCCCCTCATCTAAAGCTGCTGCAGATAGGACAGACATCAGCTTCTGTGAAATAGAGTTGTGCTAATATTGAGTTAATGGTCCCGCAGCTGCCCATGTGAAATAAAATAAAGCATGTTGTCTTTGTTGGCCATAGCTTGGGCCAACACAGAAAATTTAATATTTGGAGCTAGGGAGAAAACCACCCTCTTTTCAGGAAGCATTGCTCTATGTCACGGAAATCCATTCCTCTCATATCATTTCCTTTATTGCAGACATGTTTATTGCTTTTATCCCTCATATTTCCTCTGTTTACTTAAAAAAATGCAATCAAAGATCCCACCAAGCCCTTGAAATGCTGAGCAGGATGCTGATCAATTTGCATTGTGAACAGAATCATGCTGGCCACGTATCCAAAAGCCTAAAACAAGTAAGCAAGCTTCCTGTTTCCAGTGCAAGCTCATTTGTGCTGAGCTGGGTATATTGTGGTATATATGTTAGCGAAACTCTTTTATCTTTTCTGGCATCATCTGCTCTAAAAAGTAACTCGGTTTGCTGGAATAATGCAGCCATCTCCTAATGGGTTTTGCCAGCAATGCTGCATGGTGAGGTGGGGTTGGAAGCAGAACTTTTCACAGCTAATCGACAGCTCAAATCCTTCTCTTATTGATACCCGAAGTGACTCCTTGAGAGGCAGGAGAGTACGTTGTCATTTACTAACATGCCCTGGAAAGCAAATGCACTCACTTGCTGCAGGAGATGCTGCCAAGACCTCATCAGGGAGAATGGGACCCTCTCCCACTATTCATCTTGACAAGGGTATCAAAAGGTAGATGTTTCCCTCCACTTTTATCTGGGAAAGGAAGCAGTAATTTGAACAGCTGCTCCTTCTACCACTTTCAACAGCCCTGCATTCCCCCAGCAAGCTGCTCCTCTGTGAGCGGGGCAGCAATGCGTGACCCGTCCCACTCCCGGGGACCGGCCGACAAAGCCTGTCTCGCCTGAGCGAAAGAGGATGGACGGCGATAGCGGGATGAAGGAGAGCAAGGAGGGGGAGAAGGAGAGTGGCGCAAGATGCCTAGCAGCCAGATTTGTTCTCAGAATGTGCCCAGGGTTCTGAGGTCATTTGAATGCCCATGCCTGTAGTGGGCTGTGCAAAGGAGAGGGTAACTGATAAACCCTGCCCTTTAGAAACGGCTGGTCTGGTCCTTTATAGAAAGATAGTCTGGGTTTGATTTTTTAATAGATGTCTCTATTGCAGTGGGCTTGTAGTGCAAAAAGTAACTTCTTTTTCTGTGACAACTAAATGTGTCTAGACCTGCCCACCTGAACTTAAGAACAGGTTGTCACAAACCTGCCTCAGTTTGCCAAGGAAGTCCAGGGTAGACACATTTGGGGTGGCTTTCTTCTGTTCTCATTTAAGCATCTCAATTTTAGAAATTCAATTGCTGGTGTTGTCCTTTACTTGGAGCTAAGAGAAGCAGGATCCTTTCTCATCACCCTGCCCTGCCTCTCCTGAACCAGTGTCAGTGCCAGAGGCAGCCTGGGTGATTTCTGTGCTGTGTCAAGGCTCACCCTCGACAGCGTCCCTTTTCACACCATTACCCCGGGGGGGTCAGTACAGGAGAAAATCACTTTATTTCTCTGTTAGTCTTCACAGCAACAGTTTAGAGTCAGACATGGGTCCTGTTTTGCAGCTGAGTTCTGCTTTCTGTGACATAGGCACCTCCCTGACCACTCTTCACTCCCGATGTTGCCTGTGCTAGAAACACCCAGCTCTGGCCCAAACGCTTAGTGCCAGGACTAACATTCAACAATAATACACTCCATATAATAAACCTCTTCATCCAAGGGGTGCTGATAAGAATTTCCATTTTTAGTCGAAGGCAAATGAACCATTCAGCCTTTATTTGTTGCTGTTGCAAGTGAAGAAGGAGCAGAAGCTGATTTTTTTAACTTTTCCTGTAAATAGTGCATTAATGAAGACAGATGGGTCAGCAGTATAAACAAAAATTCTATCTCAAGCTAGTTTTGTCCTGGCTTTGTTTCCCAATATAGTAAGGAAACCACCACCACCCTGGTTCCCATCCTATTAACAGTGTTTGCACTCCAAATGTTGAACTGGGTTATAAGGAAGTTTAAATTAACACTGGGCTGTAGTTTTTCAAATACTTGAAGCAGATGTTCTAGTGCCAGGAAATATTCCTCTCTCTTTTTTGTTTTTTTTTTTTAATTCCCTTAGAAAAATGATGGATTTTCTGGGGGTTGGCTCAGTGTGTTTCACAGAAAATGCATCACTGAACCTCTGCCATTGTGTGTGGGTAAGCCAGGCACCAAACTGCCCCTGGCTGTTAAAAAGCACAGGATCCTTTTGTGTTTCCAGAGTGCTGGAAGCTCTGATTCACTTTGCTCTTTGAGCAGCCTAAGAAGGGCAGCGCAGTAGCTGGAGGCTGGGAGAAGAAGATGAACACAGGCTTTGGCTGCTGCTTTGCATGATGGTTGCTTTGGGAGATGATTTTTCCTAAGTGACCTGACTTTTAGGGAAGTGGATCCTCACGCCTTCAGCTCCAGAGGTGCTGCTCACCTGGCAGGACCCACGGGCTCTGGGAAGAGGCGTGTGTCCACAATGTTCAGAAATAGCATCTTCTCCAAAGGCTGACACCTGGGCACCTCCAAAAGGGAGCAGCACGAGCCAGCAGCAGGCACTTCTGGGGAGAGGGGTGCCCTGCTTTTGGGCCAGAACCGCATGGCTCTCTGCCCAGACCACCCCAAACAGCCCATCTGCCCAGAGCAAGAGGGCTGGCAGGGCTGGGGCAGCAGCGGCAGCAGAAAAAGCCCTACTGAGCTGTCAAGCTTTAACGCTCAAAGAGCTGTGAATCTGTATCTGTGGTCAGCTGCTCAGAGTGAGCCTGGGCTCCAGGGATCACACCCAAGGGATAATGCAAGAAAGCTTTGGGGACAAATCTATTTCAGTCCACGTGCAGAGAGCTAAGAGATACGAATCATTTAAGGGAACCTCAAGCCTCCAAGTGCTTCGTGAACTCTGGCATTGGTGCTGAGTGTTTGCACAGGAGACACAGCTGTCGTGATTTCTTCCAAGGCCAAGAAATGAGTAAGATGTCTTGAAGTTCATGCTCTTCTGGAGGCATCGTGTGTGTTGATTTAAGAGCAGCAATCCAAGACCTGATTTAAGAGCAGCAATCCAAGACCAAAGCTCTTCCCTCAACTCCCTTGCTGATATGTTATCCGGGCCCTTCCTCTCTTTGTATCACTTGGTTTTGCTCCCACCCCTTTGCCTGTCCTGCCTATTTAGACTGAAAGCACTGCCTGGAATTTTATAGTGTTCAGCAAAAAAGGGGATTCATATCTGCCTGCACTTTTTTATACGTATTCAATTAGAAACAGATGAAAGGAAAAATCCAACTGCTATTGATGATTTTGGTGAGAGAGGGTTGCTGCCTCCTTTTGCTGCATGCAGTAATTCAGAGAAGGATGGATGGATGGATGAATGGATGGATGATACTGAGGTCACATTTTTTTCAAACCTTTGTAAAATTTGTTTACACTTTTAAGATTTAAGCCAAGCACCTGCTAGCATGTGGACAGATGGATAAATGAAAGAAAGAAGAAAGGAGTAGAGAAACAAAGAAAATTAAAACACATAGTGGAATATTTTTTCCAGGGACTTCTCGCTGACGTTACCAACATTTACCACTTGGGAGCACTGGCTCATGTTGTGCACTCACCAGATTATCTGTGAGTGCTCTATCTCTATGGACAGGTACATTTAAAGCCAAGCACGCCTGAGTTTGCAGAAGCAACCTTAATTTGCTACTTAAGGAAAGCTCATTATAAAATAACAGCTCTCCTTTTTTTTTTTTTTTTCTTTTCTTTTTTCTTTTGGTGCTCTTTTGCCTGATCTCTGCCGCTCTAACTGCACAAACACCCAGCAAATGTCTTTGCATAAGTATATTCAAAGGTAAGGTAGAAGTCGGGTAAGGCTTTGCTCACAAAGCAGGCATGCAATCTTAACAGACAGACGGCAATAAATGAGAAACTGTTCTCAAGAGTTGTAGTCTCAGGCTATGAACCGCACAGGTGCAGCTGGATAAATGATCCAAGGATCCAAAAGGATCCAAGAGGTGCTCGGCTTTCTCCCAGGGAAGCGCAGCAGAGCACATCTCATGCTTTACTGTTTGCACCACAAACTCTGCCTGAAATTCTCGTCCATCAACAGCACAGTCCCTGGGTCTATAGAAAGAAAAGTTACGAATGTCAGAAGACTGGCTGGCCCCTAATTCTGAAAAGCTATCATTGGTATTTTTACGGATCTTGTAAAAATGCAGGGTGGCTCGCTGGTACGACTGCCCGTGTTCGCACTGCGCTGTGATGCCCTTTGCACTATCTGCTCTATTACAAAAGCTCTCTGACACCACGGGAGTGCGAAGCCAGCCACGCTGCTTTGCTGCGTGGTCACTTGAACACTTGTAGTGACTGTGGGTGGGCACAGTGGTTATTTCTTAGTTTTAAGGCACAGTTCCTCCTCCATGCTGTTCGGAAATGTTGGCACTGCTCAGGAAGGGCTGCTGGTCAGATCACTGCCACAGGAACGGTCGCAGAAAAGAGATGATAAAAGCAAATGTTGGATTATCTCCTAATGCTGGATTATCACTCCTAACACGGTGAACGGTTTGTCTTGGCAAATGGCTTCATAAGAATTGTGGATAGTTTTGAAAGGCTCTGCGTGGTCACACTTCAACCGCTGGCTGCTCCAGCTCATGTCAGCAGGGCAGAATATCACACCTCTTACGAATTCTTTTAGCGTGCCATTAGCCACAGCCCGGATCGCAGCACAGCTCAGGGGTAGGGGCTGCGAGCGGCATCGGTCGCCCGCAGGGCGAGACCTGGGGCAGGCAGGAAGCCACACAGCCCCAGGGCACAGCCCGCTGCCTGGGAACACAGCACCCGTGGAGACCGAGCAGCTCCACTTGCAGCCGCCATCCCTGGCACGAGGAGTCGGACATTGGACGGGACCACACCAGCTCCAGAACGCAACTGAAATCACTGCGGCGAGGGAACGACTCTGTTGGCAAGGGAGGTAACCCTGGGCTACCGGATTTATGAATATCTAGGGGAGAAAAGAAATCAGCAACCCCAATCTCTGTGCAACGCAACTCAACAGAGGGAGTCCGTGTAAAGTAGGATCGGTACAAGGTTTTATCCAAGTGGGGTTACACACAAGCACAAAAATAAAACATTCTGTATTCTACATTATATTACAAAGGCAGGCAGTCAATAAATAGGTCAATAAATTATGAAGCACAGAAGAGTATGTGTGAAAATAGGTGAAACTGGTTTTAGTTGGTGCATTATAAAGTCTTTTGTGTTCATTCCCATGAAGTGTTAGAGTGATTTTTTCAAAGACCCCCCTCATTTCCAGGGAAGAAAGCTTTCCTTGGAAGTGTAAAAGAGCTGCAGGGACAGTACAGTAGGCTCCCGTACAGGCTGAAAGAGTCAATGTCACTCACACTTTCCCAAGAATCTGACAAATTTGCAGCTTAGTATAAATAAAGTGACGGGTCTATTGTTTCTCAGCTCCAACACCTCCTTATCACACGATTTGTTGCAGAAGAGTGGAGGAAACATGGCATGTGACTCCAGCACAGATAGTTTAAGGGGGTGAAGGGGCAGTATTCTTTATGAATTGACAACTTCAGCACATAGATGAAGGAAAGATACTCTCTGTCTGGCACCGAGGAGCCCCCTTTTCTGTGCAGCTCTGTGCAGACTAAACCCGACACTACTGCTTGGCTGTTCCCAGGGGGCTACACAGCTGGGGCTGGTGTGACTTGCTGGGCTGGGTAGGGGACTAGTCTCTTTCTGGTACAATTTAAAGGATTCAGGAGATTTACTGCACTTCTTTCTGCCACCTAAAAGCTCTGTCCCTGGAGAGGCAGCAGACAGCTAATGCAGCAAAGCCAGCGTGGCTTTACACAGGGTGCTTTGGTCGTAACCGTGCACAGGGGAATTTCTTGCCATTCCACATCAGAGCGCTGCACGAGCCCGGCATTCTCCTGGGCGCATTGCTTCACCAGGAAAGATGGGAAAGGGAACATCTCCCTTCCACTCCAGATGCCAAATCATCCCTGCCAGTGACTGTTAACCGAGACAGGAAAAGATTAAAGAAAGGATTAAGAAACAAGGAAAAAAAGTCTAACACCTTGTTGTGCCTTAGTGATTTAGGATCTTGAGAATTACTAGGATGTAAGATCTACAGAGACAAACTGAAAAAAAAAAAAAATCTGAGCATGTGAAGATCTTTATAAAGATTTTACACAAAACTAAACCACCTAGGTGTGTACTGCCCATAGCTCACCTATCTTTAATAGCTCTGGAAATCCCTACGGATGCCAATTGGTATTTATAAAGCACAAAAATATGCCTTTATTTCTGTGACTTTGAAGGTGCCCCTTTGGCACCAAGAGCCTTCCCAAACAATCCAGTGATCTGCTCTATGCCCTGACAGGAGGAGAGACTCGGTCGTAATTTGGACAGCGAAGAACAGCAAGAAGCAAGCAGTGGAACAAAATATACATTCCCTGTGGTCGTATGACTTGCCCATTCCCTGTAACAGGAAACACAATTATCTGTACATGCCTCATTAAATAATCTTATTAAATAGGAACTCCCAAATGTACAAATTTACAGACTGAATCATTAAATACTTCCCCTGTGCACTCCCCTGTGTGTGCATTCCCTGCTACTATCTGCAGCCACACTCTGATACCACCATGCCTTCGTATTTGAACTTGTAGGTGACCACCCCTGCATCTAAGTAGAGAATAGAGATGGGATCGAGTTTGGTGGGCACGCAGCAGGCCTTGGAGGCTTTCTGGGGATTCTTCAGGTGCACCAAAGTCTGGACAATGGCATGTTTCGTTGGTGTGACGTGCTCTGTTAAGGGGTAGGCGCACACTCCGTGACACTCGTAAGCTTCATATCCTGCCGGGGCGATGATCCAAGAATCCCAGCCAATCTCCTTGAAGTCTATGTAGAGTGGGGTCTTTTTACAGTAGTTGCCTTTTGCATTCCTCCGGATTCGGGCAGTGGAGTCATAGATGATGTTGGAGCGCATCTGGAGCAGTGCCTCCTCACCAGGCTGCCCATGGAAATTGCCAACCTCCAGGTTCTCCAAGTCCAGGAGCTGTTCATGGTCTATCATTTCATTCAGCTCTTGCTTCTCCTCTTTTTTGTCATTGCTTTGGTCATCAGAGAACACGATCAACAGGGGCACATGCTTCGCCTCTGAGTTGATGTCGATATCCAGTTTCCCCTCTCCGTTCTGCTCCTCCCCTTCCCTGCTCTCTATGTGAACTTCCAGCCGGTGCGTGGTCAGCCCTGCCCTTCGCCAGCGCCTGATGGCTTCAGTGACCTCGAAGCTCTCCCACTCACTGCTTGTGCCATAGATCTGCCTGGATGCCAGTGGCACTGTCTTCCTCTCTTCTCCTACCCCCATATGGTCATTTTCCAGCACTTCAAAAATGGTGACCTTCCGGTCAAGCCCCTCGTAGAGCATTTGGTCCCGCTCCACCAAGGTGTAGAGCCTCAGCTCTGCCATGGTGATTTCTTCATGGTGAGGGATGGAAACATTGAACAGAAGAGGGTATTTCCGAACTCCTGTAACACCAGTAGGGTGGGAAGCCAAGTCTGGAAATGACAAAGATGAAATATTTAAGAAGGGTCAATACATCCAGCAATTCATGCACTGCAGTTCACCTGACACGTTTTACATCGCTTGGTTTCAGATGAACAGTTCCAGGAGAGAGGTTTTTTTCATCATTTCCCCAAACTGGAGTTAGAATAAAGGTCAACTTTATTTTACATGTCTAAGGACAGTAAGATCCCAGACATGCTAAAGACCGTAAACTTGGATTTATAGATTCTCCTTCTATCCCCATGCCTTCCAGGGACTTCCTTGTCACTTGGAATGATTAAAAATGTGCTGCCTGATACTGAAATACAAATCACTTCTAGCTTGCTGCACAGCAACTATTTAATAAATGAGGAAAAAAGCATTCATTGGTGTAGGAGAGGAAGGGAAGGAGGTTATGGCACTGAAGTGACCATGAGACAGGTGAGACACAAGTTGTATATGCAAGAACAACGGGATAGATCTGTGTCTGCTTAGCGTTTCTGTGCTAGCAAGTATTGTCTTCTGCTGGAACATCCCTTAGGAACTGAAAGGGCCAAGTACTAAGGGAGGAAAAGCTGCTTTGGAAGATGTTGTTGGTGCGGAAGAGCAGGAGGTTGAACACGCAGCGTGAACCGCCAGACAACAGAAATCCTGCCCCAGCCTCGACAGGCTTTAAGTGAGCAGTCAAACAGCTTTACTCAGCCAGGCACTTTTGGCAGCTTCAGTTCATAAAACATGTAAGAAGTTGATAATATCTGCTTGTCAGTCAGGCTGTCTGTCCTGTCTGCATTGTTCGTACATCGGCAACACTCATTTCTTCACACAATGAGGAGACCTTGGCTAGCGATTGTGTATTTGTGGCTGAGGTCTGTGCTGGCTACTTGTGTGGGCATAGAGATCATGGGGAACATTTCTGCAAAGGTGAACTCTTTGCAACCTATTACTGTCCTCACTGCTGACTTCTCCAATTTTGGTATGTTTGTAGGAAAATGACACTGAAGAAGCTGCAAGCATCGGCCATGCTCCAGCAGTGTGCTTAAGTTAACTTCAGCACGTGGCTGGTCCTACTTCATTTCACTTTTGAGGTTCTGAGGCACCTGCTTTTTTCTTTTTCCTTTTTTTTTTTCATTCTACACTGAGGGGTCGGTCCATTTTCATTTTCCTACCTGTCAGTAAAGGTGGGAGCTGAACAGACTCTGCACAGCACTAGGCTGCAAGCAGACCATCAGCTGAAAGATAAGGCTGTTCAAGCTCAGATATGATCTCTGTACTGGAAGTAACCTCTGGGGGCTCCTAGACCTTGACGTGCTAAAGCAAGCCTGCAGTGATTACATGTGGCAGGTGGAGAAATGCCACTGGACCATACAGAAGATGAACACAAGTAATTCACCAGAAAGTGGGGGAAGGACACACCATAGGTAAGAAGCTGGGTGAGCCCTAGCAGGGCATTAGAAGGGTTCATTTCCAGGTCAGGATGAGACCCTGCTCTTTAGCTATAAAGTCCATAGGGTGAAATATCTCCCCCTGTTACCAGGAGGGTCAGAAAGGGAGAACTGGAGTCCATAGGAAAAGAAAAAATTCCTTTCAGACCTCGTTTTGAGAACCGATTTCACCCCCAGTTACAATGAGATGCCATGGTCTGTGGGTTAAACCAAATAGCTGATTCCAGCCATGCAGCATACGATATTTCTATCGTAAAGCATTCAATGCATAATAATAAAGCTACCATTGCTGCCAATTTTCAGCAGGCAGGTGGACAGAACATTCCATGGTCTGTCTCTTACCATTGCAAGTCACTAATTTCTCCAGCAACAGAGCACTTTGGCATGAACTGGATGGTTCTTAGTCACACAGACTGCCAAGGCACGTGAGGGATATTAACTGCATCGTGCCTCTAACTACGGGAGTTTACGAAACTGTCTTAACATCAGCAGTCTCACTTTGCATCGTACTGTTTTGGGTTGGAAGAGGCGAGAGAGATACTGCAATGACAGAAAGTTAAGTTTGCAGAAACTCTGCAGTGATGAAACAGGCAGCAAGTGTCACAGCCACAGCCAGCACAGAGCTGCCTGTGGCACTGGGAAAAGGCCAGTCTGTACCAGTTCCAATGCTGCAAATCCGAAGGGATTTGGGGATTGCCGGTGCAATGATTTCAGGCTTACATCGCACTGTATTTTATTCTTTAGCATGCTGTAGCTGGCAATTTCTAGCCCATTCATCTTTCCCAAATAGTGCAAAACAACAGAAGAAGAACCTGCATCCCTGCCCGTGTCTGCACTCACGCCGATGAGCAGGGGCGGGCACGGCCGGTCAGATGGGACACTGCTCACCTGTGGGTGCAACTGGTTTGACATAAACCCTTCTGTAAATTTCTCCACACTGGACAAAAGAACATGTAAAAAAGATTTAAACCATGATGTAGTGCCTCTTCAACCAGTAATGTGCTGCTGGTGAAGGGTGCCTGGGCCTGGCAGAAGGACAGAGCAGAACCGAGCTGCGGGACTCTCCCCTTGCCTCTCCCTGCGCTGCAAAGCACAAAGGACTTGCAGTAACCTCTCCTCGTAGCTCGCCACTTGGAAATTGCAAATGATGGAGAAAAAGCAATAATGACTTTAGAGATTACTATTAATAATTAATTTATTAATTAGATGAACAAAGGATGAGAGAAGCCCCATGGCAGTTTGAATATCTGGATATGCCCTGAGTGGCTGAATTCAAGCACTTGTGTTTCTCAAGTGGAGTAACGGGTATTCGGAACTGTTTATTTAGAAAAAAGTCTCCTGCCTTCAATGTAAAACCCGTATTGGTGCAAATTGGTATTGCCAAACTATTGCAGGTGAGCACTGCGACGTTATCTCATCCTCAGTGACCTGAGAGGAAATGCTGAAGCACAAAACATAGCAGGAAACTACCTAAGGTCACAGTGAGGCTTCTCCAGGTATTTTTTTTAATTTATTTTTCTTTAATAGGAAATATTCCAGTCCTCCAAAGAAAAGCCCAAGGTTACCCAAAATTCTGCTTCACATATTTCTGTGTATTTGCAGGACTGTGCTCAGATGCTAAGGAAGAAAATGTTACAAATCCCATGAGGATCAAAAGAGGGAGGCTATTACCAGAAAGCTGTATCTGATTAAGCTCATGATAGGAAAATCCTGCAACTTTGAGCAGTGTGTAAAAACATTTCTTGCCTTAATTTCAAATATTACTTAAGGTATCCTCTTGAAAAATCAATCAGGTAATTGTAAATGGGGATAATGACGCACCTAAGTTATGCTTGGTGCTGCTCAAACATTAAAAGGAACATCTTCCCCCAAAATCTTAGAGGCTCAAACACAAAGGACAAGGGATCGCCCCCACAAGCAGTGGGATGTGGGTAACCCTGGCACACGTTTCCAACGCCATCCTCACTGAAAGGCCTTTTTTCCCCTCGTGCGGCTCACGCTCCATGCCTGGTAAATACATTTCACACTGGCTCTAAAGACGGTCATTCCTATTCACTTCTAGAGATGCACATATCTTACCTTCATTTTTGAAGCTCCTAATAATATTTGCAGATGGCATAGAAGTCCTATCAGTGGCAAACCTGTTGTACAGCTCTAGCATGTACTCTGGCGGATCCACCTTGGCCGATTCGTGCAGGGGAATGTCAGAGAGGTTCAACGTCTTCAAAAAATCATTTTTCATATTCTGAAGCAGCGTGTTGAAATCAACACCATCCTGCTCGGAGAGAATCTCATCAAAAAGAGGCACGTCTTCCTCCAAGGAAGAGTGCTCCAAGCTCAGGATGGGACTGGCAGCGGCAAGGTGAACCAGGAGGCAGAGGACAGCCCACAGCGGGAGGACCACAGGATCCATGGCTTCGCTCGAGCCTCCAACCACACTCAACAAGCTCTAGCTCTCCTGTGGGCTAAGTGGCGGTTTTATCCCCTGGGTTGTATGCGGCTTGTGTCACAGAGAGATGACAAGTTTGGAAGCTCTTGTCTTGAGACTTGTGATCCGTCCTGTCTGCCTCCCCCTTCCCCCTCCCCAAAACCAGGTCTCTCTCGGTAATTGGATATGGCTCGCTCTCTTCCATGGTCGCCTTGCCTCTCTTATCTCGTGTAGTGTAAGCTGTTCACCAGATTTGTTGCTATCTCGCAATCCCCTTTCCCTTAATGAGCGTTTTGTAAACATTCTGCACTAGGACACTTGGAGATAGGACAAGTTTCTCCTCAGAGAGGAACTGCCCTTTCTTTTCTGCCTCCCAGTAGCCGACTTCCTTTGCCGTGCGTCAACAGCTTCCATCCACGCAGCTAATACATAAAATTCTCCAGAGCCACTGATTCTGCACGAAGGGTAAAGCTCCCTTAAGGTAACAACTCTGCCTTTTCCGAAGCTGTTGTAGAGCTGAGTCCTTCTGTTATGCTTACAAAGGAACTTCTCTGGGAAAAGGTTCATTCCTCTGCTTGCACAGCGCCGAGACGGGAGGGCTGCTGGAGGCAATACCACAGCTTCAGTCACAAGGCCCTGGGCGCAGAGGAGCAGATGGGCTGAGGACGAGCGAGGAGAATTTCTCACGCTACAACTCCAAAGCTGTGCTTTGCTGGAAAGAGCACTTTGAAGAGACGTTGAATGTGAGCTGGAGAGTGGCCTATAGAGTTAGCCTTGAATTGTTTTCTGCAGGCACCATACACCTGCATGGGTACCGTGTGGTTTGGGATAAAGGACTTGTACAGGTTTTTTTCCTGTGCTTATTTTTGCTCCAAACAATTCTTTCTCGCTCTAAACATCAGCACAGTTTGAACACCAGCAGTCAGTGCTGTGTGTTGTATAAATGCTCAGAGACAGAGAGAGGACAGAGCATTTGCAAATGGTTCAGAAACTCTCTCCTTTCTTCTTCCTGTTATAGATGTGACTTGTCAGGTTACAGTTATTCTTGATTTAGCCGCAGCACTGCCAGAGAGGTTATCTCCAAATTACTGAAAACACACAAGGCCAGCAGACCACTCTGACCTCGCCGTCGCATCCGTTGAAATAGCTCAGGGGCACAACGCGGGGAATGTGGAGATGCTTTTGCCAAAGAGATGTGCTGAAATTCTTCACTGGCCCTTTTTGCTTTAGTGTGAGAGTCAGCAAAATGTGAGCATTGTGCATGCAAAACTTGATCTAGTTCTTATATAACATCATCCACCCAAACCTCCTTCTTTACAGACTTCTCCAAAGTGCCAGTGTTTTGGCAGAACAGGCAGAGCTCTGCTGCTCTGCCCCAGGACTCCAGCACTCAAGGTAGAGCCATTTCTTCTCAGGGCTGCTGCAGATACTCTCCCTGCAAGCACTAAGAGCTCCACACAAAGACTGAACCCCGCACTGACCTGCTGAGGTTTCTGGCCTCCCTATTCCCTTTGTGGCTAAGCGCACCCACTGACTTGTTACCTCGACTCTGCAACTCCCTTTCTTCTTAAACCGCCAAAATCTGTCACTGCCCCAAACAGACACAATGCCAGATACCTTAATTAGCACGATATTCAGGTCACGCCTATTTTAAATTCACCCTCTATTTTTTTCATAAATACCAGTATCTTTGTGAAAATCACATGCAGCTTTGATGTCATGGAGCCAGACCTTACGATGGCCTTTAAACCTCATTTTATTCAACCTTTCTTCTTCTAAACGTGGGGAACTTGACAGTAAAAGCTAAGAACATTGCCAAGGCCCCTGTTACTGCCGCAATACTCTAGAAGCAGATCTTTGAGCTTAGGTTATCTGTTCAAGTTCATCTACAGATCCTCCGCAGCATTGCCAAGGGCTTGGCTCTGAATATTGTGGCTTTCCAGAGCTAACCACAGAAAGCTGCAGGAAATTTTGAAGCTCAGTTCACAGAATCACAGAATCAATCACAGGATCACAGGATCATGGAATGTTAAGGGTAAGATCATCTAGACCAACCCCGCTGCCAGAGCAGGGTCACCCAGAGCAGGTGACATTACATTTAAAAGAAAAGCACAGTCCTCTTTTTGATGGTGATTCATCACCTCACCATGCTGAGCTAAGGCCCTACTGCCATAGGAAGCGAGGTTCACATTAAAAGCCATGAACACAGGCTTGGCCTGAACTCTTGCACGCAGAACAAGCCTGGCTCTGTAAAGGAAAGCCGTCAGGACAGCTTGTCACAGCGAGATGTGCAGGTAGAGTCGCCATGAGAGTCATAATACCACAGGTTTTCTTTTTTTATGCTTAAATACTAACTTCAGAAATCACTCATTTCATAAACATAAGAGCAGATATTGTTAGATGAGAGGGACAAGCACATTGCAAGGGGTACTGCTTGCGGGTGGCAGCAGGTGACGGACCTTCTCAGCACGCGGGCACAGCACATGCCCTGACCCTCCGTCCTCGCCAGCGTCTGCCTTCCTCCCCGGACCAGTACGAAGAGCGGCTCGGCTGCAGAAGCAGCAGCACGCAGACAGACCCTGCAGAGCTTGTGAGCACGGCTCTGTGGTGTTACGTGGCTCCTTTCTGCCAGTTCGGGGTTTTCTATGGGATTTGAGGTTGAAGGTTTTCAATTTAAGAGGATTTCTCTAGCATTTGTACGGCTCGAGGTTCTTAGCTGAGTCTCCTCTTTCACTATGAACACTCCTGGCTATTCTGCGGACTCCACCTGGCCCTTAGTCAGACACTGTGTGAGACTCTTCTCTCCATTACTCTGTTAATCCATATCGACAATTCTAGAGCCGAAGGAATTTTTCTGGTTCACTCCACTTTCGTAGAGATTAAAACTTAATTTGCTACGCAGCTCTGGGTCGCTGGGTGACAACACTGAACAGCACGAACATGACTTCAGCAGCTCCGGCAGTGACATAAGCAGTGCTGACACTGCCTCGGAGCAGAGCCTGGGCTGCTGACCTCTCTAAGTCCTGCTAAGCCCAGACAAATTTTCTATGAATCTCTAATTTCACACCCTGCAGATATAAATACATAAAGTAAAACGTAGCTCGTACACAGCAGTCCGAGATAAATCTCCTAACCCACAGCATGTCGTTCTGACTCAGTGGCTCATGAGGATCACAGTTACTGCCCAGACGGTCCAACTGCCGCTGCGTTTCCACTTTCCCTTTGGTAACTCCCTGAACAATAGCACACTGCGGGGCAGCGCTGCGTTCTACACAGACCAGCGTTCGCTGAGCTTCTTAACCTACTCGATTTCGACCCCACTGGGCATCTGCCAGACGAGGAACACCCACAGAGTACGTCTGATAGAAAAGCAGCTTCCTGTCTCCTTAGTCTGCAGGCTGATGAATTTAACACATGCATTTTTTTTTCTTGAATTGTTTAACAGAAGGGCTTTATTTTGTGTCACTGAAATGAAGATGTTTGTCCTTTTTTTTTTTCACATGCACTACAATTTACATGCCTAAAAAGTATTCTAGGTAGGAAATTGCACTCAAAAAAAGCTATGCTAAGTAGACTAACTGAGGTAGCTGGAGAGGGAACATGAATAAGCATCATTGTTCAATTATTATTAAATCTGCAGCATACACAATGACCCCATTTTGTTAGCAATAAGTGGTGCATCAGGCAGGCAGACTTACAGGAAGGTCTCTTGGCCCTTGCTCCTAAGAAGTTTGTGTTTGTTTCCCCAGTTAGCTTGCAGTTGTGCATGGGAAGGTGTAGCTAATGAAGCCCTAAGCCCCTGCTCTGGATCTGGCAGTGCTGGGGAACAACAGCCAGCCCATACTCAGCACTGGCCATTAATGCTCACCCTTCCTGCTGGAGCTGGCTGCTGGCGGAGCTGGCACTGTGGCTTGGACACTCTCCGTTCTTATGCCATGGTAAGAACCGGAGGAGAAAGCCCAGAGAGCAGAGAGAAGCCTTTCCTACCCCGCACCGAGCGGATGGTGTCTCAACACGAGTGCCGCTGACACGAGCAGCCGAGGCACTGCAGCAGCTCCTGGGAACAGCTCACTTGTCGAAAGGGTCAGGCCTGAAGATTGTGGGGCTCCAAAATAGACTCTAATCTCAGGCACCCCACAACTTCCTCCAAGCTGATGCCTCCACGGCTTCTTCTGTCAAGAGGCAGCAGAAGAGCATGGGTTTGAGCAGGAATGTGTGAAGCAAGCCCGGTGCTGAAAGGCTAGAAAGTGAAGCAGGGCTTTACCAAGTGTCAAGGTCGACGATACGCACGATCGAAAGGGTGTGATGCTCCTCTGGGCAAGGGGAAGTGGGGGAAAAGAATGTGAAGTGTTTTTTAAGCATCTGCACCCTTCCTTAGTCTGACTTTTGGAAGGGAGAAACACCTGCTCTCACTAACTCGGAGCGGATTGGGATGTGGAACCTTCCCCAGGAGAAAGGGATTAATGTTTCTCTATGTGTCCTGGGCTTTCTGGACAAGAATAACTCCTCGGGGAATAAAAAGAAAGTATGTCAGTCAGTTCTAATGTCACATGTGATTTCTCCAAGTATAAAATGGGTGTGTTTTGATTCAGTCGTCCATATCTTCACAAATTTAATCAAGATTTAAAAATTAGATTGTTGTTACACATCAGGCTTTTTTCTTAAACATGAAAAAAAAAAGTCTCTTTTTCTCTAATTTTTTGTTCCTTTTTCTCAGATTGTTTTTGATGTATGCTATTGGAAGAGTCTCTCAGAAAACACCACCAAGCAAACCCAATGAGATGAAGGTTTCAGTGGAGGAAAATAGGATTGTTCTTGGTTTAAGTACAGAAATATTCCTGGAAAGCAGATACTCCTTAAAGTTCCTAGAAGATTTTTTGGAAAATATTTGAAGATAGATATTTGATGAAAAAGTATTCAACTAAATAATCTGTTGGAGAGGGAGAGGTTATTAAAATTTCTCCTGCCCTGTTTATATATGAATATAATAATCATAGGTAAAACTGTGGCTGGAATGTGGAGGTAAGATTGTTTCATATTTCACTGCAGGCCTCTGGGGACATTTCTTCTGGATCTTCAAGCTGCAACACCAAATCTCCATATTTAGGGCAGGTGAGACAGGAAACTAACAAGCATCAAACCTTCCCAGTATCCTATGATCTCAAAGAGCTTTACAGTTTTTCCTTTAGGTTTTATGCCTATTTGTCAGCATCACAGTCAGAAGCTTGAAGGTGCAATAGGTGAGAAACAGATCCTGTCCCCCAGGAACGCACACCGTATAGAGCGAGGCACGGAAGCCAGCAAAGGGAAGCATCCCTTTGTCACAGAAGGAAACGTATCAAGCGACTTGGCCAAGGTAGCAGAGGAAGAACTCAAAATACAATGTCCCGCTTCACTACAAGGAAATGTCCTGCCTCATCCTGCTTCTGCAAGGGATTTGTATTATAGCAGAAGGGAACCTTTGTTTCTGTGCTAAATCACAGAAAATCACAGAAAAAAAATGTCAAGCCTGAGAGTCCTTTCTATCCCAGCCCTCACTCTCAGCCACACCAGTGCTTTTCATTAAGTATTGATATAGAAGAAAAGGGTGGGTTCTAATGGAAGAGCAGGAGTGCCTTTGGTGACATTAACTGGCACCCAAAAACACTGCAGTTAGCCTGAAAAATGCACATGTTTTTCCATTGCCCCGTGGAAGGAGGTGCAAGACGCATCTCTATCCCAGCACTTGGATCACACCTCAGCGTTCAGACTGGATCAACAGCAAGAAGTCGTGTTGAGAAGCTGTTAAAATTCCGCAGCGGTGTGCACGCAGCTCAGGGCTGCTCTCTAGCCAGGACACCGCAGACGCCTGGGCCGCTTCAGGGAAGCGGGCGAGTGATGCAAGCCACTGCACTCTAGCAACCACCACAGCATGTGAGCTGAAGTTTTCCAAAATATAGGAATGAAATTATTACGAAAATGCCCCGCGATGGTCTCTGTCAGGAGATAGCTGTGGCATGAGGGAACTGTTGGATGCGATACGGGAGATAAAGAAGAGTGTGACACTGACAGTGTGATGAGCTTGCAATGGAATA
This sequence comes from Todiramphus chloris collaris, assembly GCA_025345505.1. NCBI lineage: Eukaryota > Metazoa > Chordata > Aves > Coraciiformes > Alcedinidae > Todiramphus > Todiramphus chloris. The sequence goes on along the minus strand of JANVCC010000267.1, from coordinate 401,094 downwards.
ACTAAAATTAGTTTCCATTCCTGCATCTGCCTGAGTCCTTATTCCCGTGTGCCTCGGCTCATGGCTGCTCTGGATTTCCTTGCCATAAATGGGCTGTTCCCAGCAGCTCTCTGTTCTGATTTCGGGTGTCACTGGAAAATGAAAAGATGGTATTTAACGAAAGAGCGTGGAGAGAGAAGTCGTAGCAACGCACTACAACCAGCGTGACTGGGAAAAAGAAAAGAAAACAGGGTGAAGGACAGTCCCTGTGCAGCCACAAGGGCAGGAACTACTTGAACTGTGTCACACAACCTCCTTCTGACCCAGAGACAATGCTGAAATACGCACCGACAGCTTTATATGGGAAGCCAGCAGCACAGCTTCTTCCTCAGCTATTTCCAGGCAAGTGAAAAGGATGGGGTCATTCTAACGAGCAGAGCACAGGAGCTACACACACTACTCTGGGCAATTCCCCTTCCCCTCTCTGTGCCCTGCTGAGGCTCTAGAAGGGAGGCCATCAGTGTGCATTTTACCTGCACCCTGCCCTGGCTGCGGTCACTGCCCGCGGGGCAGGCAGATAAAGAATGACAAGCAAAGATTTCTCAAGCCAGCACAAAGCCTGAGCAACTGAAACAGAAAGAAAAGAGCTGGAAATAGCTGGATGTTGCCTTCTGGGCAGTCACGTGCAGGGAATTCATGGCAAGCCCAGAGCCCTCTTGTTTCTGTGGGTCCCAGTTGCCTGTGGGATCATTCCCCAGGCAGTTATTTGGAAGAGCTACCATTTCCTAGTGGGATTGGGTTGGCTTTGTGTTCAATTGGGAAATTCCTAGGACGCACGCAACACGTAGCTCAGCCCTACAGTCAGAGAGTGAGACGCAGAAAATTCTTAGACCCTTAAATGAGAAATGCAAAGCAGACCCTTGCTTTTGCATCTGCTTCCGTACACTCCAGCATTTACCCTGTCTTTGTCCTGCTAGGCCTCAGAATGACTGAACACAGGCAATAAACATGCTTACAGTTAGCACAAGTATTGCCGGAAGCAGTAACTAAATATTTGCTTCTATTGTTCAAGATACAATGATTTTATCATTTATGATGAGATGTCTCAAGAAGTCTATTGATTTGCCTCCACTCCCATTGTCTCGGTCGTGTCTCCACCCAGATGGAGGCCCTAATTAAGATTGAAAGGTCATTTAAAATGTAGTGCCCTTAAAGGTCCCACAATTTATTACTTCAGTCTGGCAACTCAAACCTGGTGAGACACGGTCAAAAATAATCAGTTACTATTTGAGATCTTCACACAGGAAGCGATGGTACTGCAGTGCCAACGAACAGCAGAGTAGGAACGCTGTGTGATACCAGGAGTTTTGCCTCTGCAGGCTTCTTATCACACTTGCTTCGCAGACCAGCTTAGCAGAAAAAGGTCAAGAGAAAGTTTTAATTTTACATTTTTGAAATTCCTTCTCTCATCATCGAGTTATTTTATGGAGCTTTGGTATTCGTGCGGGTGTAAACTTCAGGCAACTCTGAGCAGCGTCACTGGCACTGACAAAAACAAGATTCCTGAACAAAACTTCACAGAAAACTCCAAAAGTGTTCCTTTTCCTTTGTCAGCTACGTCCCAGTGGGCTGCTTGAGGAATATCATTCTTTTTTTTTTAATGAGAACTCCATTTAAATGCTCCCACAGCCCTAACGGAACAAAGTGCTTGGGAACAGTTACTAAATGCATCTTGTCCTTGGTTTTCAGAACTGTGGATTCTTGATTTGGAATGATAGATTAGAAGAAAACAGGCTCTGTTCAGCAGAAATTACTTTGTTGACAATTTTGATTAACAGCTTGAAATGATTTAATTGACAACTGGAGTATTAAGCAGAAAATTTCCCAGCAGTGTTAGTTGGTGTCTCAGCACACGATGGTAATTACAAAGCCAACAGCTTGTAATCGTACCAACAAAACATGAGGAAAAATCAGACAGGCATGTCTAATATGTGCTCTGTTTATTTGATGTTAGGGTTGGGATCAGAAAGGCAAAACAAGTTGCATGGAACAGGAGAAGAGATTGATTCAGTAAAGAATACTATTTAAGTACAGCCTGAAAATTCAAAGACTAAGATGCTTTACGTTTCAGTTTCTGCAACGATGATTGGGATTATACTGGATAAATTAGGGTTGTCAGCAGCCTCTCTCATTTATGTTTGCCCTGCAATTGAGTACCAAATTCTGTGTTTTCTCTCTTTGTTTAAGGGAAACTGTATAGAACTACTCATTACTTTTGGCTTCAGCTGCAGCAGTATTTCTAAATATGGTCTGGTCCTCTTGGTCTGGCTTCTGCAGTTTTATTGTTTAGGATGTGTTTATTGTTTAGGATGTGTTTAGTGTTTAGGATGCTTAGAACACTTCTGTATTGGTTAGTACAGAGGAATTTCATCAAACACTGTTAATATCTCACTTCACAAGGCAACTGCTGAATTCTCCTCAGCTGAAGCAGCCTTACATACATCTAAGACCAACAAACCGAAAAGACTAATTGCTTTCCAAATTTAACCAGCACATCAAACATGTAGAAATGTGTCTTTATGAATCACAAGAGGCAGGGACAATGAGAGTCCATTGGTAATAGCTCTGTGCAGATACTTTTACAGCCAGGAAACTTACCTCACTGATGCACAGATCACACCAGTTTGAGAGCATTCTAGTGGTAGCATACACACACAGAGAGACTGCTTTCTCTCAGGCGCTGTTTACACTGTACAAATACATGTGAGGCTTGAGATCATGAACATACGCTTTAACTGGAAGAATTTTTAATCAATCTCTCTCTTTTTAGACCCTGTACTGCTGGCTCTATCATTCCTGTTGCATTGCAGCTACCTCCTTCCCAGCTGTTCAACGCCTACAAGCAACGCATAAGCACTCACCTATCTGAAGGATCCCACCCCTCTGGTAGTTCTTCACTTTTAATTAGCAAGACCCCCCCTCCCCCCGTTTAGGGTTGTAGCCTGGGGGGGTCTCTAACGTGCTTTAAATCATGCTGCACATCTCCCAGTTTTTCTCAGCGTGGCTTGGCAGATAGGAGTGTCTTGTGAAGCGCGGATGGCAGCTTATCTCATTGAGAGCACGGAACAAGCCCCTCACAGTCCCTGGTGTTAAAGGGCTCAACTTATCTGGAACGAGTGGCGGAGTGCCCTGGCTCAGCTCTCAGTATATTGCACCCAGGGACATTGCTTAATGTGCTGCTGTCAAACACCTCCCAGTGTGCTGGGGCAAACTTCTGAATCAGGGAGCTTTGTTAGGTGAAAACAGCCTCTGCTTCCTATCACAGGGGGTGGAAAAGGTTATTGGCTACCACTGTTGGCTCAAGCCTTAATGTCCTTATGTCCCAATTTAAACATATTTTTAAATGCTTAAGAATCCTTACGTGACCATCTGTACGATGGTGCCAGCAGGAGAAAGGGGAAGGTCCCCAGCAACTGGCACTGTGCTATGTGTGGGAAGGGTGGATGTGCTGTGTCCTACCTGGGAAGTGCAGGGCAGGATTTGCAGCCTGCAGACAGCTAAAGGCCTTAGCTGCCTTTGGAGTCTGGGATGTCTGAATTACAAGAACCTCCTCAGAAAAAATCATTGTACTGCTTTACCCCTCTACCCTCCTTATATCCCCACATCATCTCTCATCCTATCCTAGTACTTGCAATTGCAAAGAGATTTTGTAAAGATGCTTTCTCCACATAGCCACAAAAGGATCTACTTTATGCTACATTTGCTTTTTTAATCCAACAAGAAATGGAGGAAGCAACCTGAGATCCCCATCAACTAGGTCTGAATCCCCTTCTTCTCTTAATACCCACCCTCAGAAAATTAAATAAAGTGGGAACTGCCAGGTTCACTTGAGTGTGGCTGCCCCTTACTGAGCTGAAACAGTAAAGAAAAGAACTTGCAGAATAGGAAGAGAGATGTTAAAACCAGCAGAGGATGTGGCCATGGCAAGTGCTAAAAACAGCAGGACCTGCCCGCAAGGAACACAGTCCTGGCTACAGAACTCCAGCCAGCCCTTTTCTTCCCCGGTCCCCCAAGCTCCCCCAAAGCAAACAACAAGCCACATAACTCCTCTGGGGGTTACTCAAGCCTGAGGGAGAAGCCTGGCTAAACAGGACTGGGCAGGGGCAGAGACAGATGAGGCTGGTTAAGATTTCACTTGGTGGCAACAGGTTTCTGATAAGGAGAGGGAGATAAGAAGACTGCAGGAGTGCTGGGGTTCCCCCCCTTACCTGTGCTCGTGGTCAGTGTGTGGTGTTTGTCAGATTTATCTGTCACCCACTGATGCATCCCTTTTCTGAAAGAGAACACATTTCACTCAGTCATGTTAGATCTGGTGAATCTTTGCTACTTAGTGTTTCTCATTTTAAGTTAAAACTTAGAAGTTTTCATTTTGAAGTCATAAACCTTGTGCAAATGCAATGCCTTATTAGGTAATGGAATATATATCTACATTAACAAGAAAAGAAAAATTACAAATATTAAGAGACGAAAAGAAAGTTCAGTTAGTCACCAAATAGGCCATAATTACATGTGAAAACAAACTTCCCACTGGTTTGGAAATCTGAAAGAAAGAATTCTAATCCCCTGCATCCTGACTCAGCTTCTGCTTCCTGGGCCACAGGTCTCAGGCTGACAGGGATTCATTTTAATTTATTTTTGAGTTAGGGTTTGCTCCTAATCGTTTTGTTTTCCTAGCCTAATGACAGCAAGATCTCAATTAATTCCAACCCTGGATTCAGACTTCAATGAGAAAACCGGACCTGTTGAGGTTCCTGTGAGCATTTGCCATCTAGTGGTCAATGTAAATCATCCTCTGTTCTGGGATCACAGAGAAAGCAAAGGTACCCCCAGGACTGGATTATTTGCCTTGGAAAATGTGCTGTGGCTCCCTGGCGAAGACATCTGCTTATTTTAAACAAGTAGCCACGCAAAGCCCAGCTCACCTCCTCCCCGGACAAGAACAGCTAGTCACCTGGATTTCAGCTGGGCACCTACTCCACCAGAACGCGGGCTCTTTCCTTCCTGCTCGTGGATCTTGCCACGTTGTCAGTGCTCGACCACAGCAATTTGCTCCCGAGTGCTCAGTGGCTATAGAGATACACTCAAGGGGCAAGCTTTTGTCTTCTAAAACTAAGGGGTGATTTTTTTCCTTGTGACTATGTATTGTTACTACAAAGAGGGTGGGAAGAGCTAACAAATGAGGATGCTCATTCAGATCTCTGGCTTGCCAGCCCAGACGGCAGAATTTTCATTTCACATATCAGCCTTGGTTCTTCAGTCTGACTTTATTTTTCTCTGCTAGTGGAAATTCTTCCCATAAGGGAAACTTTGCTAATGTTAATAGATCTTCCTTTTCATTACTTGATACAAAATGGAATACTTGTTTTTCACTTTTTTTTCACGTATCAGACAAGATCTTTGAAAATCTGCTCCACTTCTCCTAATTTAAGCAGTCTCATTTCACTGGTGTTGCTCACCAGCGTAAGAATTCCCGGGTTAATCTCTGATTTTAAAATAATGACAACTGGAAAAGGTGTCACACCTTGACCTTGGTCATTTACCAAGACTATTTGTCTTTTACATCTGGAAATTTGGGGATGTGGTGGTTTCTCAGTGGAATGGGTGCAGTGGTAAAAAGATCTTGGATTAATGTGCAGCACTAGTGACAACATCTACTGATGTCCTTGGCAGTGAGGGACCGTGGAGGCTCCCTGCCCATTGATATGTGTAAGGAGCGAGAAAGGTTAATTGCAGCAGAGCTGCAGATGTGACTGGAATGTGTGCTAATTCTGCCCTCCCGAAATGCTCGAGATATTTCATCTGCCTGTCACTGTCCATCCAATGATACCATAGCTCGGATTCCAGGCATGCCTTTAAACACCTTTCAGGCTTTTTTAAAAAGCTGGAAGCAAATAATCAGCATTATTCTGATATCCCAGCCTAGGATAAATATTGATTTGCCTTCCAAAAGTTGCCTATGCACATGCACACACACATAGATACTCACTTGGGCACACCCAGACACGCTCCCAATGTGCTCTCTTCCACATACAACAAACTCCCCACCTTTTATTGAACAAGCCTAGCTAAAAAGCCAGCTAAACTTCCAAAACGTGTATTACTTTGATGGAGAGAAGCTCTTGGAAAGATCAGGTAACTTTCAACAAAACTTTCAGTAATATGACTCACATCCTGATACTCTCTTCTTCTCTAAACTCTAATGTCTTCACAGTCTAAGCTTTGGCACCGGTTCCTTTCTTCATTTCTGTGATAGATCTGGGTTCCCGTCTTGCCAGGATCACCATAGCCCTGCCAGGATCACCACAACCCTTCCCCTCTCCTGATGCAGATATCCCAGTTGCCTGCACTATTTTGAAGGTGTTAATCTTACGCTTAAGGCTAATAAGCCTCATCTTATCCACTCTGCACATTAACCTTGGGCTGTTATTAGGCTAAGCACTCTGCTTTGTTGACTGTGAACACAACTGTCCCATTTTTTTCTGAGCACTGTTGCTGGCTGCTCTCCACCCAGGAAGTGGCAGAAACCCTCTCTGGGTCCCTCCCGTGGAAACCAGTGGGAATTTTCCATCCATTCCAGTGGGAAGTCTCATGGATCACAATGTAAAATGATCTTTACCAATAGATGACCCATAAAGCTACTCATACTTAATGGGTTCTAGGACTGCAGATGCCTTGTATTTTATAGAACACGTGTGTAAGCTAAGCCATAAAATTAAAACTATATGTTTCCTTCGTATCATGAACATTCAGTCCAGACCCTTTGCTGACAGGCTGTGGATAGAAAGATTTAAAACATTTGCAGAATATAGTTATTTAAGGCAACAGAAGGACCGTTTCTTCAGGGACACTTTACCTGTTGTTGCTGCGTTTTACTTCTTTGGTCTTGCCTTGTAGTCCAGTAATAACATCCATCACCTTGCAAGGCAAGAAAAATAGATTAATTGTAGTGTAAGACAGGTACACAAAAACATATGGTAAACTGTGGCATAGTCAGCAAAGATGAAATAGCAGGAAATAGCACTGGCAAATTACAGTATCAAATAGGTACAATATCAAAATTCTTTCTCCTGCGTAGGTTCTTTGCTCCGCTTTTGTACAGTCCTGTGGACATAGGGGCCAAGTGGTATATGATTCTTCCTGTGCTTCCTTTTCTCTTTGTTGTGAGCTGTACCTTTTGAGGTCACAGCAGATTTGCCTCCGGGGTGCTCCATCCAGAAATTTCCTGTAAGCTGTGCACCTTGGCATTGGAGGTGCTGGGAGAATGGATGGATGGATGGCTGAAACTATCAAAAATTACACACAGCAGTGGAAAGGCAAATATACTGCTAACAGGCCTGACCAATAGAATGAGACTGTGAACTAAAATAAAAGATAGAAACAATCTTCCTCCATGTTTGAGAACATGAAGGGCAAAAACACTATGTCCCCAGATCAAACAAAACTAAATGGCAGATAATGAGCTATTGAGGCTTGCTTCAGAGTTCTTTGTGGAACTATTTGCTCTAGCATCGAGTGCAAATCTACTGAGTTTTTAACACTGCCTTCAAAATTAATAGGCAGTAAGCACTAAAAGCTATTGGTAAGCTTTTACACATACATGAAATACTCTCTAAACAAAAAATGTAAGACCTCAAATATGCTTATAATTTAAATGAAATTCAATCAAACTACAGAAAGAGATTTTTTTAAGCCATCAGTGAAGATTGAAGAGCTGGACTGAGTTCCTGCCTTGGTCACAGACAATTTCCACCAGAGGACTCAAACCATGGAGAGTAGATCGTGTTTTGCTCCCCATTGATGGGATCAAGGCAGCAATGCACCCCTTATTGTGCCCATTCAGAATAGTCCTCATCATCTGTAAGCAGCTATGCAAGAGGACAATGGGACTCTCCTCGCGTAAGTCATGCTCTTTGTCCCTCGGTTGGTGGCAGAGTTTAGCCCTGCATCTCTCATAACCACGCATAACAACTCAGTTGTTTTGTTCAGGTCTCATTCACTTGTCTCAGAACACTGCTCCATTAATAAATGACTGTAGTATGTAGAGGATTGCTTTAAAGTTATTAATTCTGATTAAACTACTAGCAACAGGATGAGAGTCAAAGGACCATTATTACACTGCACACAGAGTAAAAGTTGAGAATTACCTATACTGATAAAACAGACAGAAAACCAGACTGCACTGACTATTTTAAATAACTTGGAATTAAATAATAATCTTAGAATAATAAGACTCAGCTTTGTGCGTGCATCTGGTCTGCCTCTCTGGAAGCTCCACCAGCTTGCTCCTTTGGGATCTGCTTCAATCTCTCTAGTCTTCCAACTTCCACTGGATAATCCATGTCATGTCAGCATGCCTAAAGAAATAATCCAAAGACGTATAAAGCCTGAGATAATTAAGGCATTATCAATATTAATTAATATTGTTTTCTATATTTTGAAGCCCTTGGCTGACTTGCAGCAGGGGTCATGACTTCCATGCGCTCTAACAGAAGAATGCACAAGGAAAGGGTTGAAACATGACAGCCATCACTTGGAAACTAGATTAGGGCTTCCAGCTGAACTGAGTTTTGAGGGTCTGGAAACAACAGTCTCTCTGGATACTGCAACCACAAAAGCCCTTTGAAAGGCACGGCCCACATGAGTAGTCTTGTCGAGCAGTGCTCTCAGAGTGCTTTGAGGTGTACCACATCCCCCACACATCAGCCAAGAGCATCACAACAGTAACTCCTAGCTTCACCTCCCATCAGCGAGGCACACTTCAAAATACAACCAACCAGGCCATTCTGTATCTTGCAGGCACACGCAAGTATTCCTGGATTTAATTACCAAAGTTCAGCTCTCCACAAACTTTTTTGGATCACCAAGAACCTGCAGCCCATTGTGAATACAATTAACCTAAAAGAGCAGTTTCACCACACAATAAAATGTTCCTTTAATAAGTAGCAGAGGGTTTGACCAGGAATTTGATTTGAAAATAACAAACTGCAGCCCTGGGCCAGTTTCCTCCAAAGGAATGCCTTGTCCCCTGGCTGCCATTCAAGGACTCAGTAAACAGTAACCATTTACTCTTCAGCCCCAAAACAGACTCTCCCTCCAAGCACTGATGGAAAGGATGTGTGAATTCAGACAGCCACCGAACCTACCAGAAGAGCTGGCAGGCAGCACCAGTGCTGCCTCACCTCGTGTCTCAGTAGAGCGCCCGACACGAAGTGCTCTGCACCATACGTGTGGCACCCAGCAAGGGTCACAGCTCTCTTTACCCTGGCACTGTGTGAAAAGAGAATTTTATTCTGGGTTATGAACTCTTCAGGACTGCGACAGTTTCCTCTGTCTGGGTTTGAAAAATGCCCAGAACAAAAAGCCCTCTGACCCATTCCACTTACTCAGATTTTCACCGGCCCTGCAGAATTCAAGCTGCTTTGCAGATCTGCTCCCTCCCTTTATCTCTCCCCTCATCTGTTTGCTCCCTTCCTCCAGCAGTGGCACAGAAGGTGAGTCAGCACCTGGAGGGGCTGGGTGCCAATGCCCATTGGAAAAAAACCCTATTCTGTTATTGCTTCTCCTTTGGCAGGGAGCCAATGCCTGGGCCACGCTGCAGCCTGAGCATGGGATTGTGACAAAGGGAAACGTATCTCTTCTGTAGGAAGTCTAGCAAGGACCACTTTATTTATGTTCTGCTTTTGGATGAAGAAAAAAGACCAAGCATTGTAATTACTCCATTATCTTTATTTTGCGTATCACAGTTTTGTGGCACTCAAAGCTTAGAATAGGCAAGCTGTGTCTAATGCCAAGTTCTGTTCCCGTTGGAGAACATGGCTACCAACACGAAAGCATGCAAAGAAACAAGCTGTTCCCATGCAGCAGAATTGTCAACATCCAGACTAATGCATTTTTTCACAGATTTTAATGCCCAAAATGCTTGGAATTCCTGCATTGGCACAGCTACGATCATTCTCTGGTGCTAGAAGAGACACGAAAAAGACAATTTTATCAGTGGCAAGATCCCTGTATCCAGCAAGGGAAAGTCTGATAAATGCACCAACTTCAACCCCTAATTATGATCCTACTCGAGGCACCTGATGGTCTCAGTGGATATTGTGGAAAACTTTTATGGAGTAACTCAAAGGAAGGAAATGTTTGCACAGCTTTAAATCACCTTTGGGCTCCTCCTTTCCCATACTCCAAGCACAGCAGATAGCAAGCACAGTGGCATGCAGTAAATGTCTTGTGGGACTGCTGTACCATCAGGGTACGTACACAGTGGCTTCCTCTGACACCAGGCAAACCACTTTGGAACAGCTGTTCCAGATGTTTGGACGCCTGACGATGAAAACGGGTACTGGATCAGATTTTCCCGAAGCAACTCACAGCCTCACCCTTTCAATCCTACTAGGTAGTTTACTCCTCCTTCCTAAAACAGGGCACTGTGTCCCTGCCTCAAAGTTATCATGTGGACTGGGTTTCAAGGACAGAAAGGTGCTTATGCACTGTAACAGAAGCATAATCATGTTCTGAGCTTGTGACTTACGTTGGATTTTTGCAAGCTGGTAGAGAGGCAGACCTGAGCAGAGTTGTTTAATGTGTTTGCCGTAAAGAAGCCATTGTTTGAGACTCCCAAACAGGGAATGGCCAGATTGAAACTGAACCCAGACATTATTTGGAGAGTATATCTTCTTCATAGTCTAGAAAGAAAACGTTAGACATCATCAGTAAAGTAGCTTTGGTGCTGTTACACCAGAACACCCTCTGAGAAAAGCCCCCAAATCTAAAATCACCTCCCTTTGTCTCACACAAAGCATTGGCTGGAGAAGCTACATGCTTTGAAAGAAAAATAAACATTTTCAATCTATTCAGAAACAAAGTTCACTAGATACTAGTTCTGCCAATGTAGCAAAATTGATCTCTATCACCACCACAATAAGTGATGTTGATCGGCAGTAAACACACTGCTGTTGGGCTGTCATAAACTGGGCCAGAACTCAAGTTCGTCTCCAGGCAATACTTCCAGCCATCCTCATGAGACCTTTGCCTGCACAGGAAAGTCAAAGCCTGGTTAAAGAAAATTGATTTCTAAGTCCTGTTCTTTAAACAAAGTTGTTTCAAGTTATGCCCAGGTCAAACTATCAGCATGAGAATGAAGAAAAGGAAAAGCCTGTTTGAACTCGCACTGCGATCACCTGGAAACAGTGAAATGGCACTGCTTCCAAGGACAGGGATCTCACAGCTCTAGTCACCATGAGGATGCACTCACAAACTGCAGTGGGGCCCGCGATCGCTCTTACAACAGGGCACTGCAGGATATTCCCTGGGAGTTCATTTCTTCTCAGATCTGCTTCATCTTTGCCAGCGCAGCAGAAGACGCTGGTAAGGAGAGGCTCCCACCACACCACACCACACCACGCGGCTCTCACACACCAGAGCATACAGTGCATACTTGCATACAATGCAGCTCCCACTGCAAAGTCACCTGTCTTTCAAAGGCCAGACGTCCAATTTCTTTCAGCTCTGGGATGTATTCCTTGTTTATTTTCAGGATAAAGCAGGCCTTTCGTGAAAACAGCCTTGTTGCAATATACCCCTGGGATTAAAAAAATTAGTTAGCTAATGAACTCCAAAGGGCTACCCCTCAGGGATGAAGTGCAGGTGGAATCTGAGATTGTCTTACATTCCTGTAGTCAAAAATGGTATCGGAGGAGTACGTGCCAGACCGGACATGGACTTCAACAATGTCCTTCTCGTTGTGGATACTCATAGTTCCAACCACATAGTTTTTGCCAGGTTCTTGCAGAACAAAGGTCTTTGGTAAAAAACACAAAATCATTGTTCATCATCTGGCTTACACTTTTCAAAGGTGCAGTATGAACAAATGCTCTCTCAAATAAACCAGTACAACTGCTATAGGTAAACACTAGACCCCTTAACTTCCCTTTGTCAGTCTGGGGAGTCTCTTGGACTGGGGATTAATTATGCAATTATGCAATCAAGGTGAGAAAGGAGGGGACAGGCCCTCACTGCAGGCTAAGGAAAAACACCCCAGTGCATCCCAGTCATTCTGTGTGGCAGCAGGGACTGGCAGGAGACTGCAACACTCTTAGCTTGAGCTAAGGGGACCTCAGTTTCTTGCTACTCTGCTGCACAGAACTGCCTCTTTGGCTCATGTGATTCTCACCTTACGCAAATGCTGTTTTTTTCTACTCTTGGCAATAAGCACCTTGTTGGTTTCTTCTGTGCTATATTCACCTACTTCTTCCTACTATATTCGTCCCCTGCCAGGGATCCAATACATTTTAAATGAGTACATGCACTAGAAGGTTTATCTGACTACTTACTTTAAGTGCAGAAGTCTGAGTCCAAAAGACTCCCAGCAAAACGAGAAGTGCAGCCTGTAAAAGGAAAAAGCATTTTCACTTGCCAGAAACAGCATGCAGTGCCACTCTTTGGACTGGGGGAAGCAGCTGTAGCATCAGCTTGAAAAATTACCCACTTAACACATGGATTAGTTGGAAACAATTACAATTCTTCACTGTGTGACTCTTGCTCTTTTGTAGCTGAAAACGCAGGATGATGACTGAACCATTACTAGGTTTGTATTATCCAAAAGTCCCTCCTCAATACCCTGTAAACTCTTGATTTGCCTCTACAACTGTAATTATTAAATCATAATCCTCCTTCTGAACTGTAATCGAGTTCTGCCCTCTTTGCTCAAACAATTCTTCCATGAACTCTAAGAGGATTACTGCAGACCAAGAAAGGCAAGTTTTCCCGTGAACAACCCAAAGAGACAAGACACAGATCAGAGCAGTAGTCCCTGTGCTGTACCACTCACTGCAGCATTTTCTCTATCCTTTTGGTTTTTAAAATAAGGAATTTTTAATGATATAAATTAAACAAAAATGGATATACTCACAAATCTGTTCATTTTTCTTTCAGATAAGAACAAGAGGCTGCAGAAAGCAAGAATGCAAGAAAATCCCCGAGACCTTCAACTTTTATATCTTGCTGGAGGTGTGGGAAACACTTGTCAGAACTTTTCTTTATGACCTGAATGAATCGATATCTACATGCCACACCGTGGTAAGCGTCATATCTGAATTTTTGGTTGGCACAGATAACCTGACCCCGATATGTTTAAAGCACTCGGTAAGTCAGCTTCTGTAAAATCAATCACAACAAAAGGCTATTATTTACTGGTCTAAAGTTTAGAGGAGTTCCCACTCTTGCTGGATCAATTTTTTAAATATTTAACAGGATATTGTCCAGAATTAAATGGTGTCAGGAATATCTCTGCTATTCATTCATACAAACACTGATGAAATATTATCTCTAATAGCCTGATAGTCAGCAGACAAACCCTGGAAAGAAATGCCTAGGTCCTGGTGGCCTACATGCCAGTCACCAAACAGACTGGTTCTTCAGCCTTTTCTTCCATCTAATATATATGTGAACTCTTAACAAGAAGTGCTGCTAGGTTTTGATCCATTACCACGATGTATGTAACACGTGTGATGAAATTAGTGACATCATTAGGAATACCAACTGTGCCTCACATGACAAGCTGGGTAACTTCTTGCATCCTCAGCACACAACAGAGTACCGTGAAACTTCAGAGGATGTGTGGGTCACAGAAGGTCACAGGACCAAAGGAGCAGGGTGAAGATTCCTCCTTTAAAGCTGCTGCTGCGTCCTGTGTTCTATGGGAATGGCGATGACCACACGATAGGGCCGTGAGACGCGCTCTCCTGTGACTGTGACCTCCCCTGGACTCCTCCTCATCTGTGGCTCCACATCAGCCAGTGCTGGAACCTTGACGAATCACACTCTGCTTTCTGCTAGAGTGTCAGAATTGAGGCCAATTCCAGCCTAATAAAGCGAGAACTCAACCTAACAGCCACCACGTTTCTGTAACCACAGTCATCAGAAAAAGAGAGATCCTACGGAACTCTCTCTCAGCAACCAGACCTCAAGGAAAGAAAAGGAAATTGCACATATTTGCTTTATTCAACCTAACTCTGCACAGAAAATGTTATCTCAAGTGTAGCGAAGATGTGCTGCTAAGCAATATATCAGAATACATATAAAAAGAGACCAAATGGTTAAAATACAAGCACAGATTAGAGTAGATTGATTTCATCCTCCTCTTGAAAGATTAATTTCTAAAACATGTTTGCAAGGGAGAACATGCTCCTAGTTGTCTCAAGCAAAGCCTGGATACACTCCCTGCTGCACAAGAAGGACCATAAACTGCTCCAGTTGCCCTTGGGCCAGTCCTCAGGCAGCGAGGTTCAGCTCAGGAAGCCGAGACTCAGAACCTGTCCTGGTCTGAGTTAGAACAGAGCAGTTCTGTTCAGTGATTTTACTTTTCAGCTCAGTCTCTTCTAACAAGCTGCACTTCCAGAGAACCCCTCGGAGAAGGTGAAAGTTCACATTGATACCCACATTCTCAAAGTAGTCTTCTTGCTTTCAATACTGTTGAACTAAGTGAAGACTCACAAACTTTTCCCCAAATAAAATCACTTCTTCCTCAGCTGCTTCACTTGCTGTCAGGTTGGGCGCTTTTGGGACACCAGCAGAAACCAGAGTTTGAGTCATGTTCAGAACAAGTGCTAGGTTGTGCCAACACAGTGCTGTTTATTGTCACAGGGAACTGAGCATCTCTGTAATTTTCGTAAGGCCAAGTATTTTCATATATATTCTAGTTTACCCTGATGAAACATGGTTAAGCTGCAGAATTGCTCTTAATGAATGCAAGTACAATCTCCAGAAGAAATGACCCATCATCTGGCACTGCCATTCACTAAAAATCATTTAAAAAAAGAACTTTGAACATCAAATGAACAGAGTCATTGTACAATTTCATTTCACATCCAACTACCACACAGGAAATTCAACACACAAGGGAGACGGATTCAGTCAAGTTAAGGTAAGATTACACTATCATCATAAACTCTCCTGGTGACTCATGAGATTTTTTTTCACATACCTTTTGTAAATATTTACGTTATCAGGGAGGGAGCAGGTAGTGGGAGAGAAGTAAAGAATGAAGCTACACCTCAAAAAAATCAACAAAATTCTCTGTTTCCATTTGCATTTGGCTGGGAATGTCACACACCAGGTGAAGAAGAGGGGGCACAGTCTAGAAAATCTCTGTGCAAAAGGGCAGGTCAAGCAGAATAAATCACAGTCTGGTAGCTAAATTAAACATAAAATAAATCAAGCTTCAGGGATGGATCCAGAGATAATTTCAGGGAGCGGCTCTTAGCTTAGAAGGCTGCTGCACAGCGGTACAAGAGCTGGGTACGGAAGCGGAATACCTTGAGCAGAGCATTACAATGAGACCGAGACAAACTTGTAGTGCAAAAGAACAGGTCTCCCATGGTAAAAGACCTCCCTGCCCTTTTCTCCTGGCTTCTACTACCATTTTTACTGTCATAAGCTCTTCTTAAAGTCAAAGGCTCTAACTGTGTGTGTTTGCTCGCGCAATCAGAAGTTGATGGCAGATTTGGAGAGTCAGGACTCCAACTGCGACGCACTTTTGTAATGGCCAAACTGGTGATGGCTCTTGAAAGAAAAGGACAAAAGAGCTTTCCAGTGCCTTGCGAACAACTCTGCAGGAATTAGCACTCTGCAGTGCGGATTCCCAGAGCCTTTCCTGAGAACGAGTCACTTCATTATATTTCCAGAGACTACGAAAGGATTTTGTGACACACCAGACAAGACTTTGACAGGTTTCTCTGAGGCTAAGGACATACCTGTCTCCATTTGGCCACCACAAGTCAATCCTCCAATCAGCAAGTCAATCTGATTAGAACAACTGTCAGTCTTTCCCCTTAGTAACGAACTGCTTTCATTCACCATATTTTACACTCGTGCAAGTCACAAAGTGGGTGCAAACCAGCTGAAAAACAGCTCTCCGCTCACAGTGCTGCGGACGGCAAACCCTCGGCACTCCCACAGCCTGAGCTGGGCATTGGTTAGTAGCAGAATGACAGGAGTGCGACCCTAACGGGTGTACACGAAGATTGAACCTCACCTTCTCATCTGCAGCAAGATTCCCAGACCTTCCAATAAAAGCTGCAGCGATGATCCTTAGCACTTGATGGCAGTGGAGAAGTTAGTTCAGAGGCATTTGTCCATGCTGACGCTAAGCCCCAGTACACCACCCTGGAAAAGAAAGGAAAATTAGTCTATACTCAGGTTCACTACTTTTGTGAAGAGGCTCTGAGAAGATATGTGCCTGAAGACTGGAAAGCAGATCCCCACAGAACGAGCTCAGAACGGAGGGTTAACAAAAAACTCACTAACTCCTATGATATAGATCCAACCTCATGATTTCCAGGGACTGACTTAAAACCGTGAGCACAGCAAGGTTACCACCACCATTGATTTAACAGACCATAGCAGCTACAGACAAAACATTATGCTGAGTCCTTTGCCATGTAGGCTCAGCGCATCACTACAAATTTTATTTGGCATCTGTTCCCTGCACCTGAGTTTTACTTCCCCCCCACACTTCATTTAAGGGTTACCATAAAATACATTAATCTTAACAGGACAAGTTTTCTTCCATTTCCCTGTGTGCAATGAATTCAATCGGCTGGTATCAAAGCCTCCTCTTATCAGAGCACTTCCCAGGAAGCCCGTCACAATTCTGTGAGCACAGGGCACGTGCCAATAAGGTAAACCCATTTGAAGGTTTAACTTTGGGCTATTACTGTATAAAAAGTAAGTGTACACATCCATTACCAGCAGGTCTTGCCTCGCCTACCATCAAAATGAAGTTCACTGTGAGTATCTGTGTCACCTTCTCATACAGCTGTTAAGGCTGGACGGTTTTAGAAACTGTTTTGACTCTTTCTTGGCACATTGCAAATTATTGCTGATTGATGCAGGGATTACAGAGGAAAAGTACCAAATGGATCGGGACTGCTTGGGTGTAATTTCACTTCTGGCAGTGACTTCACTCCACAGGTCCACTCAAATGGGAAAGAGAGAAGTGCTACAAGGACAAGACCCACGTGTAAAAGAGCTCAGGCTCTCCTAAACTAAGTACTTCAGACCACCTTTTTTGCAGGGGTTTACTGAATGGGGGCAGGACAGTTTCTAAATCCCAGTCTTTACATTTTCTTCTTATCTGTGCCAAGTATGCTGCTGAGGTTAAGAGTAATTTATAGTAATTGATGATCTGATGGAAGCTGCTCATTAACAAAAAATTCTTCTACATATTTGAACACTCTTCAGCTCGACCCCCCTTCAGAAAAGTACTGAGTGTGTACACAAATTAAGCAGGCAGTCAAAAGTGTTTTCAGACAGCAAATAACTTGATGGAAGATAAGCAGTCCCCATGTTAAAGTGCTGAGAACATCGAATGCTCCTTTCAGGTCGCAATTGCTGCTGCTCTTCTTGCAGATTTCCTGTCTCCGGCTCTTGCTACCCAGGTAAGCGCACAGCCTCGTGCAGTTCCACACTGCTGCCCTAACAACCAGTGGCCTTTTAGTCCTAATGGCTCCCCAGGCTCCCCTCTAAAGCCAGAAATTCTCTCCCCTTTAATCTGATCTCTAAGAGCAACAATTTCCCCGTTACTAGACCCACTGCTTTACCAAGGGAAAGATTCCTGGGAACCCAAAACCTGAAACCCTTCACCTCCTTTAGTTTTTTCCAAAATTCAGAACAGAAAGAAAACCTTGCAGGGGCACCACGGTGAAAACTCACAGCGCTGTGACACTGAGGGCAGCACCGACCCAAAGGCCTTCAAAACTGCCTGGGACGTTGATATTGTGAGTAGCTGCCACCATGGCTCAGGAAAATTAAATAGAACAAAAGGGTTTTCTGAAAAACCTTCAGAGCTCCAACTAACTTTACAGTGATTCCAGGGGAGATGCTTACCACTATTTTCCTTTCCTATATAATTTTTTTGTACTGTATAAAGACTTTTTTAAAATCGGTGCTGCACTCTGGCAATCTACTGATCTTTCACTGGGTGTTTGCACCAAAACCTTTACTTTTTTATCTTTATTTTAACAGGGTTACATTGCAACCAAGGTGTTCTCCAAGAACACCTGCATCATTTCCAGAATGGACAGGAGCTCCTTCCTTGATGAACCATTTCCTGCAGCCCCTCCAGGACCCCTGGTAGGATGGGAAATGAAGGTGGTGAGAAAGCTCATCAAGTGCCTGTGAAAAGGACTTGTTGCCTGTCTATCAAGAGGAGCAGAGGCTTCAAGAAGTCTCTCAGCAGGGCTGAGTCACTCCAAGAGTTCAGACTTACAAAAGTTCTGTCGCACTTGAATAAGCCCATCTGCACTATCAAGGATGGGCAAACAGGGTCTCAGCTCCAGTTTTGCTTTCTCTAAACACTCTCTTCTGGGTTTCTTTCTTTGATGCTCAGGGACCTCGTCGTCACCACCTTCCACCCAGAGAGAATCGCTTCATTATCTCAAGACACAGACTCCAACACTTGCACCTGTATGGAAGATGCATTCTAGCTCTGTGCAAAGGAATTCCCTCTTTTTTTGCTTTCCCAGCTCCCGGTGAGGACTCTCAGAACAGTGGCTTGTACATCAAAATAAAGATTAAAAGGATTACAGATGCAGAGGGGAAAAAAAATTAAGTGAAGAGGAGCAAGTTAACTACTGAAATCCAGTGGTTCTCTCTGCTATTTTATACCAGGGGGAATGGAGGCGTAAGGAAAAGCAGTGGGGCTGTCACTCTTCAGCGTACAACCCGGACACCAGGCTTTTGCAGGGAGGTTTTGGGCACTAGCTGTTGACACCAGTCTGATTTTTTAGGCAACTTGATGAACGTGTGATCCCTGGCTAGCGTGGGTCCTGCCACAGCATGGTTTTGAGGCTCAAACCCAGATTGCAGCTTAGATCTGTCCACAGAGCTCCCACTGACAGTTGCCTGTAGTCGAACTTTGGAAGGACGCAGCTCTACGTTCCAGTGGCATTGCCTGGTACATTTCAAACATCGGCTTGTAATCATTTCAGCTACGTTGTTGTTTTATTTTCTCAGGCCAAAACTAGTAATATTTTTCCTTTTTTCCAGGATCAAACTTCTTAGAGCAAGAGTTTTCGTGCTTGAAAGTTAAGATTAATGAACTCCCCATCTATTACTGTGCTTACTGATTCCTGATGAAGTCTTGAGGAATAAAATTCACAGCACTCTGCACCCACAAAATAGATTTTTCTCCTTCACCAGGCTGCCAATCATTGTTCTGTCTCTTATTCTGCTCTGTGCAGAGGCTTTTGTGTCTCAGTAAAATCCATCATCAACCTACACTGGTGTGTGCTGTGTTTGTATGAATCCTTTAAGAGGGGAAGCAATTCCAAAGACAAGTTGCTAAACCGGTGCTCTTGCAACCCTGGCATTTCAGCCTCCTCCTGTACAATTTCCCAGTCAGATTTCACACGCTGCCTTAAGCAATTATTTGTCACAACTGAAAGACACTGATGCTCCAGCTACTGCATATCCACATTGAAGACAGTAAGGTCTGTAGTCCAGCTCTCTAGTAATAAGTGTGTCAGAGTTATTTTTATACGAGCATCGCAGTGCAATACGGCCAACGGCAACGCGACAGAGGCACCACAGCTCTGATCGGCTCTGAGATCAAGCTGCAAATCACCGAATTAAGAAGTGTATTAAATGCATTTTGCAGTTGAATCCAGGTGTCACTTCACAAGGTTTCAGGAATCTTTAAGACAGGGAGCAAGGAAGCCTGGCCTACCCAATTAACAGTGCACTTGGAAAGAAATAAGGCAAAATGGCTGTGACTCGTCTCTGCGTCTAAAATGACCATTTCTGGAACTCATTCTCTCTGGAAAAAAACAGATCTTGATCTTGACCTTTCCACTTTGCTCAGAGGCCCTTTCTTTGGAGACTGCAAGAGCTACTCTGAGAGCCCACCCATGCAGGGTGGTTTGGGACTTGTTAATAGTTAACCAACAGTACCCCAAAATACTGTAGCACCTCCAAAGTAAAGCATCCATAGGGTGTGAAAATTAAACAAATTCCTGATCAAGCGTCTGGGGCCGTCCCGGGAGGCAGCAGGGACCTGGTGTGACTCTCAGCATGCCCACGTGAGTACAGAGCTGTTCCTAACTGCACGGAGACTGTGTTTCTTACCTTAAAGGGAAAGAAACTTCTGCAGCAGGATGAGCCCCGAGCTTTATCTCTAAACACAATTTCCGTGATCTACAACGACCACTTAGGTAACTGGGACTGTCTGGAAAATACCAGAGCTTCACCTCCCTGACTGGATGGTCACCTCTTTCCGTAACCCTTTACACAACTACAGAAAAGAAGCTGAGGCAAGGTGAAGAACACATTTGAGGTTGCCACCGCAAATAACAAAGAGACCTCCACAGACCAGCACATACATGTAATAGTTCCACTTGAGCTGCCTGTTCACACTAAAGCAACCTTCAGCGGCAGTGCTGAACTGGAGCCCTGTGGTTTGGTGGGCCCAGCAGTTGCGTGGTAACACCCAGCACACTTTGTGAGGTACAAAGGATCTTTTACTCATTTTGTCTACTGGAAGGCTTTCGTGGTGTTTTAAAGCCTGGGCTATCTCTGGTCTCAGATTTGATGTGAATTTTCAAAGCTAATTAGTACATATCAGAAAGTTACTGTAAAACACATTTCATTTTTCACTGCAAATGGATTCTTATCTGATAATTATCAGAATCCGGCAGGTCAAAATTTGCAGAACTACAATCCCCATGTTTATGAAGGAGTTACAGCAGGAAACAATTATCAGTGACACGCAGACAGGGATACAAAGCACAAAATAATGTTATTTCAACACTTGATGTTTCCACACCTAACCCTGAAATCGTATATAAGGTGCACGGGTCACAACACTCTGTCTGCCTGCACCAGCATCAGCTCTGCAGTCAAGATGAAGTTCACTGTGAGTATCATGCTCTATTCTCTTCCTCCTAAACTACAACTCGCACTCAAAGCCCTTGTCTTTCTCTCTCACCAGTGCCTTTGCCTGTCTGTAGCAGAAAGCCCTTCTTGGGGCATGTTTGTCTCCTCCAGAGAGAGCAGTGCAGACCCTGTTAGCCTGATCAGATGAAGATCCAAGGAGCTTTTTCACCCTTAACTGTGCATTATTCACTCCGCTGGAAGCCTGATCCATGTCCCTTATTGCCAATGCTTTTGCAAAACTGCAGGATCAGCACTGTAAAGGATCAGCTGCTTTCTTGGACACTTTCAATCGCCTCTCCTCCTTCTTGGGCAATGTCTGTAGAGGACTAGACAGGTCCCAGGAGCCCCTTCTGATTCAGCTCTTGAAACAGCCACGAACCCAGTGTCTAGTTTGCCACCTTCTAGGGTAAAGCCAGGATGACTGCCCTTAGCTGACGATTGGAACTCCAGGAGGAGAGCAACAAAGGTCCCAAGGAGCGCACTTGGACACCAGACTGGGGCAAAGGCACAAGGACTCTCGGGACCGCATGGGCCAGACCTGCAGTTACACTTTTGTGTCCTTTCTCATTTCAGCTTGTGGCCACCGTCCTTCTTGGACTCGTGCTGACTCCAGCCCTTGGTCTTCTTGTGAGTATTGTCACCATGTTACACATTGTCATGGGTGAGGGTTTAATGCACTTCCAGAATCACCATGACAGCAATTAGCAAAAGCAATCTTAATATGAAGTTTTAAAAGTGCAACTTAACAAAGTTTGAAGGCAAAGTTCATGCTCTTACTACACGGGAGAAATATATAAAGGAAAATCAAGGGAGCTAGCTTCCTGAGCTAGAAGGATTCACACAGCGGGGACAAACTGGGAGAGGGGAGACCCTCCCATTGAGATTTGTGACCGATCCTGTTTTAGGATCCTGACGACTACACCAGGTTGTCGTGAAATGAGGGACTATGGATCCCACACAACTTAGAAGTGGCAACCATTTAAGTTTTCATGATACAATCACCTTCTGTGATCCTGGAGAGCTCAAAGGGTCTCCCTTAGGATTTCTGTCTATAGGATGACTGACTTTGGTCAGTATTTCTTTTTCATTTGTCTGCTACCCTTATGAGGAAATTCTTTTGTCTTCCAGGTCGGGGTGAAGACTGGACAGGAGGTGTACCCTGGACAGGACACTGAGGTACAGTTTGGGAACACCTCATCCTCACAACTCACTGCATGGCTAACCAAGAGAAGAACACAATGTTGGCTGAGCCTGACATCACAACATGGCCCGGCCGGGGCCGTACCACCGCACACAAACATCACTGCTGTTCTTTTTTCTAGATTCAGTATCCACATGGGCACAAGAACACCATTACTGTAGGCAGCCAAGTTCTGACCCTCAACTGGCAATGGCGTGTGGCTGTTATCCAGAAAACAACTCCCCAGCTGTCATGGAAAACCATCTGGAACTACAACACCGTGAGTGGCAAGGAACATGCTTTTTCAGATAAGGGACAAAGAGACCAGCTCCTGTAAAGCTGCCCCAAATGCAGGATGTGTTTCTTTATTCTTATCTTATTGAGTCCAAGCTCTGTGAGGAAAACTACCTGCATTTATTACCTTTAGAACACAGACTTTATTCTAATCTTTGGTATTGAAACACTGAATCCCTAGTGGTCAATAACTTCTTTTCACAGGGCATTATTGCAACCAAAGTGTTGCCAGAGAGAGTCTGCTACATTTCCACAATGGACAGAAAAGTGATGCCCACCTTTGATGCCCTTCCCAGACTGGCTGAACAGAACAGGGTAAGTCTAAAAATGTATCTGTAAAGTTGTGCAGTGCTGCAGAGGACACTGACTCAGGGAAACTGCTATTTTCAAAACTTTTAAAGCAACAGGTACTTTAAAAGCCATTTAGATCACACCCCTGATGATGAAGTGGCATCAATTTCAATAACTTTTTACATCAACAGAATGTGAAACCTTTCAAGAGCTCAAATACCCTGCTTCAGATGCCTGCAGTGGAGGGGTTCCTGTGTTTTCAGTGTTGTAGAACACTCAGATAAATGTTTTTAGACTGTTTCAAAATATTATTGAGGAAAAGATTTATGAAGAAAAAACTTTAACATTTCAAAGCTTCAAACCTTTTTAAAAGAACTTAGCACCATATGAGCCTTTTCCTTTAGGATGTAAGAGAGCGTGTCTCTCTTCACCAGCCTTTCCTCCACCTTCATTGCCTGAGCCAGAAGAGGAGTCCTGCAGCTGAATGCTGAGAGACACCAGCAGGCAGCCCAGGCCATAAGAGACAATATGGGCACCCAGACGCTTTGTCCAGGTGACAAAGAGCCCAAGTAGGAGAGTACATTAGAAATTCCTTCGAAACAGAGCTCTCTGGAGCAGCCCAGAGAGAACTGCCCCACTAAAACACTCAGCCTTCTCAAAGGGGCCAGAAATGTAAATGGCTCTGACAACCGGGGCCGCTGTCCTCTGTGGATGCCCTTTTGGAAGGCTGAATGAAGAGACTTCTCCTCCCGTGCTCCCAGGTTACAGCCTGAGGACCTCTAGAGTATGAGGCTTGTAACGCAACAGAGGATAGGCTTCTATAGGAGGTCTCTGTTCAGTACTGGCTGCTCTACTCTTTCCACGGTCGGATGTTTAATGGAGTTTCCGAATCCCTTTGGCCTCCTTCCACCCCGACTCCCTTAGGAAAATCTGCCACAGGAGCCGTCTGCAGTGCTCGCTAAGGGTCCCAGAGTCCACAGACTGTACTGAACTGAGCTTTGAGGAAAACCCCAAGCACTGAGCCACCATTCCAGAAACAGGAATATGCAGTGCAGTACGCGCACCGAGGCACCAACCGTGCTGAATTACTGTATTTGATGTTTAGTTCTTACAAGGTCAAGTACGTCCTTCAAGGAAGGTGACCTACGTCCTCAAGACCCCTGTCCATAACCTCCAGTCTTACGGACAAGACGTCTTCAATATGTGCAGAGGACTCACAACCTACTTGACCTACGAAGTTCATGGTGAGTTCAAAGCAAATTTATTCTGTCTGTAACTAAACAAGCTTTTTTTTCATCTGGGGGATAATACACAAGTGCCGCTGTTCCCACTAGAGAGGGACACAAGGAACCTCAGGAGCTGGAGAAAGGGCTCAGTATCTCTACAGAGCAGGACTGGAACAGGCTTGAGGCACTATCTCCATAAATGATCAGATGCAAATCCTTACTACTCCTCTTAGTAAAGTTTAAGGTGGCTTAAGTTTTGCCCCAGAATTTTGCAGACTGACATCACCTGTGAGGCCAAGGTAAAGAAAAAGGGTATTCCCAAGAGCCACTCTCCTTCAGGTCAGAGATTACTGATAAGTTTACCGAGGAATCCCCACCTGTGGCTGCTGAAAAGCTGCCAGCAGAGGCATTTGCTCAGATTCTCACAATATTCGGTGAGAGTCCTGCCTTTCTCTCACAAGTTATGAGCAACAGTAGGATGGTTTTTGTGAGCTGGACCAACACCTGGTGTTTGCCAAGTTCTGTTTATGGTACATTGGAAAAATATTTTGCAATGGGTGCTGTAGGACTTTAGCCAATCTCCCTAGGAGATGGGTGATCACTGACCCATCGCCCTGTGGGGCTAGGGGACAGAAACTGGGGTGAGAAATTAATAAAGGGGCTTCTTCTCCTTCCTCTCCTGGCTCTCTCCGTACTGCTTTTGTGTTGCTGCATCTCTTCACTCCCGGTATAAACAGCGACACCCACCAAACACTCATGTTTCACGATACCAAACCAGGATCCTTCAGGGGTGGAATGATCCCATTGCTAGGACCTAGCAGTGACTTTTTTTTTTCCCCCCTTGTTTCTACAGGACCCCAGTACACTCTCAACCAAGGAGCATGCACCAGACTTGATGTCCTGCACATCTTGGACCTTATCTACTGTCGTCCCAACATCAAGGCCTAAAAATCTTGCCTTTCTCGAACCAAGGACAGACATTCAACCGCTACTGCACAAAGCCAACCCTGATGCTGTTCTTCCTTGGCATCTCCTCCTTCAGGTGTCCTTCTTGATGCTTCAGATGCTCAATTAGTGACCATACCTTTCAAATAAAGACCTCTAGCATGGATTAACTCTGGCAGCTTTCTCATTACTAAACCCTTTATCATCTATTAACGACTCCAGAAAAATAGTTTCACTGCACCTCTTTTTCCCCTTTTGAGCCACCCACATGTTCTTTTAAGAGCCTGGTCTTGTCACAGGGCACACCCATTGAGGGGTGCAAGCATCAGAGGGTCTCCATGACAAATAAAGCACAGAGAGTTCAGACCTTCTTCCTTCCCCTTCCCAGGGAAACATGCCTCACACAAAAGCCCTTTGTGCATGATGCAGGAAAGGTAGAAAGAGAGAAAGAAGGAGGATGCAATGAATCTGCCCTCTTTAGGGGAAGAGGAGCTGAGTTTGTAGGGTTTACAGGGTTGTTCTGTTCCTAAAATACAGCCCTCTGCTTTCCTCAGTGCAGAGCAAGGACTGGCTCAAGGCATCACACTGAACACTCAGGTGTGTTATGAGTAGATTCCATCCATTAACTAGTAACGGTTATGTTTATTATATGGGGTTAATAAAAGGCAAGAAACAGCGCTGGGTGCGCGGGGAGTCTTCGCTCTGCCAACACGCACACAGGACACAACAACAGATCCTCTTTTATACTTCTTATCCTAATACATATTCATAGTCATTCCAAGAGGAGGGAGGGTCATTGTAATTACGTGTTTTGGAAGGGGCGTTCCTGCTTCAGCGCATGCATTCCCTGTCCTGGTGGTCGTCCACAATGAAGGTTGTAGTCTTCCTCACCGGTTCTGTCCCTCACCCGACCTCCACCTCATCTCCTTGTCATTATAAGGTCCGTCTGGGCCACAAATGTCGTGGCCAGACAAATGCTGAGCATGTGGAAACTTTGTTCACTCCTGCTTCTGTTGGGTCAGTGCTTTTGCACAGCTTACCTACATTGGTGACTCTCCCGGCATGCCTCACCACACCCCCGACACCAGCTGACACCATTTATCACAGGTGGGTGAAGCTTTAGCCCCGTATAAACACGGTGATTGATCCTCGAGAGACAGTGCAAGATTCTCCAGGATCTCCTCCCTAACACCTCTAACTCAACCTTGAAGAGGCAAAATAAGCAGCCTTCATTTTCCTTCCTTAATGCTGCCGCTGCCCTGGGCAGCCTGGGACAGCCCTGGACCACCCTCAAGGGGAAGAAATTGATCCTCAGCTCCAACCTAAACCTGCCCTGGGGCAACTTGACCCCAGTTCCTCTTGTCCTGTCCCTTGTTCCTTGGGAGCAGAGCCCGACCCCCCTGGCTCCAGGCTCCTGTCAGGAGCTGTCAGAGCCAGAAGGTCTCCCCTCAGCCTCCTCTGCTCCAGGCTGAACAAGCCCAGGGCCCTCAGCCGCTCCTCACCAGCCTCCTGCTCCAGCCCCTTCCCCAGCTCCGTTGCCCTTCCCTGCCCACGCTCCAGCCCCTCAGGGTCCTGCTGGGAGCGAGGGCCCCAAGCTGACCCCAGGATCTGAGGCGCAGCCCCCAGTGTGAGCACACACATCAGCATCTGTATTCCGTTACCGCTGCTCCAGCAGAGTTGGAGCGGGAGGAAGCGAGCGAACGGAACCCCGAGGTTCAATGTCCTGTGGGCGGGACCCGCTCCCTGAGCTGCCGCCCCCACGGCCCGGCGCGAGGCCGGCATCCCCAGAAGGGAGCTCGGGGCAGGACCTGGCGCGCACCCCGCGTCCCGGGCCCCTCATACCCGCCCCGGGGTGGCCCCGCCTCAGCGGGGGCCGCGGGGACGCGCACGCAGCTCCACGCGCCAGCGGCACCGCCGGGGCCGCGCCCTGCGCGGGGCGGGGGCTGCGGGGCGGGAGGGGCCGGGGCCGGGCTGAGCGCAGGCGCCGCAGCGGGAGCTGCCGCGCGGCCGGGCCTGGCGGTGAGGGCGGCGGGGGAAGCCCGGCCTGAGGGGACCGAGCCCCGGGGAGCCGTCTGGGGGTACGGGGGTGCCTGGAGGGGACACCGGGGAGGGGCCCGGGCCTACACCGGGGTGTGCCCGGAGCCGCACGGGGTGCTGGGGGTGCACTAGGGGGGGGGGCATAGGGTGCTGGGCGTTCATAGGGTGCTGGGGGTGGACTGGGGGGGGTATAGGGTGGTAGGGGGGGCATAGGGTGCTGGGGGTGCACTGGGGGGGGCATAGGGTGCTGGGGGTGCACTG
>JANVCC010000267.1:234113-373883 GCA_025345505.1 Todiramphus chloris collaris | reverse complement strand
GTGCTGGGGGTGCACTGGGGGGGGCATAGGGTGCTGGGGGTGCACTGCAGGGGGGTCATAGGGTGCTGGGGGGGTCATAGGGTGCTGGGGATGCACGCGGGAGAGGGAGCTAACAGGGTGCACAGAGCAGCACAGGGTGCGCGGGGTACAGAGGGATGGGGGGGTGTTGGTGGTGCAGAGGGAAAAGGGGGGGGCAGCAGGGGGACAGAGCCACCCAGGGTGCAGGGGGGGCAGAGGGTGCTGCAGAGGGGTGCTTGGGGGGGCTGCACGGGCAAGGGAGTAGGATGCTGGGGGTGCACCAGGAAGGAGGGGATAACAGGGTACCTGGAGGCACTGAGGGTGCTGGGGGTGCACAGACCACCCAGGGGCCTTGGGTGCTCAGGGCAGGGGTCAGATGTGGGCCTGGGTGTGTCAGCTTTGGAGGGGGGGACAGGGGAGCTTGCAGTCACCTCTCTATGTGGCCCCCGTCCCTCCGCAGGTCTCTGGTCCTCCGCCACCCTGGCGCTGCGCTGCATGGACGGAGTCTTCCTCTCACCCAAGGAGGATGAGTTCGTGGGCAGGATCATGGAGGAGCTGGAGCACTTCGTGCTGCAGGGACAGCACCACAGGTAGGTGCCCAGCCACAGTGGTGAGCAGCAGAGGGGTTTTTGCATGGGGTGGCCCCCTCCCTGCTGCTGCCTGCTGTCCCTGAGCGATGCTGCACGCCACTCCAGGAGCGATGGCACATTGTGACGCTCATCCTGTGTTTTGGATCAGTTCTCTGGGGTGAAAGTACAGGCTGTGTTTGTGCAGCAGCATTTGGAGCCTGTCTGCGAGATCTGGCTGGCCACATTGCTCCAGCCTGTCTCGGAGCATCCCTGCAGGACAGGTACCCACTGGTGGGGAGTTTCTCTATTCAGACTCCTTCAATCAGAGTTGCTATGGATGCAGGTGGCTTTTTCTCCAGTCCCAGTCTGGCCCAGCTCAGTACTCAGCACAATGAGTTAGAATTAATAGTGTCGTAATCAAAACTGTTCCATTTCCCCTGTCTGCTGAGGGCTTCCTGCACACCGATCCTCCTCCGTGGCAGCGTACTTGATCTCCTTGGATCGCTGCATTGATTTTCACTGGCCAGGCTGGATTTAACTGGACCCAGTCCTTGATCCAGTGACCTCTGAAACCCTGGAGATGGCCAAAAAGAGGGTGTCAGACAGGAGCAGGGATGGGATTGTTTATTTCAGCTTCCTGCCAGCTTGTAATGACCTTAAATACTTGTTCTGTTGTTTTTGGGTTTTAAATGTTTGACAGAGAAAGTACCTGTGCAACGGTAAAACACTCAAGAACAAAACCGAAATTGTACAAATGGGTCTAAATGCAATGGAATCAAATGTGGTGTTTATTCACCCACTCATACTCTTTTAGTTGCTGGTTCCTGGAGCACACTCAGACTGGGACTGTGGGAACTGGTAGCAGCCTTTTGCTTGTGCTGCCCAGCCACTCCCAGCATGGATAGAAACAGGAATGAGCATCCCAAGGGCCCTGGGACCAGTCATTCCCAGAGCCCTGTGCTCCTGGTGCTACATGCAGAGTGAGCCTGTCTCTCTAGACATCAAGGATGGAGAAGGGATTTTGGGTCTTTAATACCAGGAAGTCCTGCTTGTATTTAAATCCTACACTGGGAATGAGTGGGGAGAGGGGTCAATAAGTTCTTGCTACATTCCCACCCTTTTCATTCCTGCGAATTGCTGACAGCCTCAACCCCTCTTTATTTTCCAGAGTGCTCCTGTTCCCCCCACTCTCCAGTCGTCTCAGGTACCTGATCCATCGGACTGTGGAAAACATGGATTTGTTGAGCAGCTTTTCTGTGGGAGAAGGATGGAGAAGGAGGACGGTCATCTGTCACTCGGCTGTAAGGTACCAGTGGATGTACTGGTGCTTGTCTTTCAGTGGTTTTTGTTCAAAGTTTGCTTGGTGCTTCTCTGCAAAGAGGATGGTGACTTATTGATAGCATCTTTCAGTCATTAAGGAAGCAGAGGCACTTCCCCATGCCACCATCCCCTCCCCATCTGCTGATACCTTTGCGAATTTTATGTTTTTTCTCCTCTCTCTTCTGCAAATGCCATGTTACCTGGGCTCCTCTGCTCCCTGCTCACCTCTTGCTGTTCTCTTGGTCCCAGGATGCCCAGCGAGACTGGCGACCAAAAACCCAGCAGCAACCCCCCGAGACTGCACCGACCTCCGCAGCTGTGGGGCCGGGGGGGCCGAGGCAACAGGCTATGGCACGGCGGGGAGATGCACGGAGACAACGCTCGAGGCTGTGTGGGGTCTGGCAGGATACAGAGGCCACCCAGGAAGAAACCAGACAAAGCCCTGTACATCCCCAAGGCGATGCGCAAGAAGGGGGAGTGGAGGGAGCGGGTGAGCCCAGTGGCAGCTGGCACCGAGTCAGGTGGGGATACGGCACAAGAAGAGGAGATCTACCCTAAAGCTTCTGTTGGGCACAACCAGGAGGAGCCACACGAGTCCAAAGGCAGCCCAGGAGGTGTCTCCTTGGCCCTTGACAAGCCAGAGGAGCCTGGTGAAGAGTGCGTGTCAGGAAAAAGTAAGGATGGCAGAAAGGATGAACATCCTCCACGTTGTATGGAAGTCCCATCGTTAGACAATAGGGATGATTTTTCTGGGCAGGAAAGTCAGGATAAAGACTGTTCTGATTCCCTTTCTTCTGTACACAATAAAAACCCAAGTGAAGCAGAAGGGCAAGATTCAAGCTGTGACAGCACTATTCTACCAGAAGGCAGCAAAATCCTCTGCCAGCTGCAAGCTGAGGACCAAACCAGCCAGGATGCTGGCGTATTGGAGTGTGACAAAACCTCCTTCCTATCTGAAAGTTGCAGCAGTAGCTGCTCTACAAACCTGGCTGTAGCAGCATCACTGGTGCTGGGAAACCAAGATAAGAGCAGCGCCGCTGCTGCCAAGAGCCTGGAGAGCACTGGAAACATGTCACCACCTGAAGAACGGGGTGAGGACTTTGTGAACGCCAGCGTGGTGAAGGGAGGCCCGAGTTTCTCTAAACTGGAAAATCAAGACCAAGAGTGTCCCAGCGTTGCCCACGTGGAGCATACCCAAGATCAGAACCCCCCAGAAGCCCAAAGTGAGCCTCTGGTCATGCCTCAGCTAGGTGATGGTGCTGACCCATCAACTCCTGAGGAGCAGAACGAGCGCTGTGTGGATGCTCCTGTGCAGAACCACAGTGGGAAGGTGCCTGTGGTGGAAGAGGAGGACAAGGAGAGTTTGGACCAGTGGCATGAGCTGCGTTTGCCCGTGGGCGATAAAGAGGAGAGCGTGGCCATCTGCGGAGAGAGCGGCCTTGAAGACGACTGCACCGCAGAGCTCTTCGCAGAGGTAGCGTCTTGCTGTGGGGAGAGACTTTGGGGAAGAGGGTGGCTTGGGACTTGGCCTGAGGAGAAGGTTTTAGACCGTGGGAGGAGAGTCCCTGAGCTGTGGCTGCCCCAGGCGGCTGCTGAACCTGAGTGTGGCTGCAGAGGTGATTTACAGGGACCGAGGTGGGGCCCTAGGGGATTGCTTCTTGAAGTGAAACCTGCTCTGATTTTTTTTTTTCAATATACTCAGATTGTGGGTAACTTAACCGTGAAGGACATAAGCATTGAGAAGATCAGCTTTGATTATACCAGCTATGGAGAAGCACAGGTCAGCGAGGGGGATTTTGGCCACGTCACGGAAATCTATGACTTCTCCCCGTCGCTGAAAACAGAGCATCTATTAGAAGTGTTCTCAGATTTCCAGTGAGTACCCTCTGAGAACCTGACCACATCAAGGGCATGAAGAGACCAATATTCAGGCTTATGTCTTATGCTTTTTCCGTACCTTAAAGGACACTTTCCTGCAGTTTATGCATGATTTAAACCACAACTGGTTCTTCAGGGCTCTGTTGTACACTCAGTTATTACGTGCAGGTTTATTCCTACTGCTCTGGCTGCAGTGAGTCTTTAGGTGCTTTTGAGGAGCTTCTTTGTTATTGCATCCTGGTGTCTGAGTGAAATTATGTACCTAAGTCTTTGCTTACATAAGTCTTTGCAAGAAAAAGGGCTCAGTCTGCTGCTGGAGATGAGATCTGTGATGTAAATATGGGGACTGGAGCCTTGTGCCTAAGCGAGTGATGCTGGATCAGCAGCAGGACCCAACCAAAGCTCAGCCCCGTGCTGGCGACCAGCTCTGAACGAGTTGCTTCTGCCCATGTGCAAAGGCAGGGGGCTGTAAGCACCTCTTGTTTTCCTCCCAGCATCCTCCCCATTCTGGGGGATTAGATGTGAATGCTTTACCTCTGCGGATCCCTTTAATTACAAAACATGATTTACATTTTAAATAAGCTCCTTTGTGTTGGGCGTGTTTCCTCTTCGAGTATTTTTGCTGCTCACTGCATGAGAGAAACTGAGCTGAAAATTGACAGATCTCATCTGAGCAGTCAGTTGTATTTCCTGCGCTGCCAGAAAATCTTTGAGCTCCCTGCTCCCAAACTTGCATTTTCCACGGACGCTTTATTAGACTTTCACATCGGGCTCTTCACCCTAAGCTCTGTAAACCCCCTGGGTAAATCACTTGCTCTTTATTGCAGGTGTCTGAGCAATCGGCTGGTGTTTGTAAAGAGCTGTGTAAATGCCAAACAGTGTTTTTGTGTTACAAGATGGGTCCCTGGTTTTGGCCAAGGGCATCTTTACAGGAAAAGGAGAGTTCTTGGGGGCAGCTGATGTGGGGGGATTGTACACTGTGGCCTTGAAAGGGCCAGAGCTGGTGTTCTTCAGTTCCTTCCTCCTCTTTCCCCTCATTTAAAATGAGTATAAAGCTTTGAGAAGCACCAGCTGTCTACATAAAAACACTGAGTATGAAGTGGCTGGTGGGTTTGAGTGTGAGGTTTGCTTTTTTTAATTTCTTACTAATGAATATTATTCTATTGTCTTTTCATTTTAGTGAGAGTGGTTTCAAAATCCACTGGGTCGACGACACACATGCGCTGGGAATCTTCTCCAGCCCGTCCGCAGGTAGCATGGCTTGAGCAGTGGCTGCGATGGAGGGACCCACAGTGCTGCTGGGGTCTCTCTGCTTCAGGCTTTTTCTCCTTTAACTAGACAGAATTCCTCCTGCAAGGGTAGAGTAACCTCCCCGGGGACCTTAGGCGGAGGTTGGCACAGAGGTCAGCCAGCAAGCCTCCCAGCAAACTGACCTGCTCAGGGCAGAGCCATCCCTGGAGAAGCTGCCATCCAGCAGCAGGGGTAGTCCAAAAGCTCCCGCTCATTTCTTGGGATTTAGTCTAATAATGACAGAGTTGTCTTTTGTATCTCCTTCAGACTCTTCCTGAGTGAGGAACATGTAAAGTAACCTTAGGTATCCAGAATGAGTTCAGCTGCTTTAGTGCAAGACTTGAGATAACTCATCAGATATGAATAATAATACTCCAAAGTTCAGATTAGTCAGTGTAGTTATTATACCATGGAGTGATTTTTGTGATTAAAGCCACCAATATTGAGCCTGCTCATTTCTGCAATCTTTTGTCCTTTGCAGCATCTCAAGCCCTGGGGCGACGTTATCCTTCTTTAAAGATCCGACCATTGATCCACGCAACAAAGCAGTCTAAAATCAAGGCTCTGCAGCGACCAAGTAAGGCAGTCTGTTTGTAAATTATTATTAGCAGTATTTCTTGCTTTACCAGTTTTCTGGTCCCGATGACAAGTTAAGGGGGGAAATATACATATAAAGACCAGTATTTATTTTTCTTGTTTGCTTTTTTATGGCTTACTGGCCTTGCAGCACAGCACAGCGAGCTGTTTGCAGCCTTTTATTGAAACCTCTGCACAAGTGCATTTTTTAACAGTATTTTCAGCCAACCTGTAGCATTTTGTTAAAGCTTCCTGCACCAGTAATGCTGGTTTCTGCCTGTTTGCAGCAGCGATTGGCACAGCTCAATGTGATGACAAAAAATATGCAGAACAAGACCATGGTATGTTCTGCTTGCAGGAGAGAGAACTACACTCAGCTGAACTTCTCAGTCACTCTTTCTCTCCTGCTGTACAAGGAGTGAATCAAAAGAGCATCAAATCCTGTTGCTTTTTTGGTTACTCTCCAGTTTATGGGGTTTGCTGAAATTCAGGCTCAGTCTTTGGTTCTGTGCTTCTCCCGTGAAGCTGTTGTGTTGCTCAGCAGACAGGTGGAGCTGGAGCAGCGGCTGGAGGAAGACATCATCTGGCCAGTGCCCTGAGCCTGCCCAGGGAGTCTCTCTGCCCAGTTAAAGATAATAGATGAGACAAAACCCATAGCAGTTCTGTTTTGTGGTTGGTACAATTTTATTCAGTATCAGGTGAAGGAAAAAATGGTTAAGCTTAGCCATTAGCATTTTTATTTTATTGCCTGTTTAAATCATACTGTAATCAGTTATACTTGCCAGAGTTAAAGAAATGCCATGAATCTTGTAGCAGTAGAGACTTTGCTGAAGGTAAAACTACACCGTTATTTCTACAGTACATTGCAGGTGAAAAAAAATCCGTATTAATGCTTTAAAGGGACACTGTCACAGTTCCAAGTTCCTGAGTTTTCAAACCTGCTCACTTTAAATGGAACAGTAAAGAACAGGGTTTGGTTTTGTGCTCTCCCCTTCATGTTTCCATCCACACTCCTGATTCTTGTTGCTGTAGCCTCTTGAATCAGGTTATAAACTTCTCTTGGGGAACATCATCAACAAACTCTGTCTGTATTCAGTTTAAGTAGCAATTTTTTTATTTCCAAACACAAATTTGGATATTTATCTGACAGTGTCTCTTTTTTTTTTGAGCTTTATCAAGTGGCAGTTTTGTTTTCCAAGCTGCAGCTGCTTTGGAGTCTGCCCCTTTTTCTTCAAGCTGTTGCTGGGCTGCCTTTTATTAATAAAACTTCTGATAAAAAGCAAGCAAAGCCCCCATTACTAGTGGATAATCAATTTGCAAACAGTTGCTGATAAATGATTCAGTAATTGCCAACTCCAGCCTGCTGTGGACTCAACAAAGTTGTGATGTATTCCTTTCTTGTGAGATGAAACTGCAGCAAGAGCTGTGTGTCTACCAGAAAACCGAGGTTACTGGCCAAAGGGCTTTCCCAAAGCATCTGATACATTTAGCTGGTTTTTTTAAATGCAGATTCTTTTCCTTGACGCTTTCTGAGGATTTCAACTGAGGGGTTTGATTAGTCTAAATTGAGATCAAACTTTCCTGTGCATAGATAACCTGGTTGGACTGTGCCTGCCTTCATTTTGTTCTCTGAGCTGTGACTTAACTGGATTTTGACAGGAGGGGGGAGGAAGCTGCTCCCAAAAGCAAATGGGGAGCAAGTGTCTGTGCCACTACTTAATCACAGCCAAACAGATTTTGAACTGTCACTGAAAAATCTTCAGTGCCAATTTGGAGGCACATCTTTGAGAGAAGAGAGATAGGGACAACAGGATTTGCTCATGCTCCTGAGCTAAGAAAATAGAAACCAGCCCCGTCCTGCAGTTTAGACACAAGACTGTTGCTGAACAAGCACTAACTTAATGATTTTCACCCGTTTTTATCTAGAGCTCCTTCACCTTGCAAAAGAAAGACCCCAGACTGACACTGCGGTGGCGAAGAGGCTGGTGAGCCGGGCTTTAGGTTTGAAGCACAAGCAACAGGGCGGCTCAGGCGCCGACGCACTCCTGCCGGAAAGCTTGGACCAGGAGGAATAAACCATCTCGGCTAAAAAAACCAAAAGATGTGTAGATGAGCATGGCTGTGATATTAAACTGCATGCAGAACAGTGAGTTGCCACGGGGATGTTCTCTTAGGGGTTAGCACCGTCTTTCTAAAGTTGGGAAGGGAAAAAGTTCACTGTTAATGAGACCTTGAGCTGGAGAGCCAAGAGCTGCTGTCAGCTCTTCGGTACAGAGAGCATCTCACCCTGCTCTGGTTCAAAGCGTCTGTTACTCACTGTGGAACATAAAGCTGCTTACAGAAAAGCCTGCTCTAGAATTACAAAAAAAGAATAAAATGCATTCCAGGAAGAGAATTTTATCTTTTTGGCCAAAATTCAGCTGTAAGCAGAGCAGAAGGTCTGCAGGAGTCAGAAGACCTGTTTCATATTTAATTTGTTGTCATGTTGCTGTTGAAGTGTCCCACAAAACTGACGAGCATTGAATGCAAGAGAGTTTCAGGGTTTTTCCTTAGTTACCTGCTGTTTAAAGAACCTAACTGGCTTTGTCACACTGTTAGCGAGCACAGTTGTCATACTCCGACTAGGAAAAGAAAACCAGAACTTGGCCTGTTCTTATTTTCCCAGAGCCTGGTGTTAAGAGATGATGATGTGGCAGCAATGATAGAGCATCCAACACATCTCAGACTCTGCTTGTCTACACAGTCTGGTATCTGGAGAACAAAATGGAGTTTCCCAGCATACAGTAGGCTAAAAACCTTTGCTGGATGCCACCATCTGGGCCACTGGATAAATGACAGAAATACTCTTGACAGGCATTAGCAAAAGACTTCTGTGTTCTTCGAGCCTCACAACATCCCTGTGAGGTAGGTTACGGAGAGCACAAGTTAGATGGAGCCAGTTTCAATCACCCCCTGGATTGAGAGGGTCAGTTTTAAGTATTCCGTTCACTTTAGCTGCTTGTAGAAGTCTTCCATACAAACACAGAGGGAGAAAACAACACTTTGGTACCAGGAATTATGAACGAGGCCCTAAAACTTTTCATGGAGTAGAAATACACAAATGGCATATAACATTTTTCTGGGTAAATGTTTTTATTCAAGTAGCCGTGTCTGAAAATCTGTAGCAATGTGTGTCCTCAAACAAACAGAGGAGCACGCTTAGCACCATCGTGAAGTTACTGAGTGTAAGAGACAACTTCAGTGGGCCTGGGACAGTGCAGGTCCAGGTCCCCAACGATGAAAGCCATAAAATTACCTCTGTAAGGTACAGTGATGACAATGCCTTAACTACATTTATCATTTTAAGAAAAGACAGAGAGAATATCCAGCTTTGAAGGTAATATTTGGATGTATGTAGATCTGTTGGGTGAGTTAGCTCACTGTCTAATGGAAATTCACAGTCCAGGGGACTCAATCATCAGGAGATCTGCAAAGTCTTCTTGATGCAACTTCACGGAGCCCCGATGCGGTTGTAGAAAACAGTTCTGCATGAGCTGCTCCACTTCAGAGATGGTGTTGGGAGTCGACTGTTGAATACGAGAGTTTCCTCGTGGTATTAAATTACTCTTTATACTGTTCTGCTCAGAAAAAACTGCTCCAATTTTTTTTTTTCCCTTTCCTGTGTTTCTTCACTAAAATGGAGTAATGAACAGGGCAGTACTGTGTTCAAGAAGCAGCATTACAAATGGAGGTGTTTGCATCAATGTTGTGTTCGACCTTGAGTCAAAGAGCTTAAAAGATACCGAGATTAATGCCTTGAAAACAAACAGTAAAGACATCTCAGGGTTGTTGGTAGCCAAAGAAGGGCAAACTGTGCTTGCTGCAGCCTGGACCTACATTCATGATTAAAGGTGGTGCTGCAAAGCGGAGGGAGAAATCTTGGTGGAGAAGGTTGGAATGGTGAAGGTATGGAGCCGAGTAGAGTTTAAAAGCCTGCTCCTGACTACCTCAACTAGCAGTGACTGGAGCAACAAGAGACATGTGATGGTCTGAGCACCTAAACTGGAAAGGAAGGCACCTTTAGGAAATAATTTACCTGGCTAATTTAGAGTTTGATTGTTGGCTTGATTCTCGTTTTCGTGCAGTGGTTAGGGAAATCACCGAAGCAGGAAACCTCGCTTCTTTAAATAGTGGGGTGGGAGGCGACGCTCTTCTATCGGGTGGCCACCTTGTTATTTGTGAGTCCGCTGAAGTGATCAAACTTCTGTTCCGTTTCCTCGCTGAAAGAGCCACCTGGAAGGGTCACAGAAAGAGCACAGGCTTGAGCAGGAGGCAGCTCAAGAACACACTGTGTGTCAGCTGCAAAAGATGCTGTGAAAACAAAGGGCTCAAAGCCACTACTGGAAGAGCAAAGATTTTCCTGGGATAATTTAAGCATTAATTAAATCTTACCATAACTAGAACAGCCAAGACTCCCCAGGAGTACTGGATTTGGAGGAGCAGACTCCAAACTACCCTCAATGTCACTGCAAAAATTAAGTGATGGCTTCACGGGAGCTGTGAAACGGCCTCCTCCTTGGGCCAATGGTCAGTGGGTTCTGTTTACTCTTCTCAAATAGACCCATGCCCTGACTTTTGGCTAGTTGAGACACAACGAAAGCTAAATACATTTAAAAATAAATAGGAATATTTCCAAGCTCAGCCAGAGAGCCTGTCCAACACTTAAGTGCCCGTTCAGCCAAGCAAAGTGGGTTTGGCTTTTCTGAACTAGGTCGCAATCTGAAGCGTGATGCACAAGACCAGTGTTTTCTTAAAAAAACCAAAACAAAACAACAAGTTAATGAGAAAAATCAGTGGTTATATGAATTTTTTTCAGGAAAAACACTCCTGGAAAAACTTCAGCCAGCTCTGGAAATTGTCCTCACCACTGGTTCTATCTGGGGGTTGGCTTGCAGCTGCTGTTTATTTTCTGTGGTAAAACAAGTTTATCTTAAAGAGCCCCCACCTTAATTATGTTTTAAAATGCTCTTGACAATTGTTAATGCAAATTGAAACTTGTTTGGCTTTGAGGTTTCCAAGACCAAAAAAAAAAAATTCCAAATGATAATGTTTTATATGTATTCAAGAAAGCAGGCACATTCAAGGCACCCCAGAGCATTTTCATCTTGGGCTCAAGCAGGGGCTGTTCTCCACTCATGGCTGCTCTCTTTTCAAGACAAGAGCAGCTTTGGGCTCTAGAAAGCTCAGTCCCAGGCTGGTAACAACTGGAGTCTGGGAGGCGTTTAGTTTAGTTGTTTTCCTGAACCTAGAAGTTCTCAGATTGCATTAGACTTTTCCATACATCTGACGAGTCTTGGGAGGGGAAAATGCTCATTTTCTTGTAGGAGAGATTGAGCTGGAACATGCATTTATTTTTTGACCAAGCCTGAGGGATTTCTTTTGAGTCGTGCCCAGGGAGCTGTTTTCCCAGTGCTGTGCTTGCTGCTCCAGTAACATGTAGGAGGCAGCACTAAGTAACAAACCACCCCACTCCACCCATTTTACTCTTGCCTGTAACAGAGACACTTTGTCTGCCTTTGAACAGCCTACAGCAAACAGGACCGGTAGCTTGGGCTCGGTGTCCTTCCAAGCACAAAGGGATAAGCAGCTCATAGCAGCAGAAGCGCAGAGAATCCTAGCGAAAGCCAGCAACGCAGGCTGACCTAAGCACGCCAGCTACCAAACGTTCCCCTGCAGAAGTGACTCTCACCTATGTGGCAGTTGTACATCCAGATGCGCTGCCCGTCGTACCGGCTCCTGCATTTCATCACGTTATTGGAGTAATCAGATTCAGCAACTTCATAGTTTGGGTTGATGACAACCTGGGGCATGATGGAGAAATGCAGCATCAAGTTGTTTAAAGGTGGACTGGAGATGACACAGACTGAGACAGAATCAGCTTTTTCATTACTTCCCAACACTCCACAGAAAAAACCCAGCTTGTTTTGCAAGGAGACAAAGGGCTTGATTAGAGCCAGATTAAGATCAAACCTTCCCCTGTGCACCCAGATACACCCTCAAACACCTCTACATTTCACACCGCAGTGGTGCGGATAAAAATAATTCCCCTTTCCTTCACCCCTCTCCAGTAAAAGTGACTGGTTTTAGACCCAAAAAACTCCCACCCACTTGCTCAAAACTGAGCACAGGCACAGCCTGAACTCCTCACACAAACACAAGCAACACTTTTAATCCCCAAGTGAAGTGAGTGTTGCTTACAAACAGCTCAAAAGCTTAGTACAAAACAACACTGGGATGCTGTGCATATATATATATAGATATCTCTCTCTCTCCACATATAATGTGACATTTGAGGCAGGGCGTTGACAGCAATAGCCACACATGGGTTGTGTGGAACTACTGAGTATTAGCTGGACATGGATCATCATCTCTGAGCTGTGGTTATTGGCTCTGATTTTTCACTTGGGTGATCACAGTGTGATCTGGTAACGCTTTGTTCTCCTGTTAGGTAATTATCTACTAGGTGTCCTGGGAATATCATCTCTTCCTCATCAGAAGTTTATATAAATTTATACCCAAATAAACTCATTAGTTACAGTCCCAACATCCCCAATGGGTAAGATAAAAGCCACAACAGCATCTCAAACCCTCTTGTTCTCCCCATACCTGGAAGAGGTAATCTCCTGGCGGGACATCGGTAATATCGATCCACTGGCAGTCGATGTCGTGCCGGTACACGTCCCAGCAGCCAACAGTGATGCCCTGCTCACCAAAATTGGCACATTCGTACTGTTTTTGCACATCTGCATGGGAAGAGTTGAAGCAGAAGGTGTTACGGTCACAGCAGGTCAGGCTGGGGTCTTGCTCAATATCTTGTATTGAAATACAGGTGCGTGGGAGGAGCTGCACCTTCCTCCACACCTCATCACCCAGAGGCACCTTGGGGGATTTCTCACATTACAGCAAACGGAAAATGCACAGGTAGGTTTTCAGAGCAGCTCAGGAAAGGAGGCAAAGAGCTGAGGTCTGAAGACAGCATATGGGGCCTTCAGGGATTCTCTTATACCTGTAGAGGCCATTAGGGAGTGGTTGTCCTCCATACCGAACCTCAGCTCCTGGGAGCCGTGCTCAGGACTTTGACAGCACCGTTGGAGCCGGTCACCTCTATGGGGACAGCAATAAATTCCCAGCCCAAAGGCCTCTGGCAAATCTACCTGCTTCGCATTCGGTGTCTTCCAGACAGAAGCTGGCTTTGTGTCCTTCAGCCACCTTGGTCCCGTTGAGGTTCAGTAGATCATAGTGGGTGAAAACCTCCATGCTGTGGTAATGCCTGCAAGGCCCAGACAAGGGGAATTATCTTTAGGGAACACAGACACCTCTTTAGTGATCAGGTCTAAAGGGCTTCCCAGTCTGCCCCAGCAGAGATGGTCCAGTGGACAGGGCAAATCATCTAGTGCAACCCCCCTGCAGGGAGCAGGGCCATCTGCAGCTAGAGCAGGGTGCTCAGAGCCCCGGGCAACCTCCCCTGCAATGGTGCCAGGGATGGGGCAGCCACCACCTCTCTGGGCAGCCTGGCACAGGCTCTCCCCACCCTCAGCACCAACAATTTCTTCCTTCTCTCCAGTCTAAACCTCCCTCTGTTAGTTTCAAACCATCCCCCCCATCCTATTTTTACCCCTTCTCTTGTCAATGAAAACACAGTTGGGTGCTCCATGTGGCCAGGCCTGGGTGTGTAGATCAGGTTGTGCTGATGCAACACATTGAATTTGATCCCAGCCTTGGAAGCAGGAGCAAACAGAGAGGAGCTGTGGGTGCTGAGGGCAGAGAGGGGTCCTCACATCTGTGCCTGCCCCAGCTACAGGAACGCTGCGCTGCGACACACCAGAGCCCCTCTGCAGAGCTAGGCTGAGGAGTGAGGCACCTGCACAGACAGGCTCTGATTCAAAAACCATTGCTTAGGAGGTTTTTTAAAGATAGCAAAGCAAGCAGTGCAGAAATCCTTTCCAGCTGCAAA
Organism: Todiramphus chloris collaris; assembly: GCA_025345505.1. NCBI lineage: Eukaryota > Metazoa > Chordata > Aves > Coraciiformes > Alcedinidae > Todiramphus > Todiramphus chloris. The sequence continues at coordinate 360,239 of JANVCC010000267.1, read as the reverse complement.
AATCATCATGGCTTAAAGCCCTCCAACCACCATCCTTGCAGCATCACTCCACACAGGTATTTACAGATGAAGGAGCAACAAGGAGGGAAAGGGAGGAAATTTTTCCTCTGGAGTTGGTTTCTTTTTACCTCCTCCTGCCTTTCCCCTAACCAAAATAAATAAATAAAATTGCCACCTGCCAGAAGTGAATCACTTTTCACTCTCTGCTACAGGTCTTTCCCATTTCTGTTCTGTTTCCACATCAAAAGCCAACCAAACAAGCTCCCAGTGATGGCGTGGGGCAGCTGGGGAAGCTGCAGTGGCTGAGCTGTTGACTTTGAGGCTGGTCTGATTTGGCCGCCTCTGATAAAAGTTTGAGGTTCTCAAGTCTGACTGAGTTTCTAAAATATGTCTGAATCACTCAAAGAGGTGTTTACGTTCTGGTGTTTACAGGCTGGAAAGACTGAAGAGGAACTGAGTTCACCCTCCTCCGTGTAAACAGAATCCAGTTTAAAGTGCACAGATGGCTCTCGGCCTCTTCCTGATCCTTTCCCAGTCTCACCTCACACAGAATCTCCCAAAGAGCTCCAAGCACCCTCCTTTCTAACCAGCCTGTGACATGCTCATAGCCCTGGGGTACCCACCTACCCCCCCAGCCCCTTCCCAGCAGGGCCAGGATGTAGACTCCCACCCTGCACTGCTCCAGGCCTCCTCCTAAACATGCCTTTTCCTACTTACCCTTGGTTCTGGGCTGCTGAGGTGTTAGCATCCCTGGAAGCATTCCAGGTGAGGTTGGCTGGAGCTCTGAGTAACCTGCTCTAGTTGCAGATGTCCCTGCTCAGTGCAGGGGGGTTGGACCAGATGAGCTTTAACGGTCCCTTCCCACCCAAACCATCGTATGATCCTATACAAAAAATTCTTTAGATTTGAGATTTTACTGCTCTGATTTTTTCACAAAGCAAAGTCCAGTAGAGATGTTCCAGTTCCTTCGTCATCCTCATAGCCTCCCTTGGACTCTCTCCAGTATTTCCCTGTCCCTCTTGAACTGGGGAGACCAGAACTGGACGCAACAGTCCAGTTGTGGTCTCACTAGTGCAGAGCAGAGGGGCAGGAGAACCTCCCTGGACCTGCTGGATACACTCTTCTTTATGCCCCCCAGGAGACCATTGGCCTTCCTGGCCACAAGGGCCCTTTGCTGTCCCATGGAGAACTTACTGTCCCCCAGGACGCCAAGGTCCCAAATTTACTAGAATTAGAGATAATGAACCTTGGAACAAGCCATCATTTCAGAAGCAAAGCATCTGAATGGCTGGGTTCCAGTTCTCTTTCCTCCCCCCGGTTTACTCTGGCAGAAACCAACAGCTTCCCCCTGACAAATGATGCATTTATGGGGAGAATTTAAAGTTTGTCAAAAATACGCGCCGACCAACCTCTCAGCTGTACACAGTTTAAGTGGATGCATATTAAAAAAAAAAAAAATAAATGGAGAATGACAGCATGTTCTTGAATGCTTTCCCCAGGGGAGGGAAGCAGCTGAGATGGCTGCATCTCTCCACACCCAGCAGGTCCACAGGTACCCGCTTCCTCGCATGTACGCACTGCCCTGGCCAGTACACCTCTCCCAGCGAGGGCTCCTGGGCCAGTTCTTCACTATCATTCCTACCATAAGAAGCAGCTTTCTCTGCTGTCAGAGCATCGCAGCTGCCCTAACACACATCACAGCTCTGCGGCCACGGCTCCAGACCTTCCACCCTGTACTCCTGCAGCAAACCAGTCCCCTCCTGAGCAGCAGAAAGGGATGGAAGGAAGCACCGAGTGCCCCAAACCACCTCCACTGTGCTCACCGGTGACAGTCGTGCCAGACCCAGGCGTGGCGGCCGTTCTTGGGGCGGAAGTCGGACTGCCCGTTGTTGTGGATCTGGGAGGAGAAGCGCAGCAGGCGCCGGTACCCGGAGGTGACAGAAGTGTTGACGGCCGAGCTGGCCAAGCAGTTCTCCTCCAGCGCGCACTGCAGCATGAACATCGGGCGGTCCTCCAGGTAGGCCGTCTGCTCCACCAGCTCAGCGTTGAGCACCAGGTCAGGGGCAGCTGGTAGGAGGCAAGGAAGATTTGATGGCTACTAAAAATTTGATTTGATGGGCTACCCCCCACCAGCATCTGACAGAGGTGGAGGCCACCCCATTCCTTGCACTGTATTACTCAGCCCCATCAGCGACAATTTGCTGCTGTTTTGACACCTCTAAGGCATGTCCTGGGCCACACCATAGCTCAGGGAGAACACTTATGGCCAAAATGAAATAAAACCCAAGGTACTCACTCTCCGAGCAGGACACACCAGCACCAAAACGACCACCTCCCCTGGGACAGGATACATCAGCTCCATCGTGACGACAGTGGGCCAGGGACATCTCTGTCCCCGAACACTTGACACCGCTCATGACCACGTTGTCAGCGCTGACATCTCCGTGCCAGTACCAAGTTTCCTGGGCAGAAAAAGGCATTTCACAGTTCAGTGTTTAGTGGACTGCTGGGGGAATATCATCCCCCTGTAACTTGCACTCTCCCTCCAGGAAGATCAATGTGAGAGTCAACACAATCAAGGAAAGAGATCTTGCAAAAGGTTAGAAGAGTAACTCGGGGACTGAGCCGAAGTAGAAGACTTGTCAACCCGGGTTTTAATCCCAGTCCCAGATTCCCTGCCCTGAACATCTGACTAGTGTTAAGAGAATCTCGCTGCTTCTTTGCTGGTTTAAATCTCTGCTTGCTTTTAATCCAGCTCTAAATTCACTTTTCCACCCTGCTCTGCCCATCCAGCTGACGAATTCATCCTCAGGCTGGTTGAAGTCATCTAGGCTGTGCTTTTAGGAGAGATGCCCAGTAATTAAAACGCATCTGTCTTGTGACATCTGTGCACTTGGGAGGGCCCCACAAGTCATGCCAGAGCGGCTGCTGGCACAAGGAGGGGAGGCAGAATTAATGGCCATGCTGGAAATGCCAGTGGAAACAAGGCATTTGAGGAGCACTGGGACTAAGGGGGGCTGCTGACCATGGAGCCTGCATCGCTTGGTTCCGAGGAGGGATTCACAGACTTCTAGACCCTGCTCTCTACTCGCCTTCATCACCCAGTTTTACAAAACCCATGGGAGCAACAGAGAATTGCCTCACGGTGTAACATCACTTGCAAAAGTGCACTCGACCCTGACAAAGCTGCAACTGCAGAGCTTGGGAGAAGGGGAGGGAAGAAAGAAGAAAAAAAACCCCAAAAATTATAAAATTAGATCTGTCAGTGTCAGAACTGGGAGGACACTTCCAGGAAAAGAAACCCCATCTGTAGGACTGCTTCCATTGCAACAGGCTGCTTGTTAACCCTGTGAGCAACACCCTCCGCACGGCCGCACACAGGGCTGCCCTGTTCCACACACTGCAGCTTTATGCTCGCGCAGCCGGCGCGGCCGGGACGGGCACAAGGGCCGCTTCTGTTCTAAATACCGACCGTCTCGGCTAGAGGAAAAATGTCTTGTTGCTCGCTGGCCTCTCAGGACTGTGTCAACAGAGCCGGGCAGTTGGAAAGGCCAGCGTTTGAGGGACGTGGCTGCCCTCGGCTCCCGAGCGCTGCTTGGCAGCTACGCAGGAGAATCAGCTGGAGGAACCAGCTTGCATGTGGGGGTGGCTACAACAGCGACAAGGGCAGTTCCGGCCTTCTACTGCCCAGGTATCTGACCCCAGTATGTCCATCAGGGACCTGCAGATCCCTTCTCTGCCCAGGGATAAGTTAAATTGGTTGGAATCTGCCTGCCCACAAGCTCAGTGTGTCCTCCTGATCCTCCTTGGCCACTCCTTCAAGAAAAACTCATTGCAGAGCTGCACTCTCCAGGCAGAGTTCTAACACCGGCATGGGATCACTTTGTCCTAGGGAGAAACTAGTTTATTTTAGGAACCCCAATCCCCATTTTCCCAGTGTCTGGGAACTGTAACAAAGGCCCAGAGATTATATATTTCATGTGCAAGCAGGGAGGGCTTATGGACCTTGTCATTAGAGGAGCAAGAACTGCACACAGCTCCACCATGCACTAGTATACACACTGCACTCAGAAGGATCTACAGGAGCAAAATCAAATTGTTTTCAAGTGATTTAACATCAGGATAAACTTGGCTTCTGTCAGCCCGAGGAGTTAAAATCCCCACTGACTCAGGGAGGGACAAGAAACCACATGTAACCAGCAGTATGGGCTCAGGGACTCAAGCTTCCAAAGAAACCCGAGTCCCGAGCAGTATGAAAACAGCAACTTTGCCCAGAGCTCCAACAACTCTTTCTGCTCTGAATTTCCCCCAGTAGCTGTTGTGCAATGAGTTTAACCTTCAGGGTCTCCCTGAAGCTGAATGCTGGGTTTGTATGCTGTTGGTCTGGGGGTTTGGTTTTTTTTTTTGATAGGTTTTCCTCCTCCTCCAGTAGCCCCAACCCAATCACCCACATGCCACCATCATCCCAAGGAACAAGTGGCAGGACAAAAGGAAATGGTCTCAAGTAGCCCCAGGGGAGGTTGAGGTTGGAGCTGAGGAATAATTTCTTCCCCTGCAGGGCTGTGCCAGGCTGCCCAGGGCAGGGGTGGAGTCCCCGTGATCCCTGGAGGGGTTTCCAAGCCCCCCATGGAGCTGTGGTGCTGAGGGCCATGGGTCAGTGGTACCCTGGCAGTGCTGGGGGAATGCTTGCGCTCCATGAGCTGAAAGAGCTCTGCCAACAAAAACAATTCTATGATTCCACCTGAAACACAAGCACAGGGACTCACCTGGAAGGCATGGCTGGCAAAGCCCAGGCCCAGCTGCCGACACACCACCATGGCCTCCACGGTGCCCCAGTTCTGGCTGCAGACAGTGCCCCATTTCAGAGTGCCGTTGCGCTCGGCCAGAACCTCCACTCGGCCCTCATAAGGGTTGCGGCCACCGCTCAGACGCAGCTGCGGGGCAGAAAAACTCCTACATCAACAAACATCACGGCACACTTCACAGGGAGGATGCAACAGTTGGGCAAGCAACGTTCAGGGTCTTCTTGAGGCTCATGGTTAAAGTCATGGAGACCAGAAAGCTCAGTTCAGCTGCTGGCACCACTTGATGCAGTTTGATCCTTTATCTCCCACCATGGGCAGAAGCAGCCCAGCCAAGGCCAGCATCTGGAAGTGGCCTGTACCAGCTGAAAGAGAGGAACACTCCCCATGAAAGCTTCCCCCTTCCACTCCCTTTGGAAGAACATTTACCCTGAGGAACCTACGTCTGGTTTGTGTAGTTGAGGTTTTTAAGCTCCACGTGGCTCAGATGCCAGCAGCCAGACAGGTACCTCTGTCATGAGACCCAACCACAACCCTGTCACAAAGGGACACCCACCAGCTTTACAGGGCCACTGGAATAGGCAGGTTGCAGCCACAGTGGCACGTCAAGCATGACCGAGGCTTATGAAAGGGTGGAGGAGCTCAAAGCTCAGTACAAAAAGGAGCACCATCCTTATTTGCCCTCCAGTCTAATACCAGGCAGACAGTAATATCTAAATTGAATAGACACTGCTTAAGTGAGATGAGCCCTCCACCAATGCCCTGCAAGGGAGGGCAGACGATGCTCTGGGATGAGCATATCACACCATGCTCACTTGGCTTCTCACCTGGTTCTGGAAGCCCATCGCAGGAACATTGCACCTCACAGCAGCATCTTCTTCGTGGTTACAGCCCTGCGACTCCGTGTTGAACTTGCAGTCCGTGACTGATTTCTCAAAGCCTGTACAGTCGATTTCGTTCAGATGGATCGGACCCATGCCTTGGGGAAGAAAAGCAGCAGGGTGTCCTTACCTTCCCTCCACGCTACTGTGCAGTGAAGAGATTGCCAAGAAGAGTTTAACACATTGCAGGCATCACACAAGCCTCTAACATTCAAACCACAGTAATCCTGAAAGAATTTCAGCCATTTCTTGTAAAAATAAAACAAAATGCTACAAGATTATTATTAATAATGTTACCGTTACATTCTTTCCAGTAGTCGTTGGGACTCAAACATGCAAGAAACACAGAAAAAGCCAAGTTTCCACTGTTACATAATTTACAAACTTCAGCTGGAGGAATTTGCCAGTTGGGGCCTTTTGGCAGGATCTTTATGCTGGATTCTGCTCCCCATCAAGCCTTGACATTGAAATGGGACATAGACACTTTTGCTGGGACAACTAAACACAACACCCCAGGGATGCGTAAGAGGTCAGCGAAACGCTTCGGGCAGGTGCACGTTACAGACCCAGTGGCACCGGTGGAAACGAGACAGTGAGTGTCAGTTCATGCTGCAGAGGATAATCTCGAGCTGGTGGGAGCCAACACAATAATTTGGTTCCTCCCTGGACAAGTGTCAGCAGACAATTGTCACTTGCACCAAAGAGACACAGCAAGGGGAGAGAGACACATCTGAGAGGACAATAATCTCAAAAAAAAAAAAAAAAAAAAAAAGCTGCGAAGCTCTCAGCTCCTATTTCCAAACTGAGCCCAAAGCTGGTTAGAAACATGTTGAGGGAGGATGGATCGGAGGTTCTTGCAGATGATCTTCATCACAGAAAAATAGCCAGAGTCTTTCTCTGAGCCCATGTAACCCCTGAGTAGTTGCTGATGGAAACACACTGGATAGTTCTGACAGGAGATCCTTGCAAGTAGCAGATGTAGAACCTCTGGTCTCCAGCAGTTTCTAGGAAGCTTTCAGAGCTGGGAGGCTGAGAATAAAAACACTTCTGAGTTTTGCTGTCAGTGTGCTCTCTCTGGACTTGGTATAATCAGAATGGTGGCAGGTGCTGTGCTCTAACCTGCTGGTCTTTTCTTACCATTTCTGATGGCTCCTGTTGGTTCTTCATTCTCACAACGCTATTGTCCTCACAGCACGAGCAATGAGGGCTCCTCAGAGCCAGGGCTGTACCTGTCTCACGTTCAAATCAGCAGAGGACAGGCTCCGTGGAAATCACAGCCCGGCTGCTGGCTCCATCTCTTTGGACGTGCCCAGAGATGAGACAAATTGCCCAAAGTCTGACAGCAGCAGAACTGCCAACTGGGCTCGGACCAGCAGCCTCCCGGGCACGTGCTGTCTCACCATGAACCCTTTTTTCCCTCGCTCCTCTGGAAAGTGTCATCCAAAGCCTGCTCCTTTTAGTTCAAAGCAAAGGGCTGACACTAGAAGGCGGGAGAAGGTATTTGGTTTATTAACAGTAAGTGGGACCCTTTTGCTCAAAAACCTCCTGGAGCCCTTCTAAGGCTCTGTGGCAGCCAGCACACCCGTGACTCAGAGACCGAACCGTGGGTGACAGTTTAATGATTTGCCTGGTGAACCCCTCACCTCCTCAGACTTCTGCTGAGGCACAAGGAAAACAGGGGAGAAAAAAAAAAAAGGGAAACTGAAACCACTCTATAGCATATTTCCACAATTATGTGGTGGAATGAGTCAGGGTGTACCCTGGAGCCTTCTGCTGACAACAGCAGCAAGAAAACAAAGGCAGAGGTGTAAAAGTATCGCATTCAAGCTCACCTACAGGATTAATTGGGCTCTAACCGCCTCTCGCACCTTAGCACTTGGGCCAGCACCGTATCCACAAGCTCTATCCAACGTGGGGACAGACTCCCAGGGCTGAGGTGCTGTACCCAGCCTTTCTTTTTGCTTCTCTCTCATTAAAACCCTGCTTGTGGTCTGCATCTGGAAATGGTGACACTGACCTAGTCGTTCCGCAAGCCGCCGAACAGTCCGAGTAGGAGGAATGCCTCGATGCTGACCAAACTGGAGGGGGATGCACCAAGAATGCAGGATGGATCCAGTCCCACATTCTGTGCTGAAATATCCCGACAAAGTCATACCAACAAAGTGACAAAGCATGAGGGCAGGGCCACGGTGCTGAGCCACGTAACCCTGGCACATCTCCTCTTCTCAGGGAAATTCTTTCACAGTGCACAGAGGCAGCAAGTGCTGCTGTCCCAGGAACAGATATACAGTCAAACTGCATTGCTGTGTGTGCTAAAATACGGTGATACAAGTTGTATTTCCTCCTGTGCCATTCCCTTTAGCAGAAGAGCAGGATTAGGACCATCATTCACATACTACTTGAGGATTTTTAATACCTTCTCCCTCCAAGGATGTTACCACGGGCAATATATTCGGAGATCTGGGCTCAGTAACTTCCTTTCAACCGACTCTTGTGTGAATAAGGGTAAATTGTTGAATCTGGTTATCAGCTGCCAATTTATAAAAGGAGGAATAAATCACCCTCTCCACAGCCTGAACTCTGAGGTCAACACTCATCTCCCACTGGCCATGCTGTCTTAACTGGGCCTTCCAGCCACTGCATGCTGATTTAACACTGAGACCATCTTTGCATGTTTTAGCCTGTGAAATTAAACCTCCAACACAGCAACGATGAGACAGGTCCTCCAAATTAGCCTTTGAACACACAATTTCACCAAGGTGCAGCTGTAGCAAAGCAAAGCATAAACCCACGCCGGACACAGAGTTTTACAGTTGAACTCTGCCATGCCGCGGGCACAGGGAGGTGAGTTTGGGCCAAGAGAGCTTCTTTTTCTACCACGATGCGACAACCTGGCTGCCGAAGGGAGCTACCCAGCATGTGCCACCCCCGAGGCCGGGCGCGCTGATGGATTGCCAGCATTTAACGGTAAAAGAAAGGAAACCGTGTGGGAAGCGGCAGCCGCTGCTGAGAGTTTCCAGGGCACGTTCTCCTGCCTCACGCGCAGCTGCTTCCCCCTCCGAGACGGTCACGCTGCTTCCCAGCCCCAGCCAAACGCATCAGCAGCTGCCTGCATCCCACCGCGTGAGGGTTTGCGGCCGATCTAATGGACAGGTCACATTTTAAAGCTTTCCAGATCCTGGATGCCACCACCGTGCTTTACACATGCTGTTATTTTCCCCTCGCCTTCTCCAAGCTGTGCTGGGCTGAAGAAATTCCACCCGCTCATTTAATGTCACAATGAAGGGCTTGGTGGTGTTTATCTTTAGGGTTTGTGCTATGGGAGCAAGGTATGTGAATCAGAGGATGGTTTGCGCGGGCGTATGTTAAAGTTTGAGTTACCATTTACCACACTTTGGGATTTAAACCAGCTCCCAAATACAGGAAATCCAAACCCAAACCTGGCTCTGAATGGTTCAAATGCCCTTCTATTTATAACGGGCTAAATTAGGGTTCTAGTCTTAAATTGGAGCATTTGAAGTCTAGATCCAGGACCTGGTTTTGCCAGGAACCTTCTAGTAATGAATTACATCATGATGCGGTCCTAGAGAACTTGTAAAGAGAATCAGAGAGCAATGGATGCGATAACGAAGTGGTAATTACTGGAACAGCTGTCTGAGGGAAAGGTCATCATCACCATTCTTTCAAGGAATCCTGAATATCTTTCTAAGTCACATATTCCAGTTCAGCCTCAAGCTCCTGGACTCAAGAGACTTATTAAGGGTAGAGAATAAATTCCGGGTCCCCAGAACAGACATCCCAGTAAAGACACATGAATTGTGAAAGGGCTCTCAGAGGCAGACAAGGCACGAATGGTCCAAGGAACTCTTGTTGCTCTTACCTTGCCCGAGCCTCGCGCCTGTTATCGCTTCCTTGGCGCTGCCGAAGCCCAGCTCCCGGCACACCACGCTGGCTGACACCAGGTTCCAGTTGTCATCGCAAACCGTCCCCCATTCCCCATTTTTCAGCACTTCTACTCGTCCTTCGCCGGTGTTGGCTCCTCCTTTCAGCCTCACCAGCGGTTGCTGGAAGACACAGACAGAAGCGCTGTTACCGCTGACGAGGAACAAGCAGCTCCTGTTTACAGCATGTGGCTGCAAGGAAGCTGTGGCACCTCAAAACAATCCCCATGTAGCACAAAAGGCTAAAAGTGATGGATGAAAGGAAATCTTTATCTACTAAGATTTTTCGGGATTCACAGACACAAGTTTCTGACATCCACTGAAGTCACGATCCGGCAGATCACGGCCAGAAACACAGAGCTGCGTGGCAGGTCCTCTTCCATTAATTTCTGTTCTTATATTTCTGTTAGTTGCTGACTATACATCACTTACAGCTTCCCCTGTAACCAAACAGACCTGCCAACTGCCACTGCACCCAGGAGATGTGTTGTTGTGGTGGGAGCAGAGTCTCAGGTACAGGAACACCGTGTGATGTGTGCAGCCCAAGACAGAAAAAAAAAACACAACCCAAAACCAAACAGCTCTTAACTTTTAGCACTAGAAGCGTATACAGTTCTCCAGAGGCTGAGGTCACAGGAAGGACATCCAAAGCCTACACAAAGGCTTAAGAAATTACTTGGCAGTGCGCAGGGCGCAGAAGATCAGTAATGATTCAAGAGACCTTTCAACCTTTGAGGCCTAGATCCTGCAAGCTCTCAAACAGGGAAGCGTCTGGACTCCAGGTGAGCAAGCCATGGGCAGAACAGCACTGTCCCCACTACAGCAGGGTCTGGAGGGGTTGCCAAGAGAAAGACCACTCCGAACACCAGAGAGATGTAGGGCTGGGGGATGCGGGCAACAGCCAATGGCTACAGACAAGATCCACGGCAGAAAAACCCTCTCACCCAGCATTTAGGGCTCCAGACCCCGAGATCACCCCATACCCTAGGGCTGCACATACCTCACAGCCGGAGCATTTCCCATAGCATCGACCTCAATCACATTTGCTGCAAGTTAAACTGTTCTTTCAACACTCAGTCGCCTCACTGACCCTGAGAACAACTGATGCTGGGGTCATTTTAGAACAGCCTTCTGCACATCTTCAGATTTTTATGCTACACTCAGCCCTCTCCTTGCCCACACTAAACACATGCAGCTTTCCCAGCCTCTCCTGTAGGCTGTTTTCCCAGTCCCCTGGGGCATTTGTTTGCAGAAGACACAGGGATAGAGGAAACACCAGCTTGCTTTCCTTGCACCTCTACAGGACAGACAACCCAGCCATCCTTAAGTGACTGTGAAACAGCAAAGCCCGGCAGCAACTGGGCATGAATTCAATTGGCTTGAACAGAACAGCTCAAACAGAAACGTGACAAATGTATTTTCTTACTACTTGCTCTCATCCTTGCCAGCTGCAGCAGTGAGCCAGCCTCCCACCCTCTGGAGCCTGCAGATGGGGGTTCTCCTCTCCCACTACTCTAGTGAGGCCACCTCAGAAGTACTGGGTCCAGTTCCCCAGTTCAAGAGAGACAAGATGCTACTGGACAGAGTCCATCAGAGGCTGTGAAGATGCAACATCTCTGTGCTGGGGCCAGGCTGAGAGCCCTGGGGCTGTGCAGCTGGAGAAGAGCAGCCTGAGAGGGGAGCTGAGCAATGCTGAGCAAGAGCTAAAGGGCCCTGGGGGGCAAGAGGATGGGGACAGACTCTGCTCAGTGGTGCCAGCCACAGGACGATTGGCACCAGCCACCAATAGGAACCCAGTAGGAGAAAGTTCTTTGGTGTGAGGGTGTGGGAGCCTGTGCCAGGCTGCCCAGAGAGGCTGTGGAGTCTCCTTGTCTGGAGAGATTCCCACCCCGGCTGGACCCTGCGCTGCTGGGCCCCTGCTCTGGGTGCCCCTGCTGGATGGAGCAGGGGGTGGCACCAGAGCATCTCCAGAGCTCCCTTCCCACCCTCACCATGCTGGGATTGGGTGACATTTGTACAACAGGCTGGTTTGTCACTATGGCTATACACATGTTCAGGCCCCACAGCTGATAACTGATGGTGAAGTTACACCCCCAGACTTTTTCTACTTGACAGGCTGTTTGCTTTCTGCTCACCTCCTGCCTGAACGCCTTTCGGAAGCCACTGTGGCTGCTGGGGGCAAAGGCACGTCCAGGGACACAGCTGACTACTGCAGGCATCCCATTATCACACGTCGCGTTCTTCTCCGCATCCACATTGAGGTGATTGCCCAGTTTGCAGCTGGAGATATGAGCCTCATTCCCACTGCAGTCCATCGAGTAAGCCCAGTAATGCTGCTTCCTTCTGCTGGCAAACATCCTTAATGGGAATAAGGGAGAAGAAAACACAAGTTGGAATACCATGAAAACTGCACTGATGTAGCTACATTGCGGGGGGGTGGGGAAGAGGCCTTGAAATAAAATGATTGAAGAGGATTGTTTGAGGGCTGGTCCATTCATACACACACAACGACTCTCTGTTAAAGGTGTCACTCGGGAGTAAATAGGTCATCTCCTCAAGCCAAAGATCAGAGTAGGAATCAACAGTTCAGCCAGAGATCAGCTAATTCAAAAGGCCATGTACAAACAGTGCCTGCTCCAACAACACTGAGAGGCTGGACCAGAGAGTCCCCCAGAAGAGCTCTGCTGTAAATGAGCTGCTCTCTTTGCTGGCCATCAGCTGTGAGAAGATGGCAGGCTGGGGAAAAGACGCAGCTCTCTGGCTTCTCTCAGAGCTGCAGTGTTAACAGCTATGAGCCTGAAAGCAATTTCCAAGAGCAATTCCCTTGATGACACGTTCAGAAGCATTGGAGATTGGCAGCAGTTTCTGCTTCTTGCTCCCAAACTGTAGTACTTGCCTGGAAGTGCTCCAGGGACTCCCAAGGGAGAACGGGCAAGTGTGATAAGCGAGAAAAGAGAGTAAACCAGCTTCACTGCATCTCTCCTTGCATTGCAAGTCTGTCAGATGACTGCATTGGAGCTAAAATAGTCAATACAACTAAAATATAGGTCAGATCATTATCAAAAGGGAGAGGTTAGAAGTTAAATTAAAAAAAAAAAAAAAGAAAGTCAAGGTAGAGAGAAGCCAACACCCTGCTGAGATCTTGACGTGGCTTTGAGAGATGCCTGAGCTGCTCCTCTTTCCAGGACTAGCTGCCACGCAGCCCTGGCCATCCAAGGATTAGCTGTGACAAATAGCACAGCAAGGTGGGGGGAACAGGCATCCCTGCAGGACAGACGCTGAACACAATCTGGCAAAGGGACAAAGAGCCCTTCATAGGTTGTTGGTTTGAAACTAAACCAGACAGGTCAAGGTTTTCCCAACCAATGCCCTTTGGTGGTCCTGTTGTGGACTAATTTACACTATTTCAGATGCCCGAGAGAACTCTCTTCTCTGCTTGCTAGGCCTTGCTGACAAGCTCAGCAGTTGTGTCAGCTCCTGTGGCTCACAGCCACTGACTAATCCTTTCTAGAACCCAATTTCTCTGTGCTAAGGTTAGGGCCAAAACCAGCCAGGCTGGAGACAGAGATGTGATCGCATCACCTGACAGGGAGAAAAACACTGGCTTGGAAAGGATGGATGGCAGGGCAGGGCTGAGATTTATCCCATGGAGCAGGGACAACCTGCCTGTCCTGTGGGTAAAACACTGGCTGAACCTGCAGATCTGTGAAAACCAGAGCTGTCAGGGGCCCTGAATCCACAGAAAATGTTGGAAGCATGGAAGGGAGACCCTGAAGGAATATTTTCAGTGAGCTCTCTGCAGACATGTGCAGAACTGCCATGAACTCCAAAGCAGACAAGAAACACAGCCTGCCTTGGAGAGGTAATTATGGGGATGCCTTATAATAGCAAACAATGACCTCAGCCTGGAAATTTCATGAGGCATTAACATCTGGTTGGTATTAACGGCCCTTGGTAGGCTGGGGAGAAATAGCCAGAGAAAGCCCCACCTCATTTCCCCAGACCAAAAATATTACAGAAAAAGAAGACTACTGATGATCTTTACAGATAGAAACTCACAGCATTCCTGTTACTTACTTTTTGACACAGAAAAGGGGCAACCCACCTCTCCCCAGCCTTGCTACAAGCCAAGAGCAATGCTGCTTAGATAGAGGGGGAGTGAACAGTCATGCTGGGAGAGCTGAGCTGATTCTAGGTCAAGTTGGAGTCCAAACCATTTCTACGGGTGAGTGGAAATGGACCTTCATCATGTAAACTTTAAACAAAGACACGGGTTAAGCCGAAGAATTTAACTAAAGGAACCTTGTAGAATGCATCTGAGAAGACTTGGGAGCAGGAAACAAATCTCTACACATGTACAAGCCAGGAAAATTCACCCAAAACACACTGGACAGAAGCTGATGAACTCCTCTTCAGGGGTGTGAGCATAACGTTTCTACCCTTGAGAAGAGCATGTACTGAAGTTACCAAGTTTGCTGTCTTCAGACACAGGGCAGCAGGAGAGAAGCCAGACCTGCCACCTCCTGATGAAGTCCTTAAGAACGTGGCTCTGGTAGAGAACCCAAACCATGAGGGTTCCTGCTACCAGCAGAGTGGTGATGAACTGCTGTTCACCTCTGACCAGGTTTATAATGCTATGAGCAGACTGGTTAAACTGGGAGATGTTGTTTGGACTGACAGGAACCAATTTTCCTGGAACTGCTATGCTCTTCCACCTGTTTCCTTGACAAAGCACAGGCCTCAAGAAGGCATCAGGTCCATCTCTTTGCCTCGGGCATCTCCGGTCACAAACTTCTCCTCTCCCCAGCAGCAAAATGCATTTAAATCTACTCTGCTTCCTCAGCCAGAGCAGGAGTTGGGAGGAGGAGTTAACGAGCGGTGCCTATATAAAATCACTTTGAAGAATGAACGAGAACATGGAAACAACATTGAGATTTGTTTTGTTTCCGAACATAAATCCTGCTGTCAAGTGCAGAGCCTAAGTTACATTCAGGAAGAAAACCCTGGCACTGGGACAACAATGAACTAAGTTGTTTTCTTTCAAGCAAAACCCATCTGCAAATCATTTCGCCTCCCACCGTTGTGCAGAAGCTGAGCGGAGTATCAGCTCGCTCAGCACACAGAGCTGTAGCTCACGGGGAGCAGGGACGTGGGGAGGGGGCACTCGCAGCCCCCGCCAGCAGAAACCTGATTCCAGCCCATCTGCAGAGCAGGAGCGGGCAGGGATCTGCTCTCGGGAGAGCGTATTTACAACTTAGGGAGAGCAAAGCCTGAGAAATGAGAAGCGTTTCTGAGGCTCCGCATGGAGAGAGGGTTTAGTTCCAGTGCCCAGCCAGAGATGAACTCTTCCCTCTGCGAGGGGATGTGACCAGAAAGCGGGAGGGACACGGCAGAGAGCGCTGCTCTCATGGCCCAGGTGAGCAGCCTACAGTGGTCACTATTCCAGTACCTTGATCGTGATGCAGAGACCACTTGTGAAGTTCCCAGCCCTGATCTGGGAGGTTTCCCTCACCTGCAACGCTGCTTGTATATCGTGCGTCTGCCAGCAACAAAAAACACAGCAGAAGTGCCCCAAGAAAGAACACAGCTTCTTAAACTACGCTAACCGAACAAAACTGACTGGCTAACAAAGTTTTACGAGTCTCTTCCCTCCAATGAAATGCCATCCCATCTTCTTCCAACCTAGGAGAGATAATATTCAGCATCTTTTCCAAAATATCCCTTTGGAGGTGCAGGAACCCAGCAGGCCGTTATTTCTTGTCAAAACCAGGCAAAGGTGAGGAAGATGTAAGGGCACCGAGGCTGTTTAAAGCAACGTGCCTGGTACCTGTGAGCACTGCACATTCATAACCTCAGCCCCAGCAAATGGGATTTTCAACATCCCTGAATCCGATGCTGAACGACTGTGCCTCAGTTTTTCCACCTCTGCATGCACTATCGCAAGAGACAGGACAATTACCAAGCAGCCTTTTATTTAAGGCAGATGGCTCCAGTTGCTCAAGTTAATGCTTTCCTTGGAAACACCACAACTGAGAAGCAGGAAAAATCCACTTTGTCTTCCTAGAGGTAATTTATTCTGCCCTCCTCTCCGATGCAGGGGATGGGAACTCCAAGCTGAGTTTTAAGGAGAAATACTGCACTGATGGGAGTAAACTCCCCTCTAACTGGTGTCCAGGGCAAAACATGAGCCCGCCTGGTAGCAATTAATTCCCCGCTCATCTCCCTAGGAAGCCTAAAAAGAAAATTCCACTTGGATTATTTATTTTAAATTCTTTGTGCTGCTATGTGGCTTTATGCTATTCCAACCCAAGGACCTCTTCAATTGATCACAATCTCACTAATGAAAGAAGTGAAACGTGGCCAACCGGTGCTGGAGGGAGCTCTCAGAAATAGCAACTGCGCAGGCCAAAAGGAGAAGGCAGGAAAACCACAACTCCTGCCTGGGGAATTCAGTTCCTCCCCCAAGCAGTTGACGCTTTCCCACTCCATAGGTCACGGTGTAGGAAAGAAACTAGACAGAATTTCACTTAAACTATTTTGCATCTGCTTTAGGGTGTTATTTCTAGGGATGAGTGTAGGAAGAGGCACGTCTGTGATGAAGGATGGTGACAAAATGCAAGCTGAAGCAATGACAACAAAAAAAAGACCAGAGCTCCTGGCTTTCAAGAAATAGGAATCACAGCCTGGACCCATCAAACCATACAGTTGGAGGTGGCTGGACATGAGTAAACATGTCATGGGAGGTGTGAGACCAGGAATTGAGTGCAGCAGGGGGAAGAAGGAAGCTGGACAAAGCAGCACAACAAAGGTCTGTGCTGGAGCAGCTGAGGGCCCTGGGCTTGTTGAGCCTGGAGCAAAGGAGGCTGGGGGGAGAGCTTCTGGCTCTGACAGCTCCTGACAGGAGCCTGGAGCCAGGGGGGTCGGGCTCTGCTCCCAAGGGACAAGCGACAGGACAAGAGGAACCAGCCTCAAGTTGCCCCAGGGGAGGTTTAGGTTGGAGCTGAGGAACAATTTCTTGCAGCCCCTGCAGGGCTGTCCAGGGCTGTCCCAGGCTGCCCAGGGCAGGGGGGGAGTCCCCGTGATCCCTGGAGGGGTTTCCAAGCCCCCCGTGGAGCTGTGGTGCTGAGGGACAGGGGGCAGTGCTGCCCTGGCAGTGCTGGGGGAAGAATTGGACTCCATGATCTTAAAGGTCTCTTCTAACCAAAACCATTCTATGATTCTATTCCAAGATTTTACTGGGTTGGAGTTTTCAGTGCACACAGATCTGATCCTACAGCTGGCTTTCTGGAAAGGGGTGGGGTTAAGCAGGCAGATTTTCTTGCAGCTGATGGGTTTATACAGAGAGAGCTGTTCACATCTATCCATTCCCTGCACACAACACAGAACCTGCTGCTGGTGGAGGACAGCACTATCCTATAGCTGCAAAAAACCACCACAAACCAAAAAGGGATTTCTTGGGCCTACTGTCCACATCTGGTATTGCAGGACCCACCATATCCTGCAGCTGATACTGCACGAGGTCTTCAGCCAGAACAGTGAGGATCAAACGACGGTCTAGCCTGCCCAAGGAAATGCTTGACATTTCAAATATTTGCACAGAAGGAAAACCTGATCTGAAGGAATGAAGCAGTTGGAGGGTTTTTTTCTACCTCAAGGTCTCCACTGCCATTTGACAATTTGCATTTTTGAACAAGGCCCCAAGTATTTGAAGAAACATGCTCATGTCTCATACAAAGCTCTGCTCTTACTTGTAGACGTTGGTGTTGTATTTCCTCTCACTTGGAAATCCAAACATGCCACAGACAACTCGGGAATTTTTCATGGTCCAGTGTTTGTCACAGATCTGCTTCCAGGTCCCCTCGTCTTTCACCTCCACGTACCCCTCTGTGACGGGCACACGCTTGCGGTAGGTGGCGAGGATGGCGCGGATCCTTATGTCCTCCACCTGGATGTTCATGTTCTGCAAATGTAAAAGAGAAAAGAGTGACACTGGTTCGTGAGGAAACTGGCTGTGTAGCTTTGGGGTGGGGAACAAACCCCAGTTTGGGGTTAGGGCTGAACACAGGGAGGCAGAAAGGAAAAGCTGCTTAGGAAAAGACACCAGGGAAGCAAACAAACCTTTCCACCTCACGCAAATCCATCCTGCCAAAGAGGATGCTTTTCCTCGTTAAAAAAAATAAATATTAAACAGCATTATTTTACAAATGGCTACATAACAAATCTCCTTTTCTCCTTACATTCACTGAAGCGCTCATTTCACAAGTGCAGTGACCTTAATTTAGCCTCAGCTACTATGGAAGTGAACCGAGCCCAGCTTTGCCAGGGCCACCTTAACACTGGCAGGGTGCAGGGAGCCCTGCCAGGGAAGGACACTGGGGCTCTCAGGAAGCCACTAGGCATCCCTTCCCCAGCCCCTGGCCTGGCCAGGCTCTGGGAATGCTGGGATCCAATGTGCTGATACCAGTATTTTGCTGCCTTCCGAAGCTGGGTTCCTCCTCCAGCTGAAGCAGTTACTTAGGACAGCAAATGAATCATGAAGGTTGAATGGATTTCACATTTGGAGCCTACGTGAGGACACTGCACAAACCAGCCTTGCAGGGACCCAGAGGCAAAGGCTGACTGGAAAATATCCGCTGTGGCAGGCAATTACAAAAGAGCTACTGAAAATTTTATAACTTGCTTCCAGGAGACCTTTTCTTGTCAAAAATGTATGAAACCACGTGGTTCTGCTAAGAGTTACATCAGAAGTGAGGAATCCTCCCCTCCCCACACTCTAACTCAATCACTTGGAGAAGAAAAATGCCCAGAGATTTAAAGGGACACGGGCCTCTGGTAGCCAACCAGCAGCACACAGAGGTATTGAGGTCAGGGAGATCGTGGCAGGACGTGCAGAGTCCTGCCAAGCACACGTGGCACTGCCATTCTCCAGATGCTTACCCACATTGATGCCAGTAAACAGAGCCCAGGCAAGTGGAAACCAACAGCAGGGACAGAGCCAGCTGCAGGGAGAGGAGCATCATCTCCTCCTCACCTACAGCTCTGCTACCACCTCGGGCAAGTCACTTAAGGCTTTTTCTTGTCCTCCCTCTTTTTTTTTTTTTTTTTTTTTTTTTATTTCCTTTCTTCTTTTCCTCCTGCTTTAAATTTATTGTATACATTTACCACCCATTTTTACAGCAAACCAGCTCACCAGTTCCCTGTTCACCCTTCAGCTGCAGGAATTCAGTCCTCCAGCAACTCGGCTGGAGCATCCGTGCAACACTCCCAGTGACCCTGGACAATAGGACCTTGTGAGTTACCCAGGAGGACAGTGCTACTCACACCAGGTTCACAGTCTAGCACTAGGTTTTAAAGCTCTTGTAGACCTCAAGAAACAAAAATAACTACAGGGATATCCAAGTTTGTTACATCTGAGGCACATTAAGGTGCTCAGAAAAAAGGGTCTGACTCAAGAGCCACCTTGCACACCTTCTGTGTAGTCTGGGAAGTCCATTTGCAATATAAAGTTTCTCCCAAATTTGTTAGATTTTCTTAA
Source organism: Todiramphus chloris collaris (assembly GCA_025345505.1). Taxonomy (NCBI): domain Eukaryota; kingdom Metazoa; phylum Chordata; class Aves; order Coraciiformes; family Alcedinidae; genus Todiramphus; species Todiramphus chloris. The sequence goes on along the minus strand of JANVCC010000267.1, from coordinate 341,080 downwards.
AATCTTGCATAGCTTTTGAGTATGTGCTGTTCAGGAAAACAGCAGAGCTCCTGTGCACCGAAGGCCTCTCTCTACCTTGCCTTGATTTCCTCACCAGGAAACAAGAAGTAAAGCCTTGGATCCATTTGGAAATAGCTTTGACTGCTGAAGATCTAAAAACATCTTTGATAAAAGCCTAAAAGGATTAACCCAAAGGACAGACAGAGCTTAAAATTGCACTGGAAAAGCACATGAAAAGATAGAAACTAAGGAGGAAATTGGCATTGACAGCTGAGAAAGCTGATGAGACAGCCCAAAGGGAGTTTTTCCATCTGTGGCTGCAGGATATATCCACCCTATAGAATGCCCAAAGTATATTTGCTACACATAGTTACGTCAGTAGCGGTCCCGCTGCGTATTAAAGTGACTGAAATGGAACATTTTCCCTGACTAGACCTGACATCAGCAATGTGCTGAAATCCACCCGTGGGTTTCCACTTGACAGCTGCTTCCATTTAGCTTGAATTTAGATGCACCAGAGGCCACAGCCGGTCCTCAGCACGATGGGGAGGAGCAGCATTTGGAACATCCAGGAGCAGCGTTCAAGCTGCCTGAGTTCTGCGAGGACAACAGCAGTCGCTAGCCACGCTGGAATCATGTAGAGCACCCTTCCAGATGTTTAACATCTGTCCAGTGCTTCCACCACAAAGCAGCAGAACCCTTATTCCCTTGTTGCACCTATTAGTCATCGTTCCTACATCACTGTTCTCACTCCTGCACCACTGGAGGTCTTCACAGGGATGGAAAGTGGTGACAAACCTGAAGAGCCTCCATGAGCACTCAAAGAATGGGAGAAAGCAATGACTCTCAGCCTGCCTTTGAAGATTGAGAGATAAGGTACAAACATCTTCTCCAAAGACCACAAGGGCAGGAAATCACATCCAGGATCCTGAGGCCACAGCTCTAGCTTCCACATGAAGATCCTTCCTGCAGCAGGGAACATCAGCTAAGCCTCATCCTCTAAAGCACTCACATTCTGGCTAAGTACATTTGGGTCCGTCCCCCCCTGCCCTTCCTGCTCCACCAACCTTGCACAAAACCAGAGACATCCAGCCTCTGACATCTTCCAATAACAGATGCAGGAAAGAACATCTGAACAGGGCAGTGTGCAACAATTCCTCCCTGCTGTATTCCTGCAGCTTCTGAGCAGCTGCATCTCCCAGAGTTTCCAAGTCAGAGGGTGTATTTCGATGCTCAAAACCACCCTGCATGGATTTGAGAATCCTTTGCCAGGATTTATATCAGAGCAACGGGCAAAGAGCAAAACCAGCCCACTGAGGCAGAGAAGGGACAGAGAAGTCACAAAGTCAGAAAAAACCTAAAAATAAAAACTCTTGAAAAAAGGAAAGCTTGGCACCAGATGACTTGACTGTTATTTTTGCAATTAATTCAGCAGCTTAGCAAATAAAAACAGGCTGCCCTGTCTGTTTTCAGAAGAGCTCTGACCACTGCAGGAGTGGCAAGTCTGGAGTCCCAGCAAAGGATCCTGGGGTGCCCTGACCTGGTCTAGGACTTGAGATGTCTGCAGTTCCTCCTCCCAAGCTCTGTGTTTGGGCACGTCCTCTCCACTGACTGGACTGGGCTGTCCTTGCTGGTCACATTAGAGTAGTGAAAAATAAGGTGCAAATAGAATGGCCTGCTCTCGGACTTGAAAAAGCAGTTGGCAGAGGCAGCACAATACCTCAGGCACTGCAGGCTCTCATACAAAGGTCCCACAACATGTCTCTCTTGCCCCAGAGATGCTGACACAGGCAGAAAAACAAATACTGCTCTGACTTGGGACTCCGTTTAGTGACTCCAGCTCTTCTGTAATGTTTTTTTGCCTGTATTTGCTGAGGAACTAAAAAAAATGTGAGCAAACTAGCAAGAAATAAGCCATCATTTCTTTCCCCCTAGGGTATTTCAATTGTCAGATAGCTAGAGCAGACCAGCACACAGTGACATTTTCATGATCTGACTGAGAGCAAAACCAATCCACATCCATTTCCCTTTCCACTCACAAAGAGAAAGTTTAGAGTGGAGAATTATTGACAGAGCAACTCAAGGGTTTGCACAGAGTCTGAACAAACAAAAATATCTGAGAAGAATTTGACAGGCTGGAGACCTCAGCTTTATATTGGTAAAGAACCACAGATCTAACTAAGATCTAACTTACTCCGTAAGTTTCTTGAGGAGAAAGGACCACTAAGAGCTTTCTCCCAATAATTCTTTGCAGATTTGAACAGTTTCCTTTCACCGCACAGTTTTTGTTACACAGGGAGTATTTAATAATGCAAACCCAGGCAGATCTACTTCACCTTCCAACACCAACGTGTAGAGCAGCAGAGCTAATGGTGAAAACAGATGCCACATAAAAATCAGAAGCAAACAATACTTAATAGCTCGAGCAGACACTTTTAAATCACCCTCTCCGGACTTGATGTACACGTGGACACAGACACTTACAACAAGCTGTCACATCAACAAGGAAGCCTTGGCCCTGAAAGCTTTACTTATGCTCACATTATAGCCATACACTGAGGCACAAGATAAACTCATAAAGCCCCTGAAGGATTTTTTTATTTGAAGATCACAAAGCAGGTGTCTGCAAGCAGCTCAGCACATCTGCCAAGCTCCCACCTCAGGCATCAGCCACGAAGCAGAGCCTTCAGCACCGTTCCAGGAGCCAAGCAGTCATTCAAAGAGCAGTATTACCTCTAGGAAATGAAACCGGGTTGATTGACACCTCCAGATTTTAGGTAGGGAGTTAGAGGCCCAAGTCCTAAAGCCAGTGCGATGTGGTTTGCTCATTTGCCAAGCCGTAGCTTCGCTTCCATCAAACGCATCAGTTGTGGCACAAACTCCAGGGAGCATGCACACAAGCAATAAGAAATCCTAAAGCATTTTTCTCCTGCTTGAGTTAGGCCTCCTTAGCCTTGAAAGGTGCGAAGAAAGAGAAAGCAAGAGGAAGCTGGGTATGGAGGGCAGGCGGAGGACGTGTAGTACACCTATTCCTAGATTCAACGCTCTGCCTTCCACATCAACTTGCTTTTCCCTGGAGCCACTTGGTTGTGTATAGTGATTTAAAAAAATCAGACTGAAGCTAAAATAACTCTGTAGTCTGAAGCTGAAGAGATCTTGCTCGGTGATCACTCCTCTGGGGTGATTTCAGCTGCACAAACTCATTTCCCCACCTCTTCTGGAAAGGGTGATCAATGCTAAGCCCATCCATGGCTCTGATCACAAAGTTTCTGCAGCAAGGGCTTCACATCTGTATTTGCCCAAAGCAAAGATGTGATTTCAGTTGGGAATTGCTACAAATTAGTATAGAAATGAGAAGAAAAAAACTGAACCCACCAAACTACCCTAGATTGGCCCATATTTTCCTCTACCCCACTCCTTTCTTCACCAAGGACCACAGCCAAGACCTGCGCTGCTGCTCCTCTCCAGGCCTGGACACAAAGGCCATCCCAAGCCAACGCGCTGCACGCTGTTACAAAACCAATGAATCCCAGCTTCAGAAAGCTGGGGCCTGCCCGGAGACAGCGAAGAGAAAGGGGTTTGTTTTTGAGCTTTCACAAAAGGATTCCTGGCTCGGAAAGTTTTCGCATGAGCCTCAGACTGCTTTTGTTTCCACTCTCTGAACCAAACGCTTCCCCACAGCTTCGGATCTGATTGCAAAAACCGACAACTTTCGTAACGTTTTCTTTCACCTTTTGCCATCTGTCTTGTGTTGGCAGAACACTTATGCCCAGGGCACCACGCCGGTGTCCAGCTGCCCTTTCTTCCTGCAACAGCCCTGAGGACATGCGGTAATCGATACAGGAGGAGATCCTGTTCCTAGAAACCTGATTTCTTGGCTTCCCAAGCACCAAGACATGAAGGCTGCAACTCGGATGAGAAATTTATTGTTCCCCTTCCCCCCTCCCCCGGGTAAGAACAGAACATGAACTCTTTCCCCACAGACTCTGTTCACCCCAAAGGAATCTTCTCTCCTGTATTTAAACCCTTCACTGACTTCCACCAGAGTCTCATCTCCCAGATCTTTTCCCCAGAAGATGACTTTTTAGAAAGCTGTCTCCTCACATACATAAGAACGGGTGGAATCTGGTTTGATTTAAACATCTGGAGCTGTGCCTCTGAGTCACCACCAAAGTCCCAGCTGTTAAATAAACATGGGGAAAGATTCTGCAAGGCACAGAAGGGCTGCCCGGGGGGACAGGAGCCCCGGGAACACAATGCTGTACTGGACCGTGAGCACTTTTTGTTCTGGGTTTGTGGTGGGTGAGGGATGAGAGCACACTCAGGATCAGCATCCAGGAGCAAATACAGTGCAGATTATAAACAACAAAAGCCGAGGCCTTTGCTAAGCCACGAAATGCTTCGGCAGCAGCCTCCTGATTGCCAATGCAAAGCAGGCTGGTGAAAAGCACTAGAGAAAAGAACGGCTGGTGACAGAAGCAAGCGAGAGAAGGCAGGAGCACTGAACCCTGCAGCCACTTTGGCAAGGGTGGGAGGCTCAGCTTAGGGGCAGATGGTGCTCTCTTCTGTGCACATCACAGCCCAAGGATTTCACGAGCAAAGCTTTTACATTCTCCATTTCCTTTCCACACAGCTACAGCAGGATGGCTGTCAGCTGTTCAGGCCCCAGATACAGCTGGTGCAAGGAGACTAACAGGTTAACTGTCCCCCGAGGAGCTGCAGAAAACCAACAGCAGCCCCAGTGCTTTCTCAGACCCACCAGTTAGTTCTACAGCTCATCCCCCCTATGAGGGCCACCTCTCTGCCCAGCAAACCCAGCACCCTGACATGCCATAAGCCATCACAAAGAAACCTTTGAGGCAAGCAGCAAGAAACCTTCACACACACTTTAAAATTACAGCACTAAAGAAACACGTCAACTTACCCCAACGGCAGCTTAATTAATATTTGTCTGGAGTTAGTTCCAGAACAGATGCTGAAGACCCCTTCAAGACACAAAACATCAGCATTCATGTTCCCTGTGGGTTTATGTTTAGATGAGTAAACGTTTACACCAAGGGGAAAGAAATTAAAGCACCGTTGTCATAACAAACAGGCAAATAAACCTGTTATTGTCAAACACTCTTGAGAACTGTTGGGTTGAGACAGAGAGCTGAAGTCTGAGATGGTGGTGACCTAAGCTGCAACTCCTCACAGTACAGAGAGAGTCTCTGCTGCTTTGCACGGCAAAAAGCTAGATAAGAGACAATTTATCTGTGTGCCAAGACACAAAAAATTACCCTCTCCCTCCTCCCACCTTCCAGTCAGAGGCAGCTCAGCACCCAGGAGTATTTCATACAGCCTCATCAACAGAGCCCAGCTGCATTGAAAGCTCAAGCAGGACCCTGCAGCATCCCTTTTGCACTGGTTCAGAAACTCAGACAATATAGTTCAACCCACTTTTAACCTGGCATAACCAGAGCCTTTGAGCCACAGGGCTTTGAAGAAAGATATTTTTTACACTTTGCATACACCCAGAAGGGCAAAGGAGGACAGAAATAGCAGCAGAGCCCAGCGTGTTTAGCTAGACCTGGTCTGCCCGTTGTCTGGCCAAAGCTATGCTCTAGTCTCAGGTACCAAAACTATTTGTGAACTTGTAACGGCTGCAGCAATTTGATATATTTAGCCAATGTCCTACTTGGAGCCTCTGTGCACACAGAGGAAGAGGGTGGGCAGCAAATATTTTGTTAAGGATGTTTTGGGGGACAGGTTAAAAAAAAATTAAAATACCTATCATGCATTTATTTAAGAAATATATTAAGGGCAGGAGTTAGTTACTGTGGTCTAAAAGCTGCTGTCCAGTCACTGCATTTGGACAACACAAAGTGGCTACACATACTGTTTGAAAAAGCCAGGACAGCATTCCCAGCTCGTGGGCTTGTGAACACACATTAAATCATTTTGATTTCAGAGCTTCTGGCATCCTGCAAAGACTTAGGAAAACATTTGAGACCGTGCACACACTTAAACTGCCGCCTTTGGCACCAGCTACAGGAACCCTGAGGTAGGTTCACACTACCTACCCGACGACTGTCAGACGCTTGTGAACCACAAGACAGCATCCAACAGTGGTTGTGGTTCCAGCAGGGTATCAGAGAATGGCTTGGGATAGAAGGGACCTTTCAAATCATCTGGTGCAACCCCCTGCAGGGACAGGGCCATCTGCACCTAGAGCAGGGTGCTCAGAGCCCCGGGCAACCTCCCCTGCAATGGTGCCAGGGATGGGGCAGCCACCACCTCTCTGGGCAGCCTGGCACAGCCTCTCCCCACCCTCAAACATCTCTTCCTTAACACATACCTGCTTTTCCCCTCCTAATGCTCCCAGAGGCAAACAGGTAATACCAAAGTCAGACCACAAGCCCTGCTCTCCCCGTTGATGAGACACTGTGTATTTAGTCTACATACTTCAAGCAGGACGGGGAAAAGCCATTCTGTAAAACACACGTGATGTCATTACACTGACATCGGCATCAAACACACGCTGTCCTGCTAGCTCTGAAAAGGTGAGCAACCTTCAGTGTTTATACAGCCACTTGAGCTAAAGGGGTATCGGGCTAATTCTGAGGAGCCAGCAGCCCATGAAGGGCTATCCTGCTGGGCAGTCATCACCCTCGGAGAAATAATCCTTTGAACGAGTCCCAGAGCTAAAAACTGCGGTGGCTGTGGAAAAGAGCAAGTGAAAATGATGGGAGTTTCTCTGCCCTTTAGCAAAAGCCTTACCGATTCCAGACCTGCCCCAAGCTTGGTCCTGTTAAACTCCTCCTGCCTGTCTCCCGTCTTATCACAGATGTTCCATCACTCGCCCTAGACTGAGGCATCTTTCTTGGCGTGTGACTGGTCACTCGTCTTACAGAAGCAGGGTCAGGCACTGCCCCTTCCCAACCGAGCCGGGAGTGGAAAGGCTCTGGGACAGGAAGAGATATGACGTAACCCTCAAAATATGAGCTCTGATGGGAAAAGGGCTGTCTGAGCATACATACATATAAGCCAAGTGGTTTATGGTCATGGAAAATTTCATCCTATACTACTTATCTGCAGTATTTCCAAACTGGGAAATGGAAGTATGTACATCTTCCAATAAAAATAAACTCTGCTTGAGGGCTATCATGGTGCTTTTAAAGAGTGTGAGCTCTTTGCCTGTCAGGTTTTAGGAAGGAAGGCCAGATTTGAGCAAATGTCAATTTGCATGGCCCCTCTGAGCTGGAGCCCTGTCCAAGTGAAATCAGATGTTTGTCTTATACCTACTGGTTTCCACATTAAATCTTGGCAGCCTCAGAACTTAGCACTAAAGCGTCTTTAAGACACTTTCTAAGTGATGAATTTAAGTTGGTCCATCTGTCCCTGGCAGTGGGAACACTCCGAGCTCCCTGCTAGAGGCAAGGGAAACTCAAATGCGATGGCACACGTTTGGCGATGCGTTAAACCAAGCTGCACACAGCACGGACACCAAAGTCAGCACTCACTCCTAATCTGCTGGCTGTAAAAACACCAGTTTGCCAACAGTCAGATCCAGTTGGGAATCATTACAGTCATTACTAAATACTGTGGGAAAGCAACATTGAAAGGTGCAATTGAATACATAAGCTCTGTGCCATCCTAAACCAGGCCTATTTTGAGTTAAAGCCTGGTTTCAAAAGCAGCTTAAGGGCAAACTGAAATAACTTCCACTGGAGATCTCAGTGGGAAATCTGTACTGGGTTAGCTCTGCTAGTGCAATCACTGAAGCCAGCGGGACTGGTGGGAAGACCTGACCACAGCATTGCTGCTCAGGAGAAAATTCCAGGCCACTCAACCCCTGATCTCATTCCAAAGAGAAAACCTCACTTGGGCAAGCTGTGGGCTACAGACTGCAGAACGCAGCAGCTTACAAAACAATGATGTTTCCTCCGGTGAATGCAAGGCATGACGTGCAGAATTCCCAGGCATGTTAGAGAGGGCAAAGACTTTCAGTTTGCATCCACACCAGCCTTTTGACCTCCCTGTTTTGGAGTTTATGACCCTATGAGTAACCCTGCTCATCACCTTCGCCTCGAACGATGTCACGCCAGCTGCTAATGAGATAAAGCAGAGATTAAGAAGAGGAGGAAAGCTGAGGGAGGGGGAAAGAGTAAGCATTTGACAGCTCGCTGTGACTGAAAACTACTTGCACAATGGCATCTTAAAAATTTCTAGCACATCACCTTTAGCCCTAATTCCACTGCAATGAAGCCAGCAGGAAAAGAACCCTTGGGCTGCCAGCAATCTCACAGGGATAGAAGGAAAAATCATCCCAGTTTTGGGGAGTAGAAGCAACAGTACAGTGATGAGTTGTTCATAAAATTCAGGTAGCAGGAGGGAGGGGAGAAGCGCACACACGGTCACATAGAGCTGGGGGTGACAGCAGCCACTGTCCGGAACACTATTCTCTACCCCCAAAGTCCCAGGGATGACAGCTCTCAGCACGACTACTTAAAAATAAAGCCATTCTTCTATTTTACCTTCTCCCCCCACAACCAGTTCAGTGTCCTTAGTCACCAGTGTCTCTTAGCAGTTGCTGTGAATGCTGTTACTCATCAAGTGGGTGGATGCCTTCATCCATACATACCTCTCAAGAGCTGCCAGGACACAGGGAATATAACTCGACTTCCACAGATTTCTCCCAAGTGATCCTCTTGGTGACTGAAACATCTGCCACACGAACCACCTCAATCTCATGATTCATTTTACTTATCGTACACGAAGCTTAAGCACCCCCACAGCACAAGCCAGCCCTCAATTACACAATGTGTTCAGCTCATTAGTCAACCTCCAGAGCTTAGCTAATGGAAAGACAGAGCCCCCCAAAGCTTTTATGATTAATATCGGAAGCATCCCAGAGTGAAGTGACCTCCGTCTAGACTGAAACAGCTTTTCTTCCAGGCCTCTGCTTTGAGGATTCGTTGTGGCTTCGGAGAACCACACAGCTGCCAAAGCCATCACCAGTGTTCCATGATCTCGCCTCATTCCCCGAGCAACAACAGTGACATTGAGAGTAGCAGCCTGGGATCCCTCTGGAGCTCCTCCTTCCCCACCATAGCCCAGTGAAGCAAGGTCAAGGCAAGGAAGAGAATTTCAGCTCACATCATATAGCCACCCCGTTGCACGTAGCCTTCCACAGTAGGTACCCATTGTGGGTACCAGAGAAGCTCTTTCGACCAATTTTGAACACCAAATTCACATAACGAGGCACCACAGCATCCAAAACAAGGGAGATACTAGCTCATGCACAAGAAAACCTTCCCAATCTGAAAAGCTGAAGGAAAAAAAGAAAAAGAAAACCACACCACTTCCCCCTCCCCCAGCCTTCAAAGAGCTCAGCCCAGCTTCTTTCCAGCCCAACACTCCCCCAGCTCTTTTCTCTGCAGAAATCTAACAGGTCCACTGAAGGGTGATTCAAGCATTTTGCTTCTACTTCCCCAACCTCAGCCTGGCATTCTAACCCAGCCACAGCCCAGAACCTTTCCCCCAGTAACCAGCCCATGTTTTCCTCTCCAATTCCTTTCAGCACTTCCAGTACTAATCCCTCATTCCTACAAATATTTCCGTGCAGTTATCACTGGCACTTCATCACTGCTTCGCCAAACCGTGCAAAAATATCTTTATATCTTTCCTTATAAATCCCCCCCTATTTCAAGCCATTATTTCAAGCTGTAAATTCTATTCACCTCCAAATCCAACCCTACCTGCTGACCCTCTCCTGTTACACCCAAGACCTCCAAATTGCTCCCAGTATCAAAAGAGAGCCTCAAGGAAAAGAAAACTCAGTAATTCGGTACTACAAACCAACAAGGTCACCCAGATTCGTGTTATACTCATAGACCTTACATTTTATCTCTCTGAATTCATTCCTAGAAATGTAATAAAGCAGTTTTTCATTCTGAAAATTGACTGTAGAACAGGAGCAATATGCTTTCTCCTTATTCTTATGCTACAAAAAAAAAAAACCCAAAAAAACCCAAACACATCCCAACTAACCAAAACAAAAAAATGCTCTGAACAGCTGAAATTGAAATCTGGAAGTTGTATCTTTAGCCAGCACCTATGAGCACAATCAAGGGGTTGCTTTAAGCACAGCGTGCAACGGGGAGAACACAGAACACGTCACAGTTGATATCTCTGCCCACAGAAGGCTCCGCATCAGCAGCTTGCCAGTTTAAGTATGTTTACCTCTATTTGGTTAAGCAACGAGTTGTCAAACTTGAAGCCAGGGATTCTCTTTTCACTGCAGACCACTCCCACGTCTTCGGTGTGTTTGCAGTCAGTGACTCCCCAGCCATTTGACGTGCATGCTGCCAGGGTGGTCTCCTTGCCATTACAGTGGACATTGTCCATCCAAATTTTCCCTGAAGGGGAAAGAAAATAGAACTGAGACTCACAAAGATGATAAATGTGCATTGCACTGAAAGCAAGTGAGGCTGCTGTGCTCTTACTACACCAGGGGAAGGGTTTACTGCTAAGATAAGCTTGAATAAAACATCTGAGGAACATCAATGGTCCACCTCAAGTACTTACTAACTGGAAACTGCTCTGCCCCAGATTTCCCTTCATCTGCATGATATCTGTTATGCCACCAGCCTGAAGCAGATCTCCACTGCAGTCCTGATTGCAGGGACAACTGAACTCCTCTGAGGACAGCCACTTCAGCACATGGCACCACTGGATACCCTCAATTTGCCTGATTAGTCCCTGCTCTCTAATCATACTCACCAAGTCATCCCCTTCTGCGTTTGAGACTTCTCTTCATAACATTTCTCCTTTATCAAATCCTCATTAAATCTCTTGTAGGAGACAGCTCCAAGTTTTGATTAAATACCCTGACTTCTAAAAAAGCAGATTTTTTGCAAATGCTTTATCAAACCACTGTTGACTGAAACCTCCTGTTATCTGGGTGCTCTTTGAAAACAACTTGCCAGGTCCAGTTCCCAGACTGTAATTACTGTTTTCCCCTCCAGCAAAAAGTGTGTGCACATGAGCACACATGGGTACATGCATGCATGTATATATTTTTAAAAAATATGAGGTCCCTCAGAACTCACTTCTAAGATGAGCAGACAAAAATCAGATTGGTGTCACTTCTGACATTTCATTCACATTTTCCTCCAAGAGCAGCTGAAAGCAAAAGGCCCAACAGCATCTCTGAGATTCATCTTTTCAAAGTGCTGGTTTTCCCTTTGGAAACGTTCTGGGCATAAGTTGCTCCCCTACAATTTGCCCCCTTAATTGCAGGGAGCAAGGGCCAAGGAGCAATTCCTGTGTTTTAGGGTACCAAATGCTCTGCTTGTCGGAAAAGCAACAGGTCCTTTGGACAGGAAGGTCCTCCTGGCCTTCAGAGCCACTATGTAGCTGTTTTCTTAGTCTGTTCCAGTTTTGTTCTGGGAGCCCCCACAAGTTCAGCAGGTTAACCACCAGCCACTGGATCTGCCAGCCCTCGCCATGGCCCCCAAACAGGAGAGCAGAAAGAGCTCCCACAAAACCCGGCTCTACAGTCTGAGGAAGGCATGATCCTCCCTTCACCAGGATTTACCCAGCAGAGAACTCCCATTAAATCCCACAGCAATCAGTTTCTGGTTTGTTTTCAAAGGTCACAGCCTCTTTCTCCCTCTGAAATCTCCTACCCTATGCCAAGAGCCAAAATCCACAGCCTGGGACAAGATTCAAGGTTCCACGCTGCAGCGAAGCCCAGCTCGCTCTTTTACGGGCAGGTTTATAGGTGTGAGCACTAGCGAGTGGCCATGCAGCACGTTCATCCCTGCTGCAGTGGAAGAAAATCCATCTGGGGGTTACATCGACAGCGGGACAGTTCAGAGGAAAACAAGAATCAGGGGAAGGAGTGTTTAGATGTTCTGTTTGACTCGCTGCAAGGCCGTGGAAGCGTGAATAGGGAAAGGGACCATCTATACGTTATGCTGTGGGTGCAGCATCCCTTCCGATGAGCCATACTGGCTGCTGAATAGCCTCCTCCTCTTATCCACCACCAGCTGCTCCCCAGTCAGTTCACAAACCACGACCTGGTCCTTCACCTCATCATCTCATCATTCCTCAAGTTGTTTCAGCCAAAACAAGCACACACCTATTATTTAACGTACCGAGACCCCGATTTAAAGAGGCACTGCTTCACCAGGAAGCTATTTCAGTTACAACTGCAGGAAATATCACTAGAATGTAAATTTGATTGACAGGTCAAGAATTACTGGGTGTTAGCAACAGCCAAGACAGCACCACTGCTCTGGAGTCCCCTTACCTTCGCCTTTTCCATACTTGGAGCTGGGCAGCCAAGACACAGCCTCCACGTAGCCCAGCTCCCTGCAGACCACGTGCGCAGCGTGGATGGAGAAGTCATCGTCGCAGACCGTGCCCCACTCGCCGCTGTAAAACACCTCCACTCTGCCTTCGTTGTGTTTTCTCTTCTGCCCTGCGAGCCGCAGCTGGATCTTGGGAACGTTTGCCGGTCTCTGAGGGGGCTGATACACTTGTGGAGGTGGCTCAGGGTAACCAGGGAGGTAGGGCCAGTGTTCATACTGGGCCAGGCCCAGTGGGCTCAGGGAGGTGAAGAACAGCATGATAAAACAGTGGTTATGGGAAAAACCCAGGAATCTTTCCATTTTCAGTGCTCACAGTTCTCAGAGCCAAATCCTCTGCTAGCAGCGGCCGGTCAGTGCAGGTAGGGACTGTGTGGCTGTCCTGAGATGAAAGAGAAGGTTGAGTAAGGCTTGGTAATGACATGGACTTTATATCTCTTGCTTCTGCAGGGAACAAAGCAATGAAAGAGACTGTGTCCAATGCTGCCTGTAAAAAGCAGTCAAAATATTTCTTGTGGGATGGACGAATAAACTGAAAGAAAACCCCACATTAAAAACATTTGTGCATTTAGGTCAACTTGCCAAATAGTTTCATCTAGAAAACGCTTTCTTCCAGGGCAAAATCCAGGTCCCAAGCAATTGATTTTTCAGTTTTAATCTTCTTTAAACATCTGTTTTGACCTACTTCATTTTAAGTGGCTCTTATTTCTTGCTATTGCATAAATTGGATTTTAAGAGCCTCAGCAAATATTAATCAAAAACTAGTCTGGCCTGAAACAATCTCTCTGAAAGCAAAAATGAGGGGGTAGCAGAGGCCTGAACCAAAAACTGCAGTCGGGTTTCTAAAGAAGTCACTGCAGCTTTCCCATGGCTGTCCCACGCAAAAGAACACAGCGCTGTTTACGCGTCGGGACCTTCTGAAGCATCGGGATGGTCTTGCCTTGAGGGCAAGTCAGCCAAATTCCCCTCTAGGTTACACTGTTGTTTTACAGTACTCCAGAAAGCTCAAGTGTAAACTCAGAGTATTTTACAGGAGAAAAGGACCAACAAGCAGCGCGTAACCAGCATGTCAGTGTGTTTCACCCATCCCTCTGCAGCCAAGGCAAACAAGGACCAGAGGTCAGCTCTGTGCTCAGATTAACAGGGGCCTTTCCGCAGTCAGAGGCCACGGAACAGCCATAAGCTGCGTGACACCAGTTCCCAGGCCTCCTTCCTGTTCAAACCAAAGCTCTCGAGTCATTTTATGGAAGGACATCAATGAAAAGACACAACAATTTGGGGAAACCATTGAGAGGCAGGATGTAATAGTTCCCAGGGAGAGCAGCGCTCCCCGAAGGGATAATTAACAAAGCACACAGACCGCTGCAAGATGCCAGAGCCTGTCAGAAACTCGCAGCACTGGGAGACCTCACAGTCCTTGAGCAGCTGCAGGGGAGCCACGGGGATCACAACAGACTTCCAGGTTATTTTAATTGATAACAAGATACTAATTTAGATTATAGTAAATACAGTGGGTGTAACTCTCACTCTTGGCAAAGCCTTGCTGAACCAGACCCCCCAGGAGCCCCAAGATCCCAAAAGGTGACTGCAGGCGAGTTTGCTTTTGTTCCCCAAAAGCTTAGTCTCACCTGACTCTGAGGAGTCCAGTAGAAACCCACCATTTACCACAGGGACAAAAAACAACTGGCAAGGGCAGATAAGGATGCCAGAGAGCCCCTGCTCCACAGAGGTGAGCGTGACCAGCAAAAAGGAACTTGAACAAGCCCGAGTGAACACAATCCAGAACCTCCCCTAAGGAAAGGCTCCGGGCACACACGTTCAGAGCTCAGATCACACAGCATTGTATTGCATCTTAGGATCCTGCAAGGATCAGGAGGGGCTCCTCAAGGGGAAGGTGCTGGAAAAAATATTCAGAAATTTCCCTTCTAGTCCCGTTCCACCTGCAGAAGGGAATCCCGGAGGAATTCTCCGTCCGATCAGACCGGCAGCAACCCCGCATGCTCCAGGAGACAACACTGCAGTGTGTACCAGCAACCACAGCCCGCTTCTCCTCCAGGTCCTGTTACCATCCGCTTCAAAATAGTTACACGTTCAAACATGAAGAGACAAAGCTTTCACAGTGCTCGCATCGCTCCTGAAATAAACCCTTCCATACCCAGAGGTCTTGTTTATTGAGGCGCTTAAGAGAAACTATTCAGACTAAGCCACGACGTCAGGAAAAGCAGAATCCAGTGGAATTTGAACACCGACATACTTTGGTAGTTGCACAAGAAACAGTAGCCTGGGTAGAAGAGGGAAACTTTAGGGGCCCAGCAGCATCCAGGGAAGTCTTTCCTGGTTCCTCCTGAAGCCTCTCTCCCTAGCTGCAAGACATTAGTTTGACTGCACCAGCGTTCAAAGCAAAGGATCCCTGCTCTTCAATGAGAGCACTGATGATTCAGCAATTTAAGGCATTTAAAGAAGCAACTGTGGACAGTATCTGAAAGGAGTCAACTGCACATGCACATTTACAGTGGCATCATTATAGGGCACAATAATAAAATTTCATAAGGAAAATCTTTAAGTAAATCCACTCTTCTGCTGCTGTGACCAAGACCTGGACACATTCCCCACCCCCTGCAAGGCTCAAAAACCCTTCACACACTGAACTTGCTAAGAACAAATCTAGGCTTAGATGTGCAGGAAGCTTGGCTTGTTGTGGCTATTCCCTTTATCGTAGGGCTCACTCCTCCCCTCACATCCTCTCTTTAATAGCCTCCAGATTTATTCATGACGTAATCCTCGAAGTATATATTTTGGTCTCCCCATTCAAAAGAATCCAAGAGAAAGCATTAAAAACCTATCAACTAAGTGGAGAAGCCAGGAAAATACTCTGGGTCTCCTGGCTCCACATCATGCACTTCAGGCTATACAATGATTCTCCACTGCCACATTAATGTGTCATTTAAGGCTTTAAGGCATGCTCCTGCTAGGTGCTGACTCAGCCCTTTTCAGGACTCCAGTCTTAAGCCTTGGAGGGACCAGATGGACACAGGCTTGCAAGGAAACATGCAACAGTTTTGTTTCAAAATAATACTGAGCTTTTACACCTTCAGAGAACCCACCGGGTACAACAGTTAGCACTCTGACCACCGCTGGCAAGCCTGGGTCTTGGCCAGGAGCACCAAACACTTGGTATTCAGCCACTTGAAACGGTACCACCCAAATCATACACCCTGCCTTTCCAATTCCAAACCCCATCTCCCAGAGAGCATTCTGCAGGGACGCTCACACATCCACGGGCAGAACGGGCCTTCCCACTGCTCCAGCCAACACCCGGGCAAATCACCCTGGGCCCCTCTCCAGTAGAGCCACAGAATCAGTTTGGTTGGAATAGACCTTTAAGGTCACCGAATCCAACCACTAACAAGGCAAAAACTTGCCTGGAGATCAGATGGCCACATGCAGCATCTCCTCACCCTGTCATGGTTGCAATTCAAATATGCCTGATTTTGGGAGGTTCTTTATTTTCCTCATCTCTTCCCTTGGCCTTCAAAGGTGAACAGAGATGTGAATCATAACTCCTGTCAGGCTCCTGGCCAGCACCAGCTGGCTGTTCCACAGGCTTTGTGCTGTGCTTTTAACAGGAAATACAACTTATTCCCAAATACACTTCCAAGACAATTAAACAGAAAAGGGGGTTTTGAACCTAGCAATATAAAATCTTTAATCGCAGCTAGTGGATGCAAGGACAATGACCAAGCAATTTGTATTTAGCAAAAGCAGCAGTGGCTGCTATACAACTAGAGCTATTTGATTCAACTCCTCCTAATATGAAACACACACAATTAGTTCATGAATAAAGATCCTACAAAAAGGCACCTCACTAAAATCTGCAGCTGACACAGAGCCACACACGTGCATGTCATACATTTAAAGAGTGTTAGCAAATACCAGATATCCTCCAAGGAGGAGATTCCCCTCACATCCTTGATCCTCCAACCCATTAGCAGGGCAGACACAGGACCAGCAGACTTCAGCACAGCATGGAAGTTTGGTATTTCATAGGAAAACCAACACCAGCATTACTACAGATTAGGAGCAGGATTTTTCCTCCTCAGTGGGTCTATTTGCAGACATTCGTGGTAAACACGCATCTGTACACACACGCCCGTGGGCTCCCAGAGGATTTCACAGCAAGTGCTCTGCAAATCAACTGGTTGATCTGCTAAATCATTCCATCCACTGGAGTGGTGATCTCTGTGAAAGTACATCAAGAATGTTATGACAAGGAGGAAAGACAATAAAAGGGTTTAAAAAATAAAAAATAAAAAAAAATATAAAAAGAACTAGAAAAAAAAGCAGAAGGGAAGTTAGCAGTACAGTAAGGGAAAGATAATGAGCTTGGGAGTCAAACTACTGAACCAAATCCACTCCAGTGAGCATTCTGAGGCACACATTTTGGAAGCTCTGCTTAACTTACAAAAGGACAGCACTTGGAGCACAACACATGGCTTCCCCGTTAAATCATCCTGATGAAGACAAAGGCATTGTCCTCCATTACATCATCAACACCCTCTTCAATGTTGGTGGCTGTTCCAAACTCCTAAAGCTTTCCTGAAGGCTTTTTTTTTAAATTTATTTAAAAGACCTCACGTCTGCACTCACAAAGCACCACACTGGATTTGACTGGAAAGCAGAGAGTTATCTTGAGCCTCATCACCACTTGACTCAAGTATTTAACTTCATATTAGTAACTCATTTTTGGGAGTTTCCAAACATCATCCTGCACTTAGAACTAAGGACACATGAGATTCAGTCCTGCACAACAAGCACCCAGCACACTGCCTTGAAGATGTGGTTTCTCCCTACAAGCTTTGCTATTACAGTAGGTTCATGCTAATATTTCATTTTATGTTTTCTAACTGCTCTCTAGCTTCCAACCAAGGAAATTCCACCACTGTTGGTGGTTCAATACAGATGAAATTTAACTAGCCTAAAGTGACTATTTTCAGCCCCTATTCAATACACATTTAAAAGCATCACGATGTCTCCTTTATAAGCGTAGAGATGCTAAACAGTTTTCTTACTATGCTCCCAGATGACAAAACTAAGATCTTTCTCTACAGCCTTATAAACTATCTTGGTCTTTAATTCCCTTTTTAACACACCTCCACACCCCCGATAACATCTGTTTAAATAATAAAAATTCAACTATAAGGCAGCAGAGTTCTTTGTGTGGATGCTGAAGAATCAAAACTTACCCTGGGCTAGATTGACTGCAGAGAGAAACATCCCATGTTTCTGTGCTGCAGCTTTTCAGGTGGACACCACTGCCTATCCTGGAGTCATCCTGAAAACTACCATGACTGCTACACAATAAAACAGCCTAAAGAAAGTTGCTGGTGAATTCCAAGCAATGACAGCAGAAAAGTGCCTTAACTAGAGGCGTGATTACTTTGCCCATGGGAAACATCTGCATTGAAGCCTTTTCCTCTGCATAGAGCACAGTTTTTCAAAGAGGAGGATTTAAACCACTTCTGAAGTTTATTTGGTAACATTTACACAATGTTGATGGCATGTGCTTGTAGCTTTCTGGTCTAAATCAAGCATATTTTAATAATATTTCAGAATATGCATTGCCTGAACTTGTAGACAGTTTGCAACATGTCTTTTTTATTTTTTCTGTGCATGCCTGTGAGCGAGCAAGGGGAGAAATCTTCAACTTGGTCACAACATCTTTGCAAAGTGACACTGAATATCTGCATCCTCCCACCCCTGCCAAGTCTCGTCTCAGGGGACAGGAGTTCCTTATTCCCAGACGGTTACGTCTAAACATCATACTTTATAACATGGATGGAGGGAGACAGAAAATACATGCAAAGAGGGAAGTGAAATCAAACTTTCAGCCCCAAAGCAAGAGAGTTAAAAACGTTTAAACTAATTCCTCAGCCTACTCATCTCCAGCAGTATCACCACTGTCTCTGCCTTTACCTTGGAGTTAGTGGTAGGCTGTGCTGGGGGTGACCTCTGTCTTGTCGCGCTTCATGAAGTTCTTTCTCCTGGGCTGAGCGCGCTGTCCGAGTGGTCCCCTCTGCTCTGGAAAATATCCTGCAGCCAGAGAAATATGCTGCAAGAAGCTGCTGCTTCCTGGCAAATTTCACTAGTTAGTCAAGCAAACCCCTCCCAAGACCCAGCCCCTTTAGCCTCAGCTCATAGCGGGTGATATCATGGGCTTGTCTTGTAATCTGAGCAGAAGGGCTGCAAACAGCAAAGAAACGGAGCGGGCGGAAATTCTAGCCAGAGTTGCAAGAAGGAGCTGGATTAGGATTGTGAAAACTTTCTTAGGATGCCCGTAGAAAAGAAATATTAAGAATCGTACCAATACCCTTGTTAAATAAGACAGTGTGCTCAGATTTTAAGCAGCCCTGATGAAAGTGATTCAGAGTCTCCCAGTGCTAAGTACTCTACAAACACAACAGACTGCAGGGTTTTACAGCACAGCATCTTCAAACCTACACCCCTTTCTACAGTTTGTAGTGTTTGCAGGATGCATCTCCCCAGATATTCAGGTATCACCCACCTTAACCCTTCAGCATCCAGCAACGGCTTTTCCCGCAGCTCAATATTCTTAAAGCTTCTGACAGCAGCAGCTCAAACCAATGCACACACTGAAAAACCATCTAGGTCTGCAACAAGAGTTTCTCCTTATTCCTTGATACCCCAAGGACCAACCAAATACTAAAACCAGTTCTTCATAAAAAAGCAGACCAAGCAAAACCCTGACCTTCACTGCATCTGAAAACTCAGAGCACCCGTGGTGTGAAGAGTGGTGGAAAATTCAGAGTGTCCATGGTACAAACAGCTACCAGTGACACAGTAACGCTGGCCTGAGCTAGTTGAAACAGTGCTTTTATCAACAAGTAGCTGCTAAATCAATTAGACTTTATTCTGAGGCAACTGTAAACTCTTGCAATGTTTTCAGCAAGAGGCAGGGCTGCGTTTTTAAACTGTCCTTTTCTGATTCAGACTTTTAATGCTTCATAACAATTCTGTGCCCTTCTGTCTCCTGTAACTGTGAAAATAACAAGAAAACAGTGTCTTTCATACCTCTGTTACAGAGAAGACCTTGAAATTTTGTCTTATGATCCAGTTTTGGGCAGCAACACATTTCTGAAGCATCAGCATTTCCCAAAGAATAGAAGTTCATTTTCCCACCTTGGGTATTTAAGTCTATGGTCAGTGGGCTTTCCAAGCAAGCCACCAGGCACAGAAAGAGCAGCAGGTATTCCCAAGGGATGACTTTTGAAGGAATATCCCCATTTATTTCAGCATGATATTCATCTTTGTCACGGACTTTGGAGCAAGCCCTTCCCTCGCACAGGCCTGGCTGCCCACAGCACACGCTTCCAGGTTCGTCCTGCCTGGTTTCACATCAATTCTCAATTCTATCAGTTATTATGAAAAGTGCTTAATCCACATCTCTGGATACGTTTCCAGCAACATAACACCAAACCCTAGAAGAATGTGTCTGTCATCACACTTTTTCCTTCTCCCAGGTTTTTCATCACTTCCTGAACACAATTTACCCACACCAAGTGACATCTGCATCCCGCTCCATGCACAACTCCATCTGCACCACCTCAACCACAGGAAAAGCAGCATTTGTTGTTTGTTCCCAGCCCCAGTTGCTCTGGCACTGATGTGCAGAGCTTCCCCACTCTGATGCCACCTTTTATTGATACTACACTGAGCTTGGCATCAGCATTAAAGGAAACTGCAACATGCTGGGAGCAGAAAGGAAGGTAGTTTGGAAGTGGAATGCAGCCCTGAATAATTTAAGCAAGGTCACAGCTCTTCACCAAATGACCTGACAATACCAGAGAAGCTCAACCTTCCTTCTAAGAGACTGTAGGGTGCCCAGGACAAAAGTCTCTTGGTCTCTGTTTCACAGGCTCTACACAAAGTGGTCTGGTCCAGAACTGAGGGTTCAGCCCAACACAAGAATGGCCCAGTTACTTACTGGCCTACCAGGCTCCTGAGGTGATGGCCACCCAGAGGAGACTACACCAGCTGATAGTATTGGAAGGGACATGACAGTGACATTCCTACAAGTTGACAAAACCTCCTGCAGGGCAATTCCCCAATGTCAATCATGTGGCTACAGGAGGAAAAAAAAGATAATTAGGAAGAGGACAGTTGTTCCCTGGTGTGATACAGGGAATATTAAGATGTCAGGACTTAAACCCAAGGATGCCACTGAAAGAGAGCTTGGCTCTTCTTCAAGGAAGTCAGCACGAGTGGTACAGAGCAACAGGTTTTGCACACTAGTTCCCAGTACCCTAAGTCTCCTCTGCTGGGAACATTCACAGAAAAAGGTGAAACCTTGCAAGCTGCAATTAGCACCATGGCCACCACCAGAGCACCACTTTGCCAGAACCATCATCACAGGGCAGAAGCTCCATGGAGCTATTTCAGCCTGGCAGGAAGCTGGAAGTGGTTTGGCCAGAGGAAGGAATGTGTGAGCGGCTGCTGAGCAGGGCATGGAGAAACATGACAGCCTGCCGGAGGAATGTCTGATGAATGCCCAGGTCAGGTAAGGATACAAGCAGCAAATGCCATCCAGGCTTCCAGCTGATGGAAGAGCCTGGTGTGTGCATAAAGCAAAACATTCGGTGGGAATTCGGCAAAGCTCTTCAAGGTGATGTGCTGGATTCAGGGAATTTGCTGCCCCCTTCATACTGCAGCTGGTTAAGACAAAAAGAAAAGCATCTAGCAAAAGAACTTAGAAAACCTCTCAAAATCATACAGCCTACAGGAAAAAAAATGCTGCTCAAACTGGATTTGCATTGATCGTGTAAATAGGCAACCAGAGAATCCACTGGCCAGGCACACCAGCCATCCTATCACCAGTTTAACCATCACCTCATTACTCTTTGGGCACCATGAAGGTTGCTGCCCTTCACCAGGAGGAAAGCCACAGGTCTACCAGCCCATCTCCCCCTGCCCAGCAATTATCTTCCAGCTTCTCCCAACAAAGGGGCAAAGGTGCACCCCTGGAGCACAGGGCACCCCTGGGGGCAGCAATACCAGAGCTAACAGCCAGCCCTGGCTTGCTGCGTTCACTGACTCCGCACAGAACAGGTATTTTCATGCACAGCCCTTGTACCAGCTACAGCTGAACCTCTCTCAGCCACACGCACAGCCACCATATGAGGCCCACATCACTTGCCTACGTGTTTTCTTCCGCATCCGCCCGAAGGACACACCCTGCCATGTGGACGAGTCAAGACTGGTTTTCACCAAGTAGTCACAGTCATGGTCCATGCTTCCAAAAATTAGGTACGCACTATTAGGTTCTATAATCTCTCTTCCCCCATTTTCAGTTCTTTTAAAAAGGGAAGGCTCATTGCGTCCCCAGACCTTGTGTTTTCACCCTGTAGACTCTCTGGAGCCACAGGTTGAGCTGACCTTTCAAATTCACAGAGCAGCTACACTAAGCTCCAGAAAGGTCACACGGCACAGAGATGATCTAAGTGATGCCTAAAGAACTGAAGGACCTGACTGCTCTGCAAGAGTGTTAACGACACGTGGCATTTTCACACCAATTGGCTCTAGTGGAAAGCTCCTGCAAGGTGTAATTGAAGCCCTGGATCCCTGCTTTGGAGCTCACAGGATGGCTGACAAAAAACAGCCATTCCCGAGAAGCAGGTCTAACCTTCCCTCAAAAAAAGGCACAAACCACTTGATGCATTTCATCCCTACTGGAATTTCTATGATGTCCACATCAGGAGTTTACCAGTGACTGAACTGACCTCCCAGGCTCCCATTCCCTGCCATCTCGTTGCTGTGGAAAGGACTGTGAACTTGTGTTGCCTCTCTTCAGGGAGGGACCCTTACATGACACAGCAATTTTGTGGTCAGTGAAGCTGGAAAAATGAGATTCATTTTCTACAAGAAATAACTTCAATCCCTTGAGATCTCTCTCTCCCCCTCTGCATGTGTTCCAATCTGACGGCCAGCGCAATGCAGACAACGAGCACACCATTCTTACGTTCCATCACCCACTTGAGTTCCCATGCTTTGATTTCTAGAAAGGAAAAAGAGTTTGAGAAATCAAGTTCCACCATTTCAAGGCCGTGACAACACTGGGAAAGCAGTGTGAGCTAATCCCACATGTACGCCAAAATGACTCACTGCTCACAACTCACAGAACTGTTTTGGCTGGAAGAGCCCTGTCAGCTCATGGAGCCCAAGCATTCCCCCAGCAGTGCCAGGGCACCACTGCCCCCTGTCCCTCAGCACCACAGCTCCACGGGGGGCTTGGAAACCCCTCCAGGGATCACAGGGACTCCACCCCTGCCCTGGGCAGCCTGGCACAGCCCTGGACAGCCCTGCAGGGGCTGGAAGAAATTGTTCCTCAGCTTCAACCTAAACCTCCCCTGGGGCAACTTGAGGACAGTTCCTCTGTCCTGTCGCTTGTTCCTTGCGAGTAGAGCCCAACCTGCCCTGGCTCCAACCTCCTGTCAGGAAGCTGTCAGGAGCAAGATGTCTCCTGAGCCTCCTTTTCTCCAGGCTGAACAACCCCAGGGCCCTCAGCTGCTTATCCGAGGGATGGCAGAGGTTCCCAAGCTTTACCATCCCATCCCACTAGATGGCAAGAGTCCCCCTCCTAACAGCAGAGTCTCTGCAACACAGACTGTCCAGAGGTCAAGAGTCAGATAAGGGACTTCCAGCCCTGAAGAGCAGAGAGCAAATAGAACTGGCCTCCTATCCAGTCTGTCAAAATTTATTTTGCAGCGATTAAGAAAGCTCTGTACAAGAGAAAGGGAGAAGAGGGGAGGAACTTAACCAAATAAGGCCATTTGATTGTAAAAAGGGGAGGATGCTCAGGAACACAATGTACCAGTCTCCATTACTCCCAGGCAAATGCAGCAAATCCCTCCTCATCCTTATAAGGTTTTAGAGAAACATCTGTCTTAACATCTTTTGTGCTGATTCATTGTGACAGGCCAAAGAACATGTCCTAACAAGGACAGTCTCTGACAGTGGTTCTGCTCTAATGCAGAAGGAAACAGCTATGAAGGAGAGGCACCACATGCCCTTGTGCCTGATGCCACCATTTCATTAACACTCTTCATGCCTACATGATCAGCAAGGAGCTAAGAACCCTCAGCTTTCATAGCAGGTGATGTCTTAAACCTTACCTGAGATGACTGCCTTACACTATTTATTACTGCCTGCCAACATCTGGCCATGGCAGCCCAGAGAGCCCACAGAATGGGGAAAATCCTGGCACTGGGGGAACCTCGTTTGCATGACACTGCCAGAGTTACCAGCAGAAGAGAAATGCTGGTAAAGATGCCATACACAAGACCTAGGAGTAGAAAACCTCTGCAATCTGCAGATCTAAATCCTGCCCTGCTCTGTGCAGTATTTGTAGCAGAGAATGCAGAGCTAGTAACTCCTAGGGCCTTGGAAATCCTGAATGTCACGTCTGTGTCTTCAGCACAGTTGTATGTCGGCTACTACAGTGTGCTGAGCACTCCCTTTTGAAGATCAGGGCTCTAAAAAAGAATCTCCAGCAACATGTATCACTCATCACATAGGAAGACACCACTAACCCAGCCCCCAGCAATCTCCCAGCACCGCTTCCTACCATTCCAAAGACCTTCAAGCACAAGCAGGTGAGAAAATCATCATGATTCTCCTAAACAAAGGGAGGGTGGCCTGAACTATGACCGTCAGGACCAGGTCCCCTGAAAGCTACACAGAGAGAGGCTGGTGCCCAGGGAGAGGGACACAGCAAGTCCTCATGAGGCTCATTTCAGCTTTCAATGAGCTTCATGCGTTATTTAGTAGCAACAATGGCAGAAATAATGGGACAGGTTAGAACAAGGTGCCCTGGGATTAGGAACACCACCAAGCCACCGCTATTGACTGTCCCCTTCCTAAGTGCTGCAGAGACAGAACACCCTTTTGTTTCCACAAGCAGCAGGGCTGGTGTTCCTGGAGGAAGGTGGCCTTCCTCCCTTCCCCACCCTCTCCATCACACCCTGCCCTTCTCATGGATATATTTTGTCTTCCCAGTCACTTCTTCCATTAGGGGCCACATCTGGCCTTGTTTGCTTTGGACATTTTCCACACTCAAAAACACAGTGACAAAGAGAAGAGTGATACGGTTAAGAGGCCATGAAGCCAAAAGCCTCGGGATCACTCGCCTGTCCATCCCAGGTCACTGGCACAGGTCAGAGAGCACTGCCCTCGCCTCCCCTCTCTGTTTTTCCCACATGCACTACCTGTCCTTAATGTACTTGGAGAAAGGACAAGGTGAAGAGAAGCAGCAGAAAGAAGAAAATAAAGCATGTTAATGCAGAAAAAGACACAAACAGATAAACATTACTATTGTGAGTTGGGAATCTGAGCTCAGGGAGGGGCACTCAGTGAAAACAGGTATTGCTAAGTCTCTTAAAGGAATCATGTTTCCCCTGGTGCTGTTGCTTAGCATAGTCTCTTTGGAGCAGGTTTGTCCTGATGTAGGATAAAAAGGCTTTTTTTTTTTACCCCCCTTCTTCTAGAGCTGCAAGAATGATATGGTTTTAGTCTCCTCCTCAGGAGATGGCATAAATTTCTTCCTCCTCTTCCAGAGCCCCTGGCCTATCCTGCAACCCCTCAGGTAAAACAGAAAAACACAACCAAAACAAACAACGAAACAAAACACCACCTCATACACTGTAATTCTAATTATCAGACCACTACAGCCGGATTTTCAAAGCTAAGAGCTGACTTCACAAACACGTGCCCCAGGAGAGTTCAAGCACCAAAAAGCACAGCAGTCTCGTAAATCCAGGCATTTCAGTTTGGCACTTAGCTGATGGCTTTCCAAAAATCTGTGCCTCCACCCCATGCTTTAAGGTCCTAAAGCAATTAAAAGGCACCCACACATCTGTCAGCCTCAATACAGCAAGCACCAATGTGCAATGAACTCGCACAAAGCCCTGGCAGGAAGGGCCTCACGCCCAGAGGTTCCAAATGATCAGTGCTCTATGCTTTCCAAAGGCACAGACAAGGACAATCAAACCTTTTTAGATCCACAGCTCAAGAATCTGCTGAAATTCAGCACACTAGCTTCTCTCCAAGCAACAGCAATCTACCCCAGGACTGCTGCTAAATCTATCCAAAGCCATCAGACAGTTTTAGGCTTGGCATCCCACTTCAGCTCCTCACTGCAAACCACTTTGCTCCCCTCCACAACATCCTACCATATTTCAGCCTCATCTTCCCCATGGTTCCACAGCAATGAAAACAAAATCCCACCCCTTCTCCAACATGGATGAAAAGCTTCATTTTGAAGCTACAATACCTTGGATGACATGTCCAAAGAGCAGCAGCCAGAGCACAGCACCATCTGTTCTTCCTCAGCCCTGTGTTCCCCCAGCCCTTACAGGCTCTCGCTTCTGGCAATGAGGAGGGTTCTCAGCTGGGCACAGTTAGGGCTCGTCTTTAGCTCAGCTGCCTCTCATTGAGCCCATTAAACTTGGGTGAGATCAAGGGGCTTAACTCACAGCTTGCTGAAAGGAAACAGGGTCCCAGTGCTGCTCTCCCAGTGTACTCAACCCCTTGGAGCTTGCTGTGCTCCTACCAGGGTGGGCGGCTGCGAGGTCATGGATGGGAACAGCCAAGTGTCAGTGCTTAAAGAAACTCAACCTTAAATCTTTCAGTTCACATCACAACTGCAAAGACACAATGCAGCAGAAAACCTGAACAATAAAATATAAATCCAAGAAACAACTGGGGAAAAACTTTGTTGGAAGAATAAAACGTCACCAAGCTGTGAAAAAGAGGCTCAGTGACTGGCCTCACTGTGACAAACTGGCCCTTCCCCTGCACAGGGCAGGGCAGCTGAGCAGCTAATGAGATTTCTCTTTAAAAATTTAGGAGAGCAAGTCCCCAAGCAGCTAAGAGCCAGCTGGTTTGAATTTGGAAGATAGCTTCACCTTATTCTGAAGCACCATGACACCTGCTCACCTTATGAAGCAGTTTACCACCTGGGACCTAAATGAGGGGGGAATACAGATATAAACCAGGTCTCTATACACTATTTTACATGAATGAAGAAAGTTTAAGTTCCTTTTTACTATCACAGGAGGAAACTGTGCTGGGTCATTTTTATTCTGCCCTTCCTGAACCAGATCACAAAAACAAACCCCAAACCAACCAACAAACCCCCCAAAAAACAAACACAAAGCAGGACAATAGCAGTAGGATCCTGGAACAGAAAACACTGAAGAGCAGTCACTGGTACCCGAGAAGTTTCCTGCCTATTCACGCCCTGTTTTCCTCATCACTCTCACCACAATTCCTCATCTTATCTTTCATCACATTCCAAACACTCCTCCTCCACCTCTTCATTCCCCAGCATGGTGCTTTCAAACCCTAGATGTGGCACACGATGTTCTATGCAAGCACAAGAGCAACCTGGCCCTGTTCCCCCCGCTGTACCTGTCCCTGCTGCAGGCATCATGCTGCAGCTCCTTCTACTGACATCTTCTGAAGCCAGTCTGTCCATCCTATGAGGTAAGAAAGCAGTGTCAGAAATCTGCAGGCTATATTCCTTTCAAAAGTGTTTAATTACCTTGGTAAAGGCCAGAATAATGGTTTGGGTTTTTTCCCCCATGACTATCTATTATTTAATAGAATCAGAAGCTCATCTTTAATAAAGAATCAATTTTCAAGTTACACATTGAAAGGATTATTTTTTTGCATTCTCTCACCTGTTAAGAGCTTTGCTCAAAAGAAAGTGCTGCAGCATTTAAAAGGAAACTCTATTTTGGATCTGAAACGTTCTTCCTGAAGGAACTTTTTTATGCTTTTATGTTTTTTTTTTTTTTTTTTTTTTTTTTTTTTTAAGTTTCATTGGCACTTTTGGGTTGGGTTTTTTCCCAGTTGGTTGGTTTTGATTCTTGCTGAATTTGAGGCACTATCTGTTCTGCTAAGAGATGATTGGCATCTGCCTGGAGAATGCCCAGTCACACACTGGTACTTCTCCACTTCACTGCTGCTGTCAGCCCTAGTCCAAAGCAAGCTGCTTTATCTCAGCAGGCAATTAGAGGCTCTGTGCTCTAGTACTAGGCACCTCAGAAACAGGAAGCAAGGGCTTCGGAACAACTGGCAGTGTCAGTTTTCCTAAGAGTGCCACAAGTTTGTACCACAGGCCCAGAGATCAGAAGTGAAAGATGTATTATTTAAGCATTCACTCAGATGGTGCTTAAAGGAAAAAAAAAAAAAAAAAAAAAATCACCACAAAACACAAGCCAGGCTTGAGTGCTTAGATTTGTCAGGTACAAAAAAATCCTTTATGGCAGGAATGTGTTACCAGTTAGGTCTGAGCATTCAGGTAAAGATTCTGTTGCTGTTTCAAAATGCCACCCCACATCCAGTTCAGTCTGATGACTGGAAGACAGCTGTCCACAAGACAGTGCATGGAAGGAACAGGATGTTTAGCACCTAAATTTAGTTGTTTTTCAGCAGAGGAGCTTAAATTTCACACACAAAGACAAAAGCAAGAATACTGAAAGGAGACAAAAAACCAAATCAAAGTATCTAGATTTTTAGACGAATAAAGGGCACCTTACATATAACAAAAGTTCTCCATTACTGAAAACAGCATCCAGTTTTCCAGCATACTGATGCCTACTAGAAGAGAAGAAAGTTTTTCCAGTTGGATACAGTGAGAACAGAAGTGATACCATGCAACAAAATACCCATACACCAAACAGTCATATAAATCCCACTTTTAATCATGGACAAATTTACTTTCAAGTAAAATCAACAGTTTTAAATAAAATATAAATTAACAGCATACTTGGAAACAAAAATAAAATACACTGTGCATGTCTACTCTAGCAGAAACAAAAGCCTAGGCATGTTCCAGTTCTCTTCCCCTTACTGGAATTTCAGGGAGATCTCTGAATGATTATGAAACAGAAATAAAGGATTTATAAGTAGTGACTTTTGCCACTAAGAGGCTATAGCCAACTTAAGCATGTGGAAGCACAGCATTGGGTGCATTAAATTTTTCTTCTCCATCACAGTACTTATTCCAGTACATAAAAATAAGCTGTCCTAAAAGGTTGTTCTCTTACTGCTTTTGAAAACCCTGCATTTCCATTTCTTTGATTGAGGAGACTCAGAATTGAGAAGTGATATCAATCCTGGAATCTGGAAAAAAAGCAAAACAAAACAAACCAGTCCTCATTCACCCTAGCAAACAGCATTTCACAATCTCACCCAAAGGATGAGAATTCACACTCATTCTCTTACCACACATAGCTTAAGCTGCTGCTACTCGTTTACTGACAATGAGCCTTCACTCGTCCCATTACACACAAAAGTGCAATATTAAAAAAAAAATTTTTGGCAGATACTGTCTAATGAGACTAAGCCAAGTTGACCCCATTTTCCCATATTTCCAAAGCCGAGCTGGGCAATCTGCTTCTTCAATGGTTTAAAGGAACAAAAAGGAAGAACCCTGAGGCAAAAATGGCTTTTTGTGGAGCGAGTCCAATAAAAACTCTCCATCACAGTGTTTCATAAGGGTCCTGCAATCTTCTGTGCTGGGAGACCTTCCTCAATCCACAGGGAAGGAGATGAGGCGTTACGCAGCATTCGCCTGTGGATCCGCCTGAGCCGCAGAAGGTAAAGCAGGATGGAGAGCAGCACGATCAGAAAACAGACAAAAAACAAATAGTGATTGTAAACAAAGGAGAAGCTCCTCCAGTGGGAGTGACTTCCACGGAAGTTTTCCTGCTGGATGTCTCTGAAAAGAATCAAAGGGATAAGAGAGCTAAGTTGCAAATCAAACTTTGCCTCTGAACTATAGAATCACAGAACCGTTCTGGTTGGAAGAGACCTTTAAGACCATTTAGTCCAACCATTAACCCAGGTCAACTTTTCCTCATGTCCAAACTAAACCTCCCCTGGCACAACTTGAGGCCAGTTCCCCTTGGCCTGTCCCTTGGGAGCAGAGCCCAACCCCCCTGGCTCCAGCCTCCTGTCAGGAGCTGTCAGAGCCAGAAGCTCTCCCCTCAGCCTCCTTTGCTCCAGGCTCAACAAGCCCAGGGCCCTCAGCCGCTCCTCACCAGCCTCCTGCTCCAGCCCCTTCCCCAGCTCCGTTGCCCTTCTCTGGCCACACTCCAGCCCCTCAGTGTCCTTCTAGGAGCAAGGAGCCCAAACCTGACCCCAGGATTTGAGATGTGGCATTCCCTGTGCCCAGCCCAGGGGGACGATCCCTGCCCTCGTCCTGCTGGCCACACCAGTGCTGACACAGCCAGGATGCTGGTGGACTTCTTGGCCACCTGGGCACTCCCTGGCTCATCTTCAACTGGCTGCTGACCAACCCCCCCAGGTCCTTTTCCACCTGGCACTTTCCAGCTGCTCTGCCCCAGCCTGGAGCTGTACAGGGGGTGATTGTGACCCAAGGTCAGGACTCAGCACATGGCCTATCTTACCACAGAGCCCATTTTAGTAGAATAGTCTTTTTTAAAGCATTATTTGAACTACCTGAATTATGTGCTGAAGTTATACAGAACACATGAGAAACAACATCTTGTCTCACTCTACCCATCAGCTGCTTTGCTATCATCATATCTCACGGGAATTCCTCACTTTCCACCCAAATGCTCTTTCCAGACATTCGACAGAACTCGTACCTTAAAGGTAAAAACCGTGTTCGGTAAAGAATGGCTCCCAAGGTCCATTGCACCTCTTTATCATAAACCTGCAAAGCTGTTTTCAAATTGCTGTAACTCACAGGAAAAGAGAAGCCACTGTGAAATACTTCATACATCCAGGCAGACTTAAAACACTGGTACCTATAGAAAGAGTGGAATAAGGTCAGGCCAGCAGTTACCGAGTCCCAGAGGACTGGGAGCACAATTAGACACATAATTATAAGTACTTTTTTTTAAATGGCTGATGCAATATTTAAGGTTATATTTATGCTTCCCATTATTTCATTAAATGGATCATTTGGACATGATCTTGACCTCGCCCTGGCAACTCTGCATGAATGAATTTGCTGTACAAATAGAAATACTTACTTCAATCTGTGGAGATCAGCATGTGACGCATAAAGACCACGGTCAAAACGTTCCTGGAGGACAGACCACTTAGTGGCACAATAATCCTTCAAGGAAAAAAAAGAAAGACAGACTTCAACATTGCTTCTGCCTTGAGAAGAAAAAGAAAATGCTACTACGCAAGATCCTCCATAAGTACCAAAAGCTAGAAAACTCAAAAAGTAATGACTTCCTTTCTGCTGCTAATAAGCTGGATCACTGTAATTGTCATTTTCTGTAACATTTTGAGCCATACTTAACATTTGTGGTTAAGTTAATTTCAGCAACACTTCAACTCTTTGGTTACGTAGCTGGAGATGAAAAAGAGATGACCCGTTTTTAGGGCACTGACAAAGTTTCCTCATATTCCTCTATTTTATGTTGTAGTCTTAAACTGTCCCAAACAGATCAATTCCTGTTTGGATTAACACCTGGGAAACTGGTAGAAAATGTATTAAAAAAACCCCAAAAAAACCAAAAAAACAAACCCGAGGAGAAGGAATTCTAACAACAACTAAGACATTCCTAAAAGGCAAGTGGTAGAAGTAGCAAAGATTTCCCCATTATCAGTAGTTCTGCTGGAATTTGACTACCATGAGTCCTGTTCCCTCTACAGTCAATTTTACTACTGTGCCTTAAAACAAGTGTTCTAAAAGAAAACTCAGTGAGGAAAAGAGAGGCCCTAAGAAAGTTCATCGCATGGTAAAATGATTTCGGATCTTTCAAGGTTTGGTGCCAGACTTTCAGAACAAAATGCTTCTAGATAGCAGTTAGTTTAAATTAGAGAAAGCTTATAGCAGGAACACTTTACCTTTGCAGCTTTAGTAAATTTAGCAGCATTGTAATCTCCTCCCATGCGTAACACGTCCTCGGTGCAGTAGTAGAACTCTGAGAACCCATAGAATTCACTGTTCTGAAAGTGCACGGCAGGCTGATAGACACCATTCAGAGATGTCTGTGTTTCGTTAGTCTTATTCAGGAACTGCTGAATAACCTCACGGCACAGATTAAAATCTCCTGTTCCCCGCAAATACATTCTCTGTCCATTCTGCTGGATCTCGTCCTGAGTGTCCAGGGGCAAGCAGGGATCTAGGTAGGGTGAATCAGAACTCAGGCCAGTCTGTTTGCCCAGTAGCCTGTATGAAAAAACCAAGCACAGTAGCAACTCTGATCAGAAACATGAAGTTCTGGGGTACAACAGCATCCAACCACAGCATCCTCATTTAACAAGGCTTCAGCACTGCATGCTGAAACAGAAATTAAGTTTTACATCAGGAACCTTCACTAAATATACTCAAGTTCAGAGGTTACAGAACCCTTGACTACAAGCGCCTGCAGCCAGCTACCTGTTTTTAAGTGCTGTGCTGGTAAATAGACTGTCTTCGTATCTCTGGCGTGCTGCATTTCCCCCATAGCCAAGGAATGTTGCAACATAGACTCTGTACACGTGCTCAGTTTGATGAGCATCACAGCCCAGGTTGAATTCTGCAAGTAAGTTTTTGGCTACTTCCTCCTGTAGGAACACAAGCACCGAGATTAGGCAGAAACAATATGAACCAGAATGTAAAGATGAGTTCTTTGAACAACTGGATGCCCTTGACATCTTTAAATGTCACTCATAACAAAGAAATTTGCTTCCTCCAACAGAGGAAATGTGCTGAGTATGTCAGTGGTGTTTAACCAATCTCTGTTAGGCCCCTGTCCTGTTAATTCAGTTTCTACCAACCTAACAAAGGGAAAAGTCATATAAGTTCTTATATAGAAACACAAAGCTTTGTGGTTCTTGACTCCATGATACAGCCTTGTTAAGTATAATGCGAATTTTAAAATAGTATATAAATGCACACACAAAAAGAATCCATGTCTGCTTAAAGTCAAAAATTAGTGTCAAATTATAATCAAATGAAATAAACGCTCTGAAGGAACAAAATACAAAGGTGAAGGACTCTTATTTGCCATTTTCTCTTGATGTAATGAAGAATGGGACTCAAAACAAAGAAAACAAACCAAAACAACAAATCTGCATTAAAATAAATCAAAAGGAAAAGAAGGAAGTTGCACAGATAATAACCTGCTGTGAAGAGGCAAAGCTTACAGTTTTAGGGACTTCGTACGCTATCTGAGTCGACACTCCGCCCATGTCAAGAATACCCACTGTCCTCTTACGGAAGATGGCCTCTTTATTTTCACTGCCTGGGACATGCACCTCCACAATCGCTTCATCCTCTGGATAAAACAATGAAAAGGCAGTGAGAAATGCAGCCACGGTGAGCCTAAAGCAGCACGACACTACTTGGTGTTAACTTTTTTTTTTTGTGGCAATGCAGATGATTGAAATGTCACACACAAATTAAACCAACATCTGCATCTGCACGTTCTATTCACTAACATCCCTGCCTAAAAACACACCACCAGCAGTGAAAGCACAGGAACATGCTTCGTAAAGTCCTGCTTAAAATCCAGGTCACAGTGAAGATACTCACCATCATCTGTATGTTCAAATCTTCCAAGAACAAAGTTGATGCCAATCCACGCGTATACTCCTACAGGCAAAAAAGAACAGATCTGAACATTTCAGGAATATCTGGTACAAATCATCTTAAAAACACAAAGAGGGGTTTTTGTTTGCATACAAGTTGAGATCTCATATTTTACTATATGAAATACTTAGAAGTTAAACATTCCTGACAGGTTACTCCAGTCCTTCTCTCCCTAGTCAAGGCTATGATAAAAATCCTAATTCAATGTATTGAAGACAGTCTGACCTGGAAATTTCATAAGAACTCAGCATGTTGACTTTTAGAGGTGATTTTAAGCTTCTAGTGAACTGATCACATCAAACCATCACTCATTTAGAAGCCATTTTTCCCTGAAAAGTTTCTTCCATCAAGAATGCTGTGTCTTATGCTCACCCCTCCCTCCCCAAAACCAAAGAAAATGGGACTAAAATTTCTGCTAAACACAGGTAAGTTATTTCCACTGCTAATCAGAAAACATTTAGACAAGTCAGAGATCACAGATGATCTCCACACTCCAGGTGTTCCTACTGAGGAATAAGGTCTCTCAACCAAACCAGAATTTAAAAAAGCAACAACAAAAAAATTAGTCAAGTAATAAACATTTCAAAGATCATTTTTCCAACCTTAACCTACCTTCCTGCTTCCCTGAAATAACCTCTGCATGCGAGTCCGAAAACAGAAAATCAAAATGCACAGGAATATCAGTGAGCAGATCCTCAAGTATCGCCTTCTGCTGGCTGCAAAAATTGCATTTTGTACAGTTAAAAATAGTAAGACACACCAGGATCATTATTCTAAGTGCTAAAAATAAGACAGACAATAACCTTTCCGGCAGAATTCTCATTCCTGCAGTACACAGAATATAAAGAGGAGTCTCTTTGTGTTTTGCACGTGGCACATGTTCGGCAGCAAAGCTCAGGAGAGGAGAAATGTAATCGCTGACCTGTTCAGGAGTGCTGGCAAACTCCGAAATGCCTCATGAAACAGAGAAATGGGAGAGTGAAGCAACTCACACTTTGGGCATTTCTGGGAAAATCTTAATAATCGACACAGAAGAAACCAACAATTCAAAGCCAAACCCAGGACAGAAACTACAGAAATAAGGATGAAACAAATAACATAATCACCCTGTAAGCTGCAAACAAAACCCTGCAGTAGATACAGTACCTATTTATAGAATGGCTTCAAGTAGCTTTAGAGAAAGCCAATTATTTATTCACTACATAAACAGAACCAAGTTAACTGACAACTGAACCAGGAACTTAGTCCACAAAGACCTCTCCCTCCTGCTCATCAGTGTCACGTTTCAGGCTTTTAAGTTGCACAAAGCTCTCTGCGAGCCAACCCTGAGCAGACCTGGAGCAGTGCCGGGCTGACAACGCACTAGTGGCCTTTACCCAGACACTTGAAATAGGGAGCTTGAAAAAGCAAAGTTCGGACAGGCAATGAGCTAGGAAAAACAATAAAAATCACACCTATAGCTAATTTCTTCCCAGTACCTGGTTTGATTTTCATAACCACTGGTTTTCTGGTTTTGTCCCTCATCTGTTTGATGTCCAGCAGATCGTGGGGATTTCCATTGTGCCTTGGCCAGCAATACACAAAGATCCTAGAGCCGCTGCTGCCACAGTCCACAACGATCCCATAGTTCAGATTGGGGTTGTTTGTATCTGTAGCTTCAGTGTCAGTTACTCGGGCAAGGTATCTAGGAAAAAAACCCACAACCTGGGCATTACTGCGCTGTGATTAAATTCCATATGGAAGTTTTTCTCAACGTCAGCCTCAAAACAGGACAAATTTCCTTAAATGGAATTGCAAAGTTTTCACTATTGTACAACTGATGAAGAAAAGTGAAGTGTCACCCATAAGAATCAAATTCCCAGAATAAATACCGAGAGGAATTTCCAAAATAATTTATTACGCAGCATTTTTGCACCTTTAGTTTTACTGAGCTGCTACAGATCCATACAATAAGATATTAGAAAGTTAAGTTATTGATAAAATCAGCTTAGATAAAGCATCATTAAAAACGTAGGAAGTTACCTTGTACATTTTCTGCCCCATTCATGTATTTTCCAGACAAATCCTGTTGGTGTTTTTCACACCAAAACGACATTTTATTCCTTTCCACAAACATCCTTCCAGCCCTCACCTGTGGAATCTTTTGTCCCTGTAGGCACGCCCGTACTTATTGCGGATGACAACCAGAGAGTAGTAAAGCAAAGAGACGGCAGCAGCGAGTATTCCTATCACCACGATCTGTCGCAAAGTGGTGTTGAGGATACGTGGACATCCCACTGGAGAGATGCTGAAGTGCCAAGAAGCAGGAAGCAAACATGAGATGCTGATCCTAAAATTCAAAGAGGATAATCTGCATGAAAAATGGACTTTGTTACTAAAAAAGCAGCACAAGGCATTCTAAAACAGGCCAAGGACAAACAGATTATTTTCCTGTGGCTCAGCTCTAGCTTTTCATTGCTCATGTTCTGGTTTGAGTGTGATCAAGTCAATATTCCCACCTTTGAATTAACCATTAGACACAAATTCATGATTAGGTTCCTTGTTCTTTACTCAAAAGACATCACAATTTAATCTGACTGTTCTTTCGGGATTCTTACCTGCCCATCTTTTGATACGACCAGCAGAGAGAAAGACCAGCTGGTGTCCAAACATCAGCCGGTCACCTCAGACTCGCAAGGCACATCAACCATTCTCAAAGCCATTGCTCTTCTGTTCCTGAATTAAAAAGAAAACAGAGATGGTGATCTAGACAGCATCTAGAACATCCAGCGAGCAAAAATCCTTTCCCTCTGCTCAGCACTGGTGAGGCCACATTCGGAGTGTGGGTCCAGTATGGGGCTCCCCAGGACAAGAAATACAAACAGCAAGTTCAGTGCAAGGCCACAAAGATGATAAACGTACTGAAACATCTCTCATGGCATGAGAGGTTGGGAAGTCTGTGCCTATTTTACGTGAAAAGAAGAAGCTCTCACCACGGCATACAGATATCTGAATGGAGACCATAAAGACAGAAGCAAACTCTTCTTAGTGGTGCCCAGTGACAAAAAAAAAAAGGAAACAGGCACAAGCCCTGGAGCTGTGGTGCTGAGGGACATGGTTTAGTGGTGCCCTGGCAGTGCTGGGGGAATGGTTGGACTCCATTATCCGACAGGTCTCTTCCAACCCAAACCATTCTATTCTATTCCTCAGCTCTGCTACCACCTGCAAAGGCAGTCACCAAAACAAAGACTCCAGACAAAACAGAACAGCACTACCGTTTAGAACAAAATCAAACCCCCCACAAATACCAACACTTCAGCCCAGGTCGTGCCTTGTCACTCTGTGTCCACCGCCCCCGGCTAGCCTCGCAGCCTTCCCACACACGCCCCGTCCTTAAGAAAGCACCTGCCCGAGGTGCCACGAGTCCCTGCGCGGCTGCCAAACCGCAGCGGCACGCTCCCAGCGGGGCCCACAAACCGCACCATGCGGAGGCAGGGACGGGAGCGGGCAGCGGGAACGCAGCAGCGGGACAGGCCTCGGCATCCCGGCGGGCTGCGAGGGACTCCTCGCCCCTTCCTCACGGCCCCGGCAGCGCGCAGGCCGCGCGGCCCGGCCCGGCCTCACCCCCCACTTCGCTCCCCAGAACCGCAGCGGCAACCGCGGCCTGTCCCGGCAGTCCCGAAGCGCTCCCCGCGCCCAGGCCCGCCCCGGGAGGGAGTGTCCCCGCTGCCGCCCCTTCCCCTCCGCAACCGGGCAGCCCTCGCCGCACTCACCCCCGGGACCACCGCTGCTCCGCCGCATAGCAACCTGCCAGCGCGCCACTTCCGGGTCCCGCCGCCGGACGTGACGCAGGCACGCACACGTGGCGCCGGGACTGGCGGTGGAGAGCTGGGAAGGGATTCCCCTGGGGGCGTGGCCTAGGGTAGGAGGCGTGGTCACGATGAGGGGCGGAGCCACAGGGAGGAGGTGGGGCGGTGGGGAGGCGTGGCCGGGGGACGCGTGGCCATGGTAGAGGGCGTGGCCATAGCATGGGGGCGTGGTCGGGAAGGAGGCGTGGCCGGGGCGGTGTGTATCCAGTATGAGGGTGCGGTTATGTGGGGAGGGTCGTGGCCACGGCGGGGGGCGTGGCCAGGGGCAGTGCATGAACGGAGCGCGGGGCGGGCACCCGCACACGGGCACCCGCAGGCCGGCTGCGACCCTGAGGCAGACACCGCTGTCTTCGGGTGTGTCGTCGTCTCCTCACAGCACAGCAGAGACAGGGGCCTGGTGGAGCGGGGCCAGAGCAGCCCCAGCAGTGCTGGGAGGGCTGGAACCCCTCTGCTGGGAGCCCTGGGGGGGTTCAGCCTGCAGAGGAGAAGGCTCCCCAAGGGGAGACCTTCTGGGGGCCTTGCAGGACTCCAAGGGGCCTGTCAGAAAGATGGGGACAGGCTTTCGAGCAGGGCCTGTGGGGACAGGACAAGGGGTGATGGTTTGAAACTCCAAGAGGGAGATTTAGACTGGAGAGAAGGAGAAATTGTTGTTGCTGAGGGTGGGGAGAGGCTGTGCCAGGCTGCCCAGAGAGGTGGTGGCTGCCCCATCCCTGGCACCATTGCAGGGGAGGTTGGCCCAGGGCTCTGAGCACCCTGCTCTAGCTGCAGATGGCCCTGCTCCCTGCAGGGGGGGTGGATTCAATGAACTTTAGAAGTCCCACCCCACCCAAACCACTCTGTTACTTTTTAAATTTACAAATATTAATATATAAATATTTATTTATGTACTATAAATATACAAGGCATTGTAGCACCTGTAATAAACGTATAAATATTTATGCTGTAATAAAAAATGAACAAACCTCGTTTAAAACAAAAAAAAAAGCAAAACAACAAGCAATAAGCCTCTCCTTGCCTCAAAGGGACTGAAAACTTGCCAGCAAAGCAAAGAGCCCTCCTGCGCATTGCCACTGGGTGGCAGCACAGCTTGTGCCCGTGCAGCTCGTGCAGAGAACTGGAAAGAGAAAGTTTATCCAGGGAAATATAATGTATTAATGACAGGAGTATCCTCGTGGGAGGCTGGGGAGCTTTGCTGGGGCCTTATTCCCCCCCCAGGGGGCATCCCAGGGTGAGCTTCAGCCCTGTCCTGGCTGTGCAGCTGCATGAGCAAAACCACGCTCTGGGCCATCGGTGCGTGTCCAGACACAGCTTGGGAGGGTGTTGCATAAAGCTCTCATGGGTTAAATGCTGCTTTTCCAGGGATAGGTGAGACAGTGGGTCAAAAATTGCTCCCATGAGGTCCCTACTCACTCACTGGAGGGAAGGAGTTGGACCTGCCAGGCTGCTCTGGCTTCTCCACCTCTCCTTCCTTCTGCTGTCACAAATCACAGTGTTACAGACTTTGCCTTCAGCCCAGCAGGAGGGAATTGGGACAAAACTGAACATCCACCCTGACGCATTTCACAGAAGCATCCAGAGCTGCTTCTGGCTTTTGAAAGCCACAGTCACATCAGGAACAGAGAAACCAAATCTGGCCCTGGGGTGAAGCAGCAGAGCCAGGATTGTCTGTCTCGTCCCCCCGTGAGAAGCACATGTGGCAGTGGAGCCACATTGCTCTGAGCAGGATCCTCGGCAGGACTCCTCTGGCTGGAGGGGGACGTGGAAGGCAGTGCGTTCGCACAAGAGTTCATTTTCTGACAGGTTTCCTCTTCCTCTTTCTCTTTCATCTTTGCCTCTTGAGCTGCTGTCGGCACTTCTCAGAAACGTTTGGGCTTTCCCTTCCCACACAGCACAGAGACACCAGTGCACCCACTGTCCCCAGGGAGACCCGCTGAGCCCATGTGCTGGATTTTGCACAGCAGCTTTTGCACAGGTTTTCTGCGTTGGGTTTTGGTTACCAGGTTTTTCATACTGGGATTTGCGCACTGGGTTT
The DNA here is from genome assembly GCA_025345505.1 of Todiramphus chloris collaris. Lineage (NCBI taxonomy): Eukaryota > Metazoa > Chordata > Aves > Coraciiformes > Alcedinidae > Todiramphus > Todiramphus chloris. The sequence continues at coordinate 302,206 of JANVCC010000267.1, read as the reverse complement.
TGCACAGTGGGAATTTCACTCTGGCTTTTGCACGCTGGGTTTTACCACCAGGTAACCGGGAGGGGTCAGGGCTACGTTTCCCACCCAGGTGTCACCGCAGCTGCTTTGCCTCATGCTGACACTTTCATAAGTTGCTTGTCTCCAGCATGTTAAAGTGTTCTAATGAACTTCTCGTAGAATTAATGCAGAAACACACTGACTAAGCCACAGCAATGCACAGTGGCCCACAGAGCGAGGGCAAGCTGCCCTGGCAGGGCAGGGGAGAGGACTTTGCTGGGGCTGGAGGGAGGACTGCAGCCGTGCTGCAGGTGTACAGCTCCAAGACAGCCAAGACATTGGGCTCCTCTAGATTTTAAGCACCACAACTCTTGTCTGTGGGTATTTATCCCTTATTAGTTTGGACCGAAGAGGAGTAGACAGTCTTGAACTTGTAAGGAAAGTTGTGCTGGGTGTGCAACCTATCCCCAGCACGGCTGGATGTGGCTCTGGGCGAGGAAGAAGGTGCTTTGGGATGGCAAATTATGCTGAGCTAATGACAGGACCTCCAGGGAGAAGGAGCTCTTAGACCTGCTCTTGCTGTGCAAGAGAAACGCGGAGCCCTGGGGCAGGCGCTGGAGCTGGTGTCAGCATGAGGGCTCAGAGCAGGGAGCAAACCTTGGCCAGTGAGTTCAGCCCAGCAAAGGTGCTGAGCCTTTTTGTCCCATGGGGTGAGGAGCACATGGCCCTTCAGGGCTTCCCTGCCTTTGCTCAGCACATTGGACTTTCACCCACCAGGCTGGTGGGACCAACCCTGGCATTGCACATGCTCCCACTGGCCATGCAGCTAAAACTACAGCAGCTGTGGGCAGCCCCTCAGACCCTTTCCAGGCTTAATTCCACCCAAAAGTAGTTGCTGCAATTCATGACTCTGGGGGAAGGCTGCAGGGCAGCCGGCTCCCAATGCTGCCGTCATCTGCAGAGACAAAGGCACAAGTAGGAACATGTCAGCAGTGGAGAGAAAAAAAAAGGAAAGAAAATCAATAAAAAAGCAGCACTGACATCAAACCATGCAAACAAAAATAGCTGTGCTGGGGGTGGTTTGCTGTGGGCTGAGTGAGGTTTCGGCATCACCAGCAAGTTTTGCCTAGGGGCCAGCCTGGGCTGGCCAGTTAGAAATACTGAAAAATAGGTGGAATTTGGGAGCTGCCGATAAAGCCGTCAGTGCCCGAGTCTGCAGGCAGCACAAAATGGAGGCCTAGGAGGAATGTGCAAATTGGTTTTTGTGCATGCTAATTATTTCCAGATGTGTGCTCTTCGCAGTGATGGAGAAAAGATCAGTGGGTCATGAATCTATTTCATTCTACCGCTAACAGCATCAGCAGTGGGATGTTGTGCTGGCTGTTGCTCATGCTGGTGAAGTGAACCCAGGCTCTGGCTCAGGAGCTCCACTGGAGAGAGCTCCCAGCGCTTTGCACGGGAGGGATGTTTCCTCCAAGCACCAGATCTTCAGGAGGAATCTGGGAGAAATGCTGCTAAAATCCTCAAGCTTGCTCTGAATTGGTGCCTGGAGAAAGCAGCTTGATGAAGACCTAGAGCCGCACTGCAGAGCTCGCCGGGAGCTTTGGGGGGTTTGGGCATCACCTGCTTCCAAAGGAGAAACCGCCTCTGGGACGCGCACGGATAGACTCCGGCAGCCCGAGTAAGGTGTGTGCAGGGTGCCTGGCCCCTATCTCGGGGGAGCACGTCGCCCACCCCGCCGCACCCTCCCCGGTATCAGCCCCCGAGCGCTGGGGCCAGCAGATACGGGAGCAGCCGGGGCAGCGGCTGCGGGTGCTGATCGGGTGGAGCACCCCGGGCTCGGTGGCCGGTGCGGGTGTGAAGGGGGATGTGGAGGAGGAGATGGGGCTGAGCCGTGTCTCCCAGCTGGGCTTTTCTTCTTCAGCTGTTGTGCTTATTTGTTGAAATGCCTCTCCCCCATTTCAAAGCTGGAGAAGCACCCCTGCAGCCTGGCCTCCTCAGACGTGCTGGCTGCGCTCCCTCTGGGGTTGAATAATGCTGATTTTTTAATCTGCTTTCACTGCAACAGGCTAGGATGGCTCCCCAGCCGTCACTGCATTCACAGAGCCCTCATCTTCTTCTTTTTTTGCTCATTGTCATTTAACCCCACAAAACCTTGCCTAGAAGAGATGATGAAGCCCATCAGAACGAACCCATTTGACCATGGCCATGTGAGGAGTTGGTGGCAGAGCAGGATCACCCAAATCCAGCAAGCCCCATGGGATCTTTTCAGCCTCCTCTGCCCAGTGCCACCAGTCAATCCCGAAAGCACCACCAGCATGTGCTGTGCCTTTTCCATTGTCTCCCCAGGGCTTCAAACCAGAAAGGCAAGTCGATGAAAAAAAGAGTCCAGGAAGTAATACAAAAAGCAAGTTTAATTATACACATTGGGTATTGCCTCTCCCTGTTCCATTAATCCATTGAGGTAGGCAATGGTAAATTAGGTCAGATTATGTGAGCACTGAAATAAAACCCACAGGCCAAATTCCTCGCATCCACACCTCCTTTACCTCTGAGGTTGCATAAATGTTCCTGGGCGCCGGACCCGTCTGCATCGCTTCAGTGGAGCTGCGCTGCTGAGTTTTCAGATTTTGTCTGGTTTTGGCCTAGGAACAACTGCCCAACATCGTTAGGGCTCAATTCTCGCTAACTGACTTTGAATTCACGTTCGTGGCCCTTGCTGGCATCAACCTTTGGACCTGTGATACACGTGCTGACTATGAAAGGAATACCTCGATATACTGGAGTGCTGCTCTGGTGAACCAAGCCAAGAAGAGATGCTCTGTGTTTGTACTAGAGCAGGGATTGATGTTCTTCATTTCCTCGTACTAATCTACCTACTGGCATCTTGGTCTGCTCAGCAAGACCAGGGGTTGCCTTATGCTGATGTTCACATAAGTAGGTCAGTCCGCCCCAAAGCCAAAACAATGATGTTTGCTTATTTTTGATGGTGTTTGTTAATATAGAGATAAAAAATAACTGGAATGCATCTGGTTTCCCAGGGGCTTATATTTCCCTGTGGTCATCTGTTCCCAGGAGCACAGCAAAATGCACCCAGGTGGGCAGGAAAACCCAGGCTGGTGTCACAGGGACCCTCTTCCAGGGCATCTTCTGAGCCTGATGCTGCCTTTCACCTAATAGCCTGGGGAATGAGATCCAGACTGGCTGTTTAAAATGGATTTTGAGGCTTTGAACATTTCTAAGCTGGGATGGGGATCATGGTGCTCGTGGTGGCCAGGTGCCAGTGTGCTGGGAAGGGGCTGCATCCACACCACACGGGATGAGGAGTTTCTGGAGTGTACTGCTCACTGAGTGCTGACAATTCCCGCATGCAAACCATCCTTCCTCCAGCTTAAGCTTCTGGCAACACAATCTAGCAAAAAAAAAACCCAACAACAGAAGCCTGGGGGGACATAAAGTTTAGGCTGGTTGTACTGAAAATAAGATTACAAACATATGCCCTCAATGACATACATTTGTTCTGGTTCCTCTTCTAAAGTGAATGCTTTACATCATGCCATAAACAGGCACTTTTTCCTTTCCACAATTTCCACTGCTGCTGAACACCTAAATTAAAAAAAAAAAAAAAAAGTGAAAACCAAAAAACAACAATAAAAAAAATCCTGTAATTTTCCTTCTACGTACTACCATGCGGATAGAGGTGAAGCAGCGTTCTCCCTCCTTACTCCCAGTTCAGCACCTACAGCTCTGCACAGCTGCCAGCAGCCCCATGACAGTGGCAGCAGGTTGTGAAAATGGTAAAACCTAATGCAAGGTGTTGCTCAGCTTTTAGAGAGCTTGTAGATTTGGAAAGAAAAAAAAAAAGAAAAAAAAAATAAATTCACTGGATCTTATAGATAAGCCACAATTTCTGTGGTTCCCAGAAGGTGTTCGCCTCCCAGCAGGACACTCCTGCCTTATCAGTGTGGGTGCAGCATGGTGTCCTGCACCTGCTCCAGAGAGGGGCCTCGATAAGCACAGTCAGGTCCTCCTAATCAGCTGCCAGTGCCAGGCAGATGGCCTGGGGCTGCAGGGACCTTCTTTGGGCAGGGACTTAGAATCGTAGAATCACAGACTGGTTTGGGTGGGAAGGGACATTGAAAGCTCATCTGGTCCAACCCCCCTGCAGGGAGCAGGGACATCTGCAGCTAGAGCAGGGTGCTCAGAGCCCTGGCCAACCTCCCCTGCAATGGTGCCAGGGATGGGGCAGCCACCACCTCTCTGGGCAGCCTGGCACAGCCTCTCCCCACCCTCAGCACCAACAATTTCTCTTTCTCTCCAGTCTAAATCTCCCTCTTGGAGTTTCAAACCATCCCCCCTTGTCCTGTCCCCACAGGCCCTGCTCGAAAGTCTGTCCCCATCTTTCTGCCAGGCCTCTGGCAGTGCTGCCAGGCCCCCAGAAGGTCTCCCCCTGGGGAGCCTTCTCCTCTGCAGGCTGAACCCCCCCAGCTCTCCCAGCCTGGCTCCCAGCAGAGGGGTTCCAGCCCTCCCAGCACTGCTGGGGCTGCTCTGGCCCCGCTCCACCAGGCCCCTGTCTCTGCTGTGCTGAGCACTCCCGAGCTGCCCCAGCACTGCAGGGGGGTCTCTCTCTCTGCCCAGAGCCCTGGGAGCAGAGGGGCAGGATCCCCCCTCCCCTGCTGCCCACGCCGCTGGGATGCAGCTCAGGTTTAGGCAAGCCAGGAGCACTTTTCTTCATATTGCAGGTTGTTTCTCAGGCCTCATTGTGTTTCCGATGGTGTATCGCCATTGTGCTGTTGAAAAGCTGTCCAGCGGTGCAGAGGCCCCGTAATGACTCAGACCCGTGGGTCTGATCCCTCACACTTGCTTTCCTTGCTCACATACAGATCACAGTGGTGCCTTTTGCATCAACTTGTTGGTGTAAAAGAGGATGCTCTGTGCAGCCTGCAGCCAGAAGGTGCTTTGCGTAGCACGGGTAGCTTTTTCCCTGTGCTCTTTCTCTGCCATGATGGAATTTGGGGCTCATGAAGCACCTGAGGGACCTGCAGACCCCTACCCCAGGATGGGATGCACTGAGCAGTGGCTGTGCCCTGGGAGGCAGCAATTGCACAAGAACGACTTGTTTCAAAGAAAGGTTATGTAAATCAAGCTGAGTTCACTTTGTTGATGACCTAAGAAGAATGACTTTTATTTGCCAGGCAGGGATGGCCGGAAACCATCCAAGAGACACAGGCTGTTCCTTTTCTTTCTGGGGTGACATGTGACATGACAAAACCACAAGCCAAACCATTTTCCCTCCACATATGATGAATAATTTTGTCCCTTCTTCAGGAACAGTGGGAAAATCCTCAGTCTGTGCATCTCTGCTTTGGCATCTCCAGCCACAGCAGCTCCCTGCATGCTGGGGTGGCCCCTGGAACAGAGCAGAAAGGATTCCTCATGTTCCTTGGGGTTAAAATATAACCTGTTCCTACTTCAAAAAGCACCATACTTCGGACTGATTCATCCTATTCTTATCAGGGAGCAAGACCTAAGACTGTAGGCGAAAGGGCTCATTAAGGTAAGTGACACTGTAATTTCCCCACCCTCCTCTGCCCTGCCAGAAGCACTGGAAGGAGATTAGCTGCTGCCGGCTGTTGTTTATGGAGTAGAAATCCTAGATAAACGATGTGGAGCAATACTGGAAGGTGCTCCTCTTCAAGTCTGATTTGAGGCATTTCCTTGAATAAAGCTGCCCTACAAAAAGGAAGTTCTTGTGCCTGTGTTTGATTTACGGCTTGCAGGCGGGGGTGATCTCTGGGGAGAGCTGCCTGACGAAATGACGTGTAGGCACGTGGCTCGCTAGCCCCACAGTTCTGTTTCAGCTGGAGAGCATGGTGTCAGACGATGTCAGCAACATGTATTTGGTTTAGTTTCTTTTGGAGGACAAAAGCCGTGATCATCCGGCGAGGAGGTAAGATGGGGAGGAAAGGAGGGAGAGATTTAGCAATTGCTGTGTTAAATTGCATGTTGTTGAAGGACTTTCTACAGTCTCTGCTTTCTACTGGTTTCAGGACAGTGATGACACCTAGCCTCATGGGACAATGATGGCTTGGATGCACCAGGACAGTGGCCAGGTCTCACCTTCAGCTCTCCCACTTCCCGTACAAGCACCACTCCCGATGTAGAAAACACTGCCAGGTACCCAAAAATCAATCAGGAGCGAGTCATGCGCATGACACTGTTCTTATTGTGATTTTTTTTTCCAGCAGCGCCGTGTTCACACAGAGAACGGAGCCTTCCCAGCACAAACACAGGGCAGAAGGACGGCATGTGCTGCTCCACCACTACCCCTCTCCAGGTGCCCTGATGGGAGGCGAGGATGAGAACAGACCAGGCTTTTCTCATCTCATGTGTCTTCATTTAATGGTTAATGGGAAAAACAAGTACTTTATTTTTCTGCTGTTCTGGGCCCCTGGAGGATGGTATTCTTACTTCTCCCCAGGGCTGAAGCAGCTCCAAATTGCTTGTGGTGCTTCATGCCAACAGTTAACCTTGATTTCAGAACGCACGACACAACATCACCTTCCCAGTGAGGTCCAACTCCAAACTACCCTTCGAGGAGGAACAAAATTAAGTCAGTGCCATACCCAGAGCCCTGGGCTGCAAAGACTTCACCTCCATCTCTTTAATTGGTTTGGGCTACTATTGTGGTGGAACAAAGAGATCCTACAGAATAGATGGGAAGAATCACACTCGGGGCGCAGGCTGTGGGGGGAAGCTTGTTCCTCCTACAGCCAGCCCAGGACCGACCGCTCTGTGCTGGAGTTGGAGCTGCGGTGAGGGACAGTGAGTGCTGTGGGTCCCACCTTCCCAAAAACCCACTGCAGGGAAGGGCAGAAGGCGCTCCTAAGCCCTCCCGTGAACTGTTCTTCCCCACGCCGAGGCTCAAGCCCCCGCAGGGGAGCTGCGGCACCTCATCCCGTTGTCCTCGCCCTGGACGGCGGGACAGGAGAGGGACGAGGCTCGGTGTGAGCGGAGGCACCCAGAAAAACCCGAGAGCACAGCCCAAAATCAACCCTGCTGCAGGCACCGCTGCTCCGAGCGGTCTGCTTGTGCGAGGGCGCGGCCGCAGCCCGGGTGCTCTCGGACGGGCGGCGTTCAGCGGGAGCCGAGCGGGTGCACCGGCGGTTCCCGAGGCCGTCCGCTTGTGCGAGGGGCACGGCCACGTGCGACGGGCAGTCAGCCGGCGGCTCCCGGGGCGTCCGCCCGCCGCGCACGGGGCCGGGGCCGGGGCCGGTACCGGTACCTGTACGGGGGCTCGCCCGCCCACGCCCACGCCGCTCTCGCGCCCCGCAGCAACGGACGCCAGCCCCGCGCGCCTGCCGGCCGGCCCCGCCCCCCCTCCCGCCCGAGCCAATCACGTCCCTCCACCCCGCCGCCAAGTCCAAGCCGTTCGCTTGTTTCCCCGCCAATCATCTCCGCTCTCCCCGGCGGCCCGTGACGTTAGCGGCGGCGGCCCAACGGGCGGGCGGGCGGCGGCAGTCGCGCCCGGCTATTGGCGAGCGCGCGGCGGGGCGGGGCCAAGCGCGGGCGCGGCTTTAAAGCGGGGCCGGGGCGGCGCGCGGGCCCCGTGCGGACCGGTCCCCTCCCCCCCCTCCCCCCGGTGTCCCGGACCCCCCGCTCCCCGCCGGCACCGGGCGGATGGAGCTGAGCTGTGGCGTGGGGGGCAGCGCGGCGGTGCCGCCGGGGCCCGGGCCCGGGCCCGGTCCCGCCGCCTCCGCGCCGCCCATGGAGGGCGAGGAGTACGAGAGCCTGCCCAGCGGCGCCTCTCTCAGCACACACATGATGGCCGGGGCCGTGGCGGGCGTCATGGAGCACACGGTCATGTACCCGGTGGACTCGGTCAAGGTGCGTGGCGGGGGGTGAAGGTGGCACCGCAACCCCCGGGGAGGCGCCCCCAGGGGTCTGTGCGCAGGTACCGGGGGTGTGCGGGGGGGTGTGCGCAGGTACCGGGGATGTGCGCAGGTACGGGGCCGTGCGGGTGTGCACCAGTCTCCTGGGCTGGGGAGTGTTGGTTGTGGGGAGCGGAGCTGTGCAGGAGGTGCTGGGTGAGGAGCAGGGTGCTGCGGTGTGGCAGGTCCTCGAGGTGTCACCCCCGAGGTCTCCGAGGGAAGTCAGAGCTATGCACCCATCCCAGGCAGCCCTGGTGAGCTTTGCACGAGCCCCAGTGCAAAGGTGAGTGCCAGGCCTCGCAGCTTCCCGCTGTGGCAAGCGAAGTCCTGGTGCTGGTCCCTGGGGTGGGAGATGCCTCCAGTGGCCTCCTGCGTGGGGTGTGAGGTGGTTCTTCCTTCCCGTGGTGCTGGAATCCCAGCCTAGGAGGGAAGAGATGGTGGGATGGGGTGCTCCATCCATCTGCACATCAGGATGGCTGTGAGCAACATCAACCTGACCTTCTGCGGTGTGAACCCAACCTTTGGTGTCACTCTAGCCCCATGGGAGGAGTAGCTTTATCATGGTCGAGGCTCAGAAACTGAGGCTTGTGTGGCTGCAGAGGTGCTGGTGGTAGTTGCGTTTTGATGTAGATGAGCCGCTCGAGAGTAATGAGCTCGGCGCTGTCGAGTGCACATGAGGAAGACTTCACTGTGTCATTGATGTGGTAGGAAGTGTCACGAAGTTTCCTCCCTCTACCACACCAATGTGCTGCTCTGATGGCTTAAAAGAAAAAATAACACTGGGAGAAACTAAACACCCTTGATACTGTATTGCCTGTGCTGATGGATCCATGATCCGGTCAGGAAACACTGAGCAGATCCTCTAATTTCTTCTCTTTCCAATGCAAGGCTCCCTGGAGGAGCAGAAAGAGGAGAGGAAATGCCTTCACTTTGGGGCACTGAAGGTCTTGCTAGTGCGCTTTGATACGCGCTTGAAGGAAATATTCTTTGCTTTTGTTCAGTGTTTTCCCACTGCGTCCGTGCTTGCTGGACATGGCTTGTGGGTTTGGGCTGCTCTATATTGTGGGTGTCCCCCCACCCTGATGTGCAGGATCCAACCCCCCAAGTGCTCCCACACCAGCTCCTCTCACTAACGAGCCGGGTGTTCTGCCAAGTCACGGTCTGCGCAGCGTGTCATCACTCCGGGCTTTACGGTGTTGTTCTGAGAGGGCATTTCCTCTGTGGGGAAACAGGACAGGGAGAAAACGAAAGCTGTGCCCAGTTTCCCAGAGCGGGAGGTGCTTTATGGGAAGGTAAAAGTTCTGATTTCACTGGGCAGTGAATTCCCCGGTTGCTCCGGTGCCAGCAGTGCCTGCGCTAGAAGGGAGCCAGGGCAATGCCTTATGCTGGGAATAGCCCCACTCAGCAAACTGCCTTGAAGTGCTCAGAAGCAGATAAAAATACTCTGGCTGTCAGCTGGCTGCGGGAAAACTGGTGTAGTGCGGCCAAGGTCACCCCATGTGTCGAGGGCAAAGCGCAATCCCAAGCTGCAGGCTTTGGGTGCTGCTGCTGACATGGTCTGTGTCCGTTCTGTCCCTCTGCTCCAGGAAAAGGTGAGAACTGACCCCAAAAGGGCTTTTGTTTATGTACTCTGAGTAACAAAACACTAATTAAACTTTGTAAGAGTAGCTGCCTGTCACTTTACCGTGGGAAAGGTGATACCTCATACAGAAAAGCAGCAAAGTTCCTTCTTTAGTCTGACTTGGTGGATAATAGTTACTGGGATGAGTCCTTGCTGAGCAGAGCCTGTGCTGGAGATCGGGGGTTGTGGATGCTGCAGAGAGAGGCTGTTCAAGCATCTGGCTAAATCCTGCTGTAGAAGAAATGTTTTTGGTTCCAGCAAGTCATTTTCAGTTTCTCTTTCAGATAAAATGTTTTAACTTGGGGAATTGTTTGCTTCAGACACTTGCACAGTTCCTGAGCTTGGCAAGGTCAGGGTAGGGCAGGCTGTGATGTGGTGTCGAGTGGAGGTCAGTGAAGAGCAGCAGTGCTCTGTGGACTTCTGGTTCCTAGATAGGTCTGAGGGTGCTGCTGGTGCTGGGATGCGCTGGAGGGTGTAAATCTGGGATGCCCATGTGCAGCCTCCAGCTCCTGACTGGGATCACCCTGCTTTAAGTTAGACTGTTGATGGTTGGTTGTGTGTTCTGCAGCAGCTGTTCGGAGTTACAGGTTGTATTTGCCAACTAAAGCTCCTGCTGGAAGCTTGTGAGTATTGAGACTTGCTCAGTGTCTTTTCCTTCTAAGGGTGAAGACCCATGTGAACCTTCAGCCTTCATGACACCTTAGCCTCCGTCTTACACAATTAATGCTGTGGTTGCAGGCACACGCTGGCTTGAACTGTAGGTTTTCTAAGTGTTTCTCGTAGTGCTTAGTCTTGTTTTTGTTTGTAGCTGCTGAAAACACAGCTCTCCTGGCAAGCCCTGATCAGTCTCTGTATTAATTTGAGAGATCGGTATGTCAAGGATTTCTTCCGATGGCACCAGAAGGAAGTTTCCAGAGGACTCCCCTGGAGCCTCCTCCCTCTTCTTAAGCTATTTGGTGGCTTTTCTACAAGGCTGTTGGAGCTGGTTTCCCAAGGCAGGTAAACTACCTGCCTTGAGGATGTGAAGAGCAGTTGTTCTCACCTTGGAACTAATTGCTGATGTGAGACAGCTCAGTAAGAAACTGGAGATGTGCTGGGCTTGAACCTCCTGGCAGTGGGTGGCAGGAGATTGCACTAATGACAAGTCCTTGGTCCAGCCCTAACCATGGTTCTGTCTTTGTCCATGAAAACCTGAACTGCTCCTCATCAAGCTGCTGCAACAGGAGGTCTGTAGGTGGGTTTTTGGTGTGGCTGTGTGTGGTTCCTAACAGGTACAGGAGGTCCTGTACTGTAATGGGAACTCTGGGGATGAAGGGTAGGAGAAACAGCTAGCCTTCGTGTGATGCCAGAGAAGGGAGTGGGAAGGACAGGAGGACAAGTATGGCTCTTGCTGGGAGGGATGGAGCGAGTGTTTCAGTGGCTCCAGCCAGGACAGTCAACCATGGGTGACCTGCCTGGTACGACAAGGCCTTGGAGCCTCCCTGTTTGTAACTAAGGTCTTGAAAGCACACCAGTGTGACTGAGGGTGGCAAGGCAGACGAGCTCCTGTGAGCTGTTTCACTGGGGTTTATTTTGGGGTTAGGGACACTCGCCTTGGGTTTGGTGGTGGGAGGTTCTGCATCCACCTATCTTGACACAGGCCCAGAAGGAGCAGCTGCTGTTGTTTCAGCTGGCAGTATTGGGTGCTGGAAGGTCGCGACCGACCTGTTCAACTGACCCTGCGCTCCCCTCCCATGGACCTTTGCAGACAGGGGTGGTACCATGCCAAGTGTGCTGCTTTAGCTGGAAACAACCTAGAAAGAAAAGGTTGTTCAGAGCTTGAGCACGACACGTGTCGTGCAATAGCAAAGCTTTCTCTGGCCAGCAGGATCTGACCCAGTCGCTGAAGAAATGCTGCTTATTTCCTGGTAAAAAAATACCGTGTTCTGCATGTCTCTTGTCAGTGGTGGAGACACCAGGGTGGTGGTTGTCTGCCACGTGAACGTGCAGGCTGAACTTTGAGAGGGCATGCTGTGTTCAGGGGGAAAAAGCAAACAAAAAACCCAAAACAAAACCAGAAAGAAAAGTAGATATGAGCTTGTTTGTACAGTGGTGTGTCAAATCAGTGACCCTTCGTGAGAATACAAAGAACTGGAGACCTGACTCTCATTAGTAAAACAGTTCTAGATAGAAAACGACCCTGGACTGTTCCTGTGCTCCTGGCAGCAGGAAGCCTGAGTGCTCTCCCCGAGCCAGCATCCCTAAAGCCAGTGCTAGTCCACAGACACCTTGTGAACCTGAAGCTGTGACTTTTGGTGTTACTTCTTATGCCCGAGCTGAAACCAGGACTACCGGGACGCTTGCGGTTGTCAGCACGCTCCTGCCTTATGCAATGAGGATTAATCTAAGTAGGTGGAGAAGTATTTCTTGGCTGGTTAACAAGAGGGGGGTGAGGCTCCTGGAGCAGCCTGTTGGCTTCAGATAGATGTCTGGAGCTGGGGTGGGGGGTGAGGACTGCATAGCTCTTCGTTCACACCGTGATAAACTTATCCTGGCTGAAACAGAGCTGAACCTGTTTTCAGCCCTGTGCCTCTTGCATTGCAGCAGCCATACAAGATCCTGGGCTTGGTTAGTCCTTGGGCTGTTTGTCCTGTTTGTGTCCACAGCTTTAATGAAAGGTGGACCTGGCTGTGCTGCTGGTGATGCAAACTGCGGTGTGCCTGGGTTAGGTGGGTACAACATACACTTAGCACCTGCTCTGGGGTACAGTAGGAGCTCGTGAACCCCTCTAGAGCACCTCAGATTATCAACAGAAAGTTGAAAATGGATATTTATCTGTTGCCTTGTGAAAGCAACTGGATCCTCAGTAAGGGTGGAGTTACTCAAAGTTAGTTCCTGACACCACAGCACCATGTGCTTTGGTCCTGCACATGCCAGGCTGATGCTTTATTGCTTTACAGGAGCACTTATCCCTGATTACCTTTCTGACAAGATGACTTAAATTATACTGGCTGCTTCGAAGGCATCCCCACAATCAAGCAGGGTGAGATCGAGATCTCCTGGGGTCAGTTCTAGAGTCTGAAGCAATGCCTTCAAGTTAAAACTAGCAGAGAAAACAAAACAAATCAAAAAACAAACCCACCAAACACAAAACCCCAGCTGGATGCGACCAGCTCTGCAGCAGTGGGTTGTGCTGAGTCACGCTGAAGGTGCAGCGGCTGCTGGGAGTTTCTCCAGGGCATCGTGAAATCCAGTCCCTGCCCAGCCCGTCCGGGTGAGCATCTGTGGGGTGGGAAGGTGCAGAGACCCATGGAGGGGTTGCAAGATCCTCATGCCCACTCAGCCAGGGCTGAGCGATGGATTTAAAGTGTGTGTTTAAATTCAAAGATGATTTGGTGCTGTTGCTGCATTTACAGGGGGGGTTTCTGAGCCTTTGGGGTTATTTCCAGTCCTGTTCATAGGTTACAAGGATGCATTTAGTGCTTTGGAGCAGGAAGCTTTGCGCCAGGCCACTGAATTCCCTGTCGTACGGTGATGCCCTGTCAAGACGAGTGGATGCTGAAGTCTGAAATTCAGCTGGTTGCTGAACTAAGTCACTTTGCAAATCTAATTCCTGTGCAATTTTTTTTAGGATATTTACTATATATGCAATGATTTGTTGGACTAGCCTCAAAACCAGCTTTGCTGCTTTCATGGCCTGATTTTACTACTCTGAGTTGAAGTCCTGGATTCAGCTCTGATCTCTTGCTTGGTCTAAGTGTCTGTGAGAGTGCTCCTCAGTAACTACAGTAGTTTGGGGAATCAAAGGTCCAAACCCATAACACTTTTATTGGCTTAATCTTGCCTGAAAGCTGAGCTGTAGTATTACCTCCTGGCTGATTACTGCAGTGAATTGGTAAGCTTGAGGGGCTGTGTCCCAGTGAGGAAGCATGATGACGAGGAAGCGTGGTGGCCTGGGCAGTCCTAGCACTTTTGAGGGCTGTGGAATCTTTGCTGAGGTTGGAGCTGCTAGTGTCTGTGTGCTCCCAAATTGTGTTGGGGGAGCCTTTATTCTGAAGATGAAGTGTCCCAGCTCACGATGTGGAGGACATCCTCCCTATCAAACCCATCTGCCTCCAAATTGCAGTTCTCAAGCTTCTCCTTAAAGAGCATTAATTTGATGGACCCTGTTCCATGTTGCTAAACACTCATCTCCTGTGACTATGCCCTTTCCCAGGAGCCTTCTGTGTTTGTGTTTTGAGGTATGAGGCCACCACCAAAGGCTGTAGTATCCCTTCAGACCGGTTTTGGTGTGATGAGGTGTATCAGACGGGTTGCAGATTGGCAGGGCTTGCGGGCTGCTCAGCAGGAGTAGCAGAGCCCTTTGCATCTTGATGCTCTAGATTTGCTTGGTCTTGCTGGTATGGCTGTAGAGGTTTTAGCCCTGCCAGTGTGCCTTGGTGAGTGATGGTTGGGGTTTGAGTCCTGTGAACAGCCATCGCAGACTGGCGTTGCTGGTGTGTGATGGCATCAGTCTGCAGAAGCCTGAAACAAGCTAAAAGACAATTTTTCCTACAGTGCATCATTAAATGATGGCAGTGAGTTTCAGAGGATGTTTTGGATGCCAGAAGCATCTGAGCTGCCTTCAGAAAATCTGTGGAAGAAAAGCCCAACAAGGGCTATTGAAGAAAGAAGCAGATTAAACCTCCTGGCTCAGGTGCTTGGTGGCTGCAGGGCACCAGGAGCTGGGAGGGAAGATAATGGGGCAAAGTGCGGCTCTGTGGTCTCCAAGCTGCTGGGGGACATAGTCACCAGCTGGATCTTCCTTGGGTCACTGCACAGGAGAATGGGGTGCCCTTTCCCTCTCTCTCCTCCTGCAGGGTGGGGGTTCCTGCAGATAACCCATTTTCTCAGCTTACCCTTCTAGGAAACCAGTTTCCCCATTGAGCAGAGTAACTCCATGCACCAAGTGTCACAAGTGGCTGAGCAACTGCAGGAGAAACAAGCTGGGGCAGGGAGCTTGGGAGTGTTGTAAGCAGGAGGCAATTAAAGACCTAACTGTATTTCTTCACCAAGCCTTTTGAACAACTGCACCAGCTTAATTCCTTGTACTTTCCATGCACAAACAAGAGCAGAGGTCACACTTCCCTCCGCTGAGCACTTGTCTGAGCAGCCTCGTAATGTTCGGGTGTCGCAATGGGGTTCATCTCGCTGGTCTGGCAGGCGAGGTGTGGATAAACAGTGCCATGGCCCCGGCACGGGTGCAGCCAGGGACTCGATTATTGGCCCCTCTAATGATCTTGGCAGCCTTGTCACTCTTTATGGCTCGTGCTTGTTGGATTAAAGATGTGTATCTGAGGCCTCTCCCTTCGTGTGCTTTGTTGCAGACAAGGATGCAGAGCTTGCAGCCGGACCCCAAAGCGCAGTACAGGGGCGTGTACGAAGCTCTGAAGAAGATTGTCCTTACAGAGGGTTTCTGGCGGCCTTTACGTGGGATTAACGTCACCATGCTGGGGGCTGGCCCTGCCCATGCCATGTACTTCGCCTGCTATGAAAAAATGAAAAAGTCTCTAAGTGATATTATCCAGCATGGAGGAAACAGCCACTTGGCCAATGGTATTTTTTGGGTTTTGCACAGAAAATAACCTACTTGCAGTGAATGGCCTGTCCCTTGCTTGCTTCGCACGCTTAGCTTGGTGTCCCTCACTGCACTCTGCTCCTGGAGATCTGCCGTAGGCAGCCTGTATCCAGACTGCTGCTGTAAATACCCTGATGGGAGGATGCAAATGCAAACAGAACCACAGGCTAGCAGGTCTCAGCCCCTGCCTTCTAGTTGAGTGCTTCCTGCTGGTCACCATGCTCTTCTGGACACTGTGCCCTGCCTCAGGACTACTAACTGCTTGGTAGAACTCTTGCAGAGGGTAGAAATGGTTGGGGTGCTGTCAGCAGCAGAGTACAGAAGCTCTTCCTGGCCTGGAAGTCCTGCTAGTCTTGGTCTAATCTAGATTTTTGTGCTGCTCTTTAATCTCAAATGCTTGTAGCCCAAGTCATCAATACGCTGGACAAGAGGTGTTCAGATACAGTTGCAGGCTGTTTCTGCGTTTATGTTGAAGGCATCATCTAAACCTCTTGAGGTCTGAAGTACAGGTTGTTCCAGATGCCTCTCTTGGAGCTCCAGCATGGTAAAGTGCTCATCCTCTGTGTGCTTGTGTGCTTTGTTAAAGATTTTGCTTCTCCCAGGAAGACTTTTGCTTTTAGCTCCAGCAATCCCACTGTAAGAGCAGAAACCCTCTGAGTGGCCAGGGGTGTCACAAAAGGGTCTGTGCAGAAGACATTTCTGCCTGCTCCTTGACGTGATGTGACAGTAGGAATGTGCCATGGCAGTCACTTGACTTGACTCAACCAACTCAGTTAAGGGGATATAACATCTTCCTGGCTTACTGTTGTTTTTGCTTGTGATGTGCTGCCCATGTTTGCCTTTCAAGTAGCTACAGGCTTTTGGTACCAGCAGGAAAACTGAAGCGCTGCCTTAATGAGAAATGACCGAGAGTCATTTGGGCAAGAGAGTTGAAGATGGGAACCTACATCAAAGGGGAAGGTGCGGCTCGAGAGGCCCATCCTAGAGCCAACTGCAGAATCATTAATGACTGGCTGCATGTTTACAGAATCTGTGCAATTAATGATTAAAACTAGCCTGAGTAAATGGATAAAAACGCTTAATTATGGATGCGCTGAGGCAGTTCTAAACATTGCTCATCCCAGCGCAGGCTGAGCGAAGCCAGTTGTGTCTTGTGTAGACAAAGCCTCCTGAGCTGTAGGGAGCAGCAGAGATGGTGGCTGTCATCCCACAAGTGGGTCCCAGTTTGGCTGCTCTGGATGGGCTTTTCTGTGCTGGGAACGAGCCGTGTTGCCAGGCGCTTCCCGGGGCTTGCTGTGGTACCCAGGTGCTTGGTGCTGCTGCACCCTCAGCCGCTGCCTCTGCGGGTGGTGGTGCCCAAGCAAGCCCTGGCTTCTGAATCTGCTTTTCTAACCATGCCCTTGTGTCTTGCAGGCATAGCTGGGAGCGTGGCCACCCTCCTCCACGACGCAGTGATGAATCCTGCTGAAGGTAATGCCCAGTGCTCTGGGAGCAAGGGCTGCATCCTGCTATCCTAGGAAGGCACCAGGGATACCTTGCACCAGCTCGACAGCTTGAGCCCCTTGCTCTGGTAACTCTGCCCAGCTTTTAATGAGCTCGGACAGGCCAGTGTGAAGGGGTCAGTTCTGCCTGGCTGGTGTCCCTTGCTTGCTGGTGGGTTGCACAGCATCTGTGTTTTCCAGGAAAACGGGTGTCACTTTTCCTGACATGATGCTGTTACTACTCTGCTAGTGCATCTTTACTAAAGTGGTTGTGTGCGTTCCAAAGCATTGGGATACCCAAGAAAACTGGGCCTAGGTGGGGTCAGTTACACTTCCCAGGTGATGAAGGTGGGGAAGGGTCTAAAGCACAAGTGTTGTGAGGAGTGGCTGAGGGACCTGGGCTGTTTAGCCTGGAGAAAAGGAGGCTCAGGGGAGACCTGGTTCTTGACCTCGACAGGGGGCTGGAGCCAGGTGGGGACAGGCTCTGCTCCCAAGGAACAAGGGACAGGACAAGAGGAAATGGCCTCAGGTTGTGCCGAGGGAGGTTTAGGTTGCAGTTGAGGAACAATTTCTCCCCCTCCAGTGTTGTCAAGAGCTGGCCCAGCTTGCCCAGTGCGGTGCTGGAGTCCCCATGATCCCTGGAGGGGTTTCCAAGCCATGGAGATGAGGTGCTGAGGGACATGGGTTAGTGTTGGACTTGGCAGTGTTGGGTTAATGATCAGACTTGATGGGCTTGGTGATCTTTAAAGATCTCTTCCAACCAAAACGGTTCTATGATTCTATGTTGTATCAGTTTGGAAGGAGAGGTTGGGTCTGGGAGCATGGTCTGGTCTGGATGCTGTGATGACCAGGAAGGATGTGCTGTTGCTAATAAGTTTTTATCTCCCTGCCTCTGTCCTGCCTGGTGCTGCCCATCCTGCCTTCATCCCTGTGGCTGTCACCTGGACCAGTGGTGAAGCAGCGCATGCAGATGTTCAACTCCCCCTACAAGTCCGTCCTGGTGTGCATAAGGACAGTGCAGAAGACGGAGGGGTTTGGTGCCTTTTACCGCAGCTACACCACCCAGCTCACCATGAATGTGCCCTTCCAGGCCATTCACTTCATCACCTACGAGTTCATGCAGGAGCAGATCAACCCACGTCGAGAGTATAACCCTCAGTCCCACATCGTCTCCGGTGCAGTCGCAGGGGCTGTGGCTGCCGCCGCCACCACTCCTCTGGATGTCTGCAAGACCCTGCTCAACACCCAAGAGAACATGGCCTTGAGCTCTGTGAACATCAGTGGCCATCTCTCGGGCATGATGAACGCCTTCAAGACTGTCTATCAGCTGGGGGGAGTTTCAGGGTATTTCAAAGGGGTCCAGGCACGTGTCATTTACCAGATGCCTTCAACAGCCATCGCCTGGTCGGTCTATGAATTCTTCAAGTACTTCCTCACAAAGCACAAGCTGGAAAAAAGAACGTCCTTGTGAAGGACTTGCCCCGAGTGAATGGAAGGCTCAGTGTCCCCTCTGCGTGTGTCTGTGTGCCTGCCCCGGCCAGCTCTGCGGCTCTGCTAAGGGTCGTGCCAGGTTTCTGGTGGATTCGCAGCTGACATCCACTTCTCCCTCCCCAGGGAAGGAGAGGGGTTAAAGTGGGCCTCAGCCATGTGTTTCCCTTCCTTGCTTCAACAATTAAATAGTTTATAAAGACTTATAATAATAATATATATAATTTAATAACTTTATTTTGGAGAAGTGAAATTGATAACTGGTATTTTTCTCTGGAGAAGACTGAAGGTGTAGTTTACTCCTCACCGGAAGGCTTAGGTTACACAGCCTAGGCTGGGTTGGTTTGGTTTTTTTACAGCAAAGAAGCAAAATATCCTGTCACAGAACTTACTTTTTTATATAAATATAAAATAGATGGATAATGTTTATCCTTTATTTTTCTATGTAGGCATTTGGGTTGTTTTTTAACTACTATGACAGCTAGATGCTGAGCTGTTTAAAAAGGGCTAAATTCTTCCATCCTCTGTAAGGAAGACATAAAAACATTTATTTTTATAGCCAGATTGGCTTTAATTGTAAAGCATTTATCCCCCAAATGGTGGCCTGGATTCTTTGAGTGTCAAGGTACTTGGTAGCCCCTTGAGACTCGCTGTGGGGGTAGGAGGGGTGGGGAGACACCACTTTTGGGAACTATAGGACACCAAAGAGGGGCACCCCAAAATACCTGGTCACTTTCTGGGGGAGAGGGGAAAACCTCTTCATTTTTTACAAGGAGACTCTAAGAAAAGAAAAGTAGTAGATTTTAAAAGAATATTTGTGGGGTTTTTTGCAAACACTTTTTTTTTAAAGGTACATTTTTATGGTCTGTGATTGCTGAACAGCATCCATCCTCCCTTATTTATTTGTACTACCTTTTCACTAAGGCCCTGGTCCTGCTGACAGGAGTGACTGTGCATGTCTCTGAAGCTGGTGGGTCGAAGCAGGGTGCACGGAACTGCTTTGCTACCTGGAGGGGAGGCCAGATCTTCTGTTTACAGTCTGGCTGTGGAGTCGCAAGGGTCTCATCCTGGCAGCACCAAACCAGCAGCGGGCAGCAAGAGCCTTGGGAAAGTCTTCCCTGCAGAACCAAAGCCTCCTCCCAGCCTCAGTCTGACAATAAGCTGCTGCTTGTCTCTTACTGGGGAGAGGAAGAAAATCCAACCCCAAACTCAAGAGGTTCCTTGTGCCATGGGCTTGGTTTTGCTGCTGCGGATTGCTGAGCTTGGTGGTGGCCAGCAAGGCTGTGCCTGCTGCATGCCCTGCTTCTCCTGGGAGTGGCTCTTCCAAACCAAAATGCATCTTGTAGCCAGTTCCTTGGGTGATCAGTAGCTAATGAGGGATTTGGGGGGCCTGGGTGCGTAAATACAAGTTACGGGACACCTATTGGCAAATCTCCAGCCTCCCTGGAAGCGTCCCTGCCAGCAGCAGCTGATGTCTTGAGCTGGCGCCATCTCCTTACTGGAGATGTGGCTTTAGCTTGCTGTTGGAACTGGGCAGGTCTACAAGGGGCAGCTTTTGGGCTGGTGCTGTCCCTGGAGGTGTCCCATCAGGCGGGTGCGTTGTGTAGGGTCACACTAAGCAGAGCGCGTCCTTTTGCTCTGTTCCTTGGAGAAGGTAAATCAAAGAGCACCTCTCTGGGCGGTGTTGCGTGTGCCTTGTGTTAATGAACCTTCTGCCACTGATAATGGTGAAACGAGCTTCTTAATGCCTTTTCATCACTCACTGAATTAATCACTGTGTCAAATGCACCCTTTGTCTTAAAGTATGAAAAATTGTCTCGAGGCCACTGGTCTTGGTGGTGCAGCTCACTCGAGGCTGGAGGTCCCTGAGCTGTCTGTTAGCCTTGGGATGCTTTTTCTATTGACTTGAGAAACCAGGGAGTCACTAACAGGGACCAGAACTGCACAAAATATTTCCATCGGAGATGGGCATAAACACTTAGATGAAAATTTTGTGTCACTTTAGTATTAAAAGAGGTGAACTGTAGCGTAGCACGGAAGGTGACAGCTTTCAGCATGACTTCAGTAGCTAGGAGACCTACTTGGCAAGTGGTCCCCCAGTGCACCCTCCTCTTCCCCTGGCTGCTTAGCTTTAATATTTCTGACTTTACCCTGGCTGTTCTGGGAGAATTTAATCTCCCATTTGGAGTAACCTGTGATTACCTGAGACACAAAGGCTGGACTTGCCCAGGGATGGAGCTTGTGTCCGTGGAGCAATTGGGGTGGTTGTGGTTTTGACCAGCTGAGTGCTGCCCCTGGATGGGGAGGTAACGTTGTGTTTTGGTTGCTAGCTGGAAAAATGTGTGTCCTGAGTTCTGAGCACATAACTAATTGTCAACAGGTTTTCTTCAGAACTTGCTCTGACTCAAGCTGAGAGGGGGTGAGGAGCACTTTACAGACTACTCTGGGTATCCATTGAAACCAGACTTCCCAGTCTGCAGCTGGGAGAGTGCCCAGTTGGTCTAATAACTGCAGAGGTCTCTCATATGCTTAAAATGTTTCCTGCTGTGTGATGCTGGATCCCCAGGTGAAAGCCCTTCACCAAAGCCCCTCCTCATCCCTTCTAGGTTTGCATTTGAAAATTTTGCTGCGAGTGAAGTTTTATTAACCTGGTATGTGAAATATGTACCGCTGCTTTGTCTGCAACAAATGCACATGTTACTTAAGGGGGAGGATGGGTAACTTTGTCTGCAGTTCTTAATTTTTTTATATATTCTTTTTCACCTGCCTTGGAATTTAATGTGTTTCCTTAAAAGTATATTTAACAATGCAGGAGTTCATTTGTGAACTGCTGCTACAGTTGTATCACTGGAGCTCAAGGAAATAAAATATTCTGATTTTTGTCCTTTTAGGCTCATGGTTGTGGCTTTTGTTACCCGTGTGGTTGGGCAGCAGGAGGGTGTCTGGGTGCCTGGTGGCAGCTGGGCAGGCTGATCTCTGGAGGAATGGTGCCTTCTAGTGTTGCCTGAGCACTTGGCAGGCTCAGCACCTCACCATCTGAGTTGGATAAAGCCCTTTGTCGTCACACTGGAGGATGAAAATACTTCTGGGAGGGGTTTTGCTGACATCTGTATCGTGGGCCTGCACTCCTCTAGGAGCCGCTGAAGAGTTTTGAAACATAGCCCTCTTGGCAGGGAGGTGGCTTCAAGATTTGCAAAGCAAACCCGCAGACTGCAGCTTGTTCAGCGGCAAAGCAAATTCCCTGCTGGAAGAAACTGCATGAGGTGAAGGCCCTGGGGGAGCTGCTTATTTGCTGAGGTTTCAATGATACTTACAGCTTAATTTGAAGGGGAAAACCCAGGAGATATTAAGCTGCTTTAGATCTTGCTCTCGCCTTCAGTGAGAAGGCACGTCCGTTGGTGTGGTCTCTGCACAGTGTTGGGGCTGGGGGGTCAGTGCTTCCCCTAAAGCTGGGCTGAGCAGCATCGGGTGCCCCAGAGCTGGGACTAAGCTGTCCCCAGGGCAGTGAAACCTCCAGGGCTTGGCCAAGGTGGGTTCTAAAGAAAACCAGTGAGTCTTAACCAAAGCATTTAAATTATGAAATCTCCAGTGCAGAGTGACCGTTTCAGCTCAGGGTGGAAAATGTTTCTGACCCTGAGGTAGGTCTGTGGGAGTTTGGGTTTCCAGCCTGGTGTTTGGTGCAAATAGAAACCTCTTCTGAGGCAGAAGTTGGAGGTGCTTTTGGCCCGAGTTTGATCTTTTTTTGGTCTATCCAAAGTCTACCATACCTTGTTTCTAATTGGACTGTTTCCAATGTTGCCAGAAGAACCTGGGGTTCCCGCAGGTCCTTTTCCTCCTTTTCACCTCTAATAAACCTGTCAGAACCGCATGGTCCGCGTTCCAAATTGAGCATGAAACCCAGGTTATGTGAAGAGATCATGCCCTGTGCATCTCTGATTTGAAAGGCACCTACCTGGGGACTCAGGGCTGGCTGCAAAGGGAAGCAGCAGCAAGATGTTGCTGTTCCTGATCCACCCTGAAGGATGGAGGACTTTTCTTTTCTCACCTGTTCTGCCCTTCTCTTTTCTGTGTTATTTTTTTGCTGACATTTCAAAAGAGAAGGTGCAATGAACTGTTGATGTGCTGGGGTGGAGACCAAGCTGATGAGCTTGAGACGAGATCAAAAGATGAAGTGCTATTTATGCTCAGCAGAATGTTTTTGACAGGTTTCTGTTTGTGCTGTACAGTAAATATTTCACTCCCCTTCCTGCTGTGTAGTAAACATCTGTAGTCCTGAAAGTTACGCAACACACTCCATTCATACCTCTGAAACACTCAATACTGCGTTTATGTGAAGGCTGCTGAGGACCCCTACCTTTCTCTTTATCACAGCCACCATTCAGTCCCATCTTATTCCCAGCAAGTGAGAAAATGCCCCTAATAGGTGTGTGCACAGGAGGGAATTGTTGTGCTCGGGTGGTATATGGTTATAGGGACATGAATCACGCAATTAAACCCGCTGCTGAATTGTTGGTAACAACTATTCCTGTCCATCCCATTAGAGCCAGGGCCACTAAGAGATTTTTACCCCTGAATTACTCCAGGATGTCAAAGCTCTGAATTAGGTCTACTGAAATAAAGGAAAAACACCCAGGAAAAAAATGACAAACCCCTGAAAAGAGAAGCTGTGCCCTGGAAGAGGCTTTCCTCACCTGCCTGAGAGGGACACGTGGCTGCACAGCATCCTTGAGGACTTCAGGCTGCTCTCCCTGTTTGCCCGGTGAGTGACTTGAACTTTTCTTATGTTTTCTCTGGTTTAGGTTTGCCTAAAAGTTGTCTGACTTCGTTGAATGCTTATTTTGTGCTGTGTCCTACTGCTGCTGCAAGTAATAATAGAAAATGAGGCTGGTTATTGAGGGGAAAAAAGACACTGCTTATTAGGAAAGCGTGGGGTGGCTTCAGAGCTGGGGAGCAAACTGGGCTGAGCCCCAGTTTTCCTGTCAGGAAAAGGCTGTGGTGGGGAGAAGGGGATGATTTTTATCTTGTATAGAGAGGCTGGCTGAGATTACGAGGAAGGCTGAAAGACCTCTGCAAAACATCACAGTCGATGGTTATCTCTTCTCCCTCCTTTCTGCTTTAAACCCGTGGCATCTGCCTGGCTGTCCATGGCCCTTAAGTGGAAATTCTTGCAGCTGAGCAGGATGGGACAGATCCATGGGGCACATGGATACAGAGGGAAGCACGGAGCAAGCAAAGCCCCAGGACATTGCCCCAGATCCTCCATCCCCTGCCAGCTTTCGGGACAGCTCCCCGGGAGGAGGAATGAGCTGCTGGAGGTGCCACTCATGGGCATGCGGCACTTGCCAAGAGCTGTGACACTGCAGTCCCATCACCCTCTGGGCTGGGTGGCGTTTTGTCCAGGGAACACATCCGATTTCCTAAGTGACACTAATGGCTTCTTTGGAATCAGTACAGATTATTGTGTAAATATCTTTTGAGAGTATTTTTGAATGTGTCTCGTTTATCTGCAGAAGTAACAACTCCTTAAACCTGCAGGATTTTCTGCAGTGCAGCTCTGTAGGGCACTGGGTGCTCACTTGGCTGTGCCTGGTGCTTGCTCGTATGTTGAAGTCCTGGGTGACTACCAATAATTAAGTTTCCTTTTACTGCGCAGTCCGTGTTTTAAAAACTCTCCAACTGGTATTTTTCCCAGAGGTCTGTAAATACAGAGGATGAGTGGGGAAAAAAAAATAAAAATTGTAATATCTCAAATCTTGTGTGGGTGAAAGGAGAAGAGGCAACCGAGGGCTTTTTTGGAGGGTGGAAAGCGCACCCTGGGCATCAGTGGTGAGTGCAGCGGTTTGCTGGGGGATGAACGCTCCCTGGGACACGTGGAGCGCGGTGGTGGCAGCAACGGCCACATCCCTGGGACAGTGCCTGGGGATGCCATCTGAGGGCACCTTCTGGCAGAGACATGGGGGACAGCAGTGGGTGCAAGGGCTACGTGCCTCGGGGTGCGGGTGCTCTCCCCTGTGCCTCCAAAGCCCCAACATTTCCATTTATATTTAAGTCGTTTGATTAATCCAGGATCTAGGCTGTGTTTGTTCACCGCATATGATTATTATCTTTGTTTCTCTTCAAATATTGTTTCTGCTTTGAAGAGTAATGAACATAAAGGCAAATATCTCACCTTTTCCCTCTTGAAATTTCATTAAGCTGTGTGTTTACCTTCATGACAAGATGCAGGTTTTCCGGCCCCACCTTAACCCGCTATCTTACTCTGCCACGATTGTCCACAAAGGGAATAAAAACATTCGTATTTATCCACAAGATTTAATTCCTTTTAAAAGACAAGGGATCCTTTTTGTAGAACAGGTAAGTGTTTTCCGCTGGGCTCTGCAGGTGTAAGTCTGTCACAGAGCATTGCAGCATCTCTGTGAAGGACGGGGATGTAATTCTAGCCCTAAATAATGCCAATTTTGGTCATTAGCCTTTTGGTCCCGGAATTAAGCAGTTCCCTTACCCACAATGTACATCCCCCAGCACAGCATCCTCCTTCGCTTCACTTACTGCCTGTTTTGCTGACAGCAGAGGCCCCAGTATTATTATTTTTGGTGGGAGGAGGAAAATCAGACTTTTCCCCCATTTTCTTTTTTTACCTGCAACAATTTACACAGCAAAAGTCTGTCATTGCCTGAGGAAGAGAGAGCCCTCCAAAAACTGCTCAAGAGAGGCAGGTCTGCAACAGCCAGCACAGCCAAGGTACAACCACTGTCCAACTGAATCCTCGGAGTACATTAATCCACCTTCATTTAAGATCTTATCTTATTTGCTTTAAAGCTTTGCCCCCTGCAATGGTTTTAGCAAGTGGTGTGAGAAGCGTGCAGAGATGGGTGCCCCTGGGTCTGCTTTGCAAAGGAGATGAACGGTCTCCTGGTGAAGGAGCGTGGTAAATAAATAAATGCTGCGGTAATTCCTCCCTTCACCAGAGCAAACAGAGGACGAGGAAGGCTGGTGTGACATCGACATCCAGCAAAAATCCACTCGGCAGGAAGAGGTGAAGTACTGGTCATTTACTGAACAATGTCCAGCAGTTGCTTGGGCTGAGAGTGGGGAGACCTGGGAGAAAGCTGCAAAAAGTGCCCCTGTCCTCTTGCAGACTGCAAAATCTGGGTGCAAATTGCGTAGGTCTTGGTGTCACCAATAAAATGAGTTCCTTGGTCCCTCCTCTGAAGCCTGAGAGCTCTAGACCCTGGGTTAGCTGATGCCCTGGTACTTTGCTTGCGGTCGGTGCCCAGGTGTGGGGCTGCCTTGTGTTGAGTTGGATCTTGCAAAGGTGCCTGGAAGGGCCCCCAGGTCCTGCCCCAAGATTTTTCACCTAAAATTCTCCATTTGCCTATTAGTTGGCATAAAAATCCCAGTGTTTCTCTGCTACCTGTGCGGATGGGGTCAAGGCTGTGGCTTTGGGGTGCAGTCCTGGTGCTGGGAAGTTTTGCTGCTGGCTGTAGTGGTGACCAGGGCCATCTCCTCCTTGCATTAGTCTGAGCAGCTGGCTCTGGAGTTGAGATGGGAAACAACCCAAATCATTCTGGATTTGGTACCTCTTCATGCTCCTGTCATCAAATACATCTTGTTTCTGGGAAGCAGAACTGAGCCCCTATTGTGGTTTTATAAAGAAGCTTGGGGCTTCCTGGGGACCTGTTGCAGGAGCAGAGCAGGATTGGTGCCAACTCGTCAGTTTATCCCTGTTCCCTCTTCTGAAGGGCAGAAGGATAAAATCTGTAATGAAAAAGTACTGTTTTAGGGGAAAAAGCTGATGCAGGTATCTGCTCACTGCAGAACATCATGGGTAACCAGACTAAAACACTGGTATTTGGGAAAAACTCAGTTTCATGATAGAAATTTTACAGTGAGCTGGGCAATCTGCGTCCCCCCTGCCTCATATGTGATGATCCCTGGCAGCAAACAGTTCAGACAAACGCTGGCAGAGCTTCTGGCCACTTCAGTGCTCGGAGTCTAGAAAAAGGATTAATATTATCTAGCTGGTACAAAGGCAGCCCATGTTCTGCTTGCTTCAGAGCTGGCTGGGGGGAACATCTGCTGTTTGCTGCAGCCTCTGGGCTGTTCTCTCCTCTGACAGCCCCAGCCCCATGCCCAGGCTGGAGAGTGAGCTTTGCCCTGGCCCCACCGAGCAGCACAGCCCTTGGGACAATGTTTCTAAAGCATCTGGAAGTCCTTCTTCAGAGGAAGTTATTCTGGGTGTATCCCAGAGCTACTCGATCCTGTGTAAATCCTCCAGGTCTCCACCCCAGGAGCTCAGGAGCAGCCATCCCCCAGCAGAAAGCGTCTCCAAGTGAAAGAGCTGCTTTCCTAGAGCTCGGCAGCTGGGTTTTCCCAGTTAACCCAGCCATTTATTCTCAGGGGAGTGGTGAGGAGCCCTGGGTGCCGCCACCCCGGCTCTGTTTGTGGAGAGGTTTGTGCTAATCCCTTTGCTTTCCGGCGCAGCGCAAGCAGGACCCCGGCGTGTGCTGCCTGGGCTCAGCAATTCACCGGCCAGTGGAAAAGTACAGTGAGAGGCTTTACCAAAGAGCTGATACCCCTGATTTTATCTCCTCTCGGTACCATGGGCTTTTCAGGACAGGGTCCCTTTCCCCTCCTTTGCACTGTGGCTGCTGAGAGCCCTGATCCAGGCTCAGGCAATGCAAGCTGTTGGTCACAGAGGATGTAAAAATCAAACCGTGTTGGAAACTCAGTCTTAGAAGCTGGGAATATCTCTCTGGGCAGCAGCTGGGGCTCAATAGGGATATGCATGGCTGAGAGATCAACCTCACTTTTTGTAATACATTAAGTTTGAAAAAAAACCAAACCAAACCTTGCTTTTCTGGAAATCTGGCTGCCCCAAAAGGCTCTGGATGAAAAGAAGAGCTGGGGAGACAGTGGGTGGCTGGTATCTTTTGGAAACCCAATCCTACTGCTGGAAAAAGCCCTAAGTGGGAACAGAACTGGGCAAAAGCAAGAGCTCCAGCTCTGTGAGCATCCCCCCCATGCTCCGACACTGTACAGTGGGAATGTCCTGCCTGGAGCCTCCCTTACGTCCTTGCTCTCCTTGGCAGCTTTCTGAGCTGGGGGAAAGGCTAACTCCCCCAGGCAGGGCTGGAGGCAGAGCCCAGAGGCTGCAGCTCCCTGCCCCAGGAAGGCCATTGCCAGGGGTCCATGGTGGGTGACGCTGGGTGACAACACTGTGCCCCTCTTACCACACCCCCCACTCCCTGTTCCTGTTTTGGGCTGGGGGATAAAGCGACAAGCCGGAGTCCTTTTGCTCAGACACCCAGTACCTGACTCCCAAAGCCTTTTTCTTTGCCCTGTTCCTTTTTTCTCCTAAAGCTGGAGCATTTCAACACAAAACCCACCCATATACTCTTCGCTCCTGACTCCTTTTCCTGTAAAAATACTTGTCTTATCTCTTTGACTTTCCTTTCTGAGAGTGGGCTGCCATAAATTACCACAGGCAGATGGCTTTGGAAGCACTTCCAGGGCTATTTGCTGCAGATTTCTCTCTGCCTTTGGCTGTTCTTAATAAACGGTGCCCAGACCATAACAGAAGAAAGAGGAGGAATGCGCCTTGGGTTTTTGTGAGAGGCAGCGAAGGCGTTTCCCATGGGAACACCAAACTGCATTTTGCCACATCTCCAAAGTACATTTTTTATCATTTCCCCCCTCTCTCTCCTTTTCTTTCCCCATTAGGTGCCTATCTTGGTGGAAATCTGCCTCAATGACTGTGCCACTCAGCTTCTCTCCTTGACCCGCCCTGCTTTGCATTGCTGCTGTCAGGATGGCTCGAGGGGGGTCCAGCACCTCGGAATGGGCTGTGGGACTCCCCACCACAGGACAACCTTTCCACCGAGGATCTAGCTGGGTTAGAAAGGGATGAAGTGTTTCTGTAGATCACAAGAGCATCTGCAATAAGAATAGTAAACACTGAAAATCCTCAAGGGTTTTTAAGAGCCCTCAATCCTTGTGCTTTACAGCTTCACTTGCCTCTCTCCTTTGGAAGCATCTGCTCGTCCCAAAAGATGCATCCCAGTGCTGGAAGGTTTCCTGCACTTCCCTCCAAAACACCTTTGTAGTAACTGGGTACCAAAACCGGGGAGGAAGCACCAGGCTGGTGCAGCCTGGCACTCAGGGTGGCCTTGCATTTCCCATCCCCTGTTCAGCTCCATGTAGAGAACTTGTTCCCACTGCTCTGGTTTGCTAATGTTGTATAGGTCAAGTTGAAGATTTTTCTTGGCTCCAGTCCCATGAGACCTTGCCAAGTATGTGGTTTATTGCATGCAAATGTTAGTCAACAGTTACATTATCCAAAGGCAGCCTTTTTTTCCTTTCCTTTTTCTTTTTTTTTTTTTTTTAGCTTTAAAGAAATGATTTGGCACAAACAAGTGTAAATGTTATGTGAGCATTAGAAACTATTTAATCTTGATGGATACGTTAGCGGCGGAGCGTGACACTAATTGACAGACACTAAATGATGCTTTCTGTTTCTAGATGCGTACAAACAGGAGTTCTGCTTCGTTAGGGCTGATTAAGACTCCACGTCTCTAGAGTTAGGGTGGGATTTTTCTTTTCTGTGTTAATCAAGAGGATATTTGCCACCGGAAAACCTGCCATGTTGTTCTCCTCACTGTGATTGATTCTTTTACACTCGTGGATGGTTGGGTTACCCAAATGGTACAGCCCTTTTTTTTTTTGTCCTGCTGCTTTGTCTTTGAAAGAAAATAAATAAAAAGGAAAATCCAACTGGAAGTCTATCTTCTGTCCATAAAGAAACCACTTGGGGGTTACAGAGAGAAGGAGGGGACGGACGGCAGGGCTGAGCCAGACAAGATGTTTCTCCCAGGCAGAGGCTGCAAAGGAGCCAGCGCTGCCTGCATCCCTCCCTCCAGCCAGCACCAGTCTCAGTCCCGGGACCTGCTTTGGCTGATGCCCACACTGCAAGAAACCTGCACTTTGCTGTGCCTGTGTTGCAGAAAGCTGGGGCCTGCAACAGCTTTTGGGGCTGGGGTACAAGTGAGGCACATCCTACGAGCAGGACCATGCTGCTGGCAGGATGAGTGCAGGG
The DNA here is from genome assembly GCA_025345505.1 of Todiramphus chloris collaris. Taxonomy (NCBI): domain Eukaryota; kingdom Metazoa; phylum Chordata; class Aves; order Coraciiformes; family Alcedinidae; genus Todiramphus; species Todiramphus chloris. The sequence continues at coordinate 272,997 of JANVCC010000267.1, read as the reverse complement.
GCAGGAGACTCGACTGCAGCCCTGGCTGTGGGGACCACTGCTTGTCAGTGCCTGGGACAAACGGGCACCCCTGCCTGGGAGCTGCTGTCCCTTCCACAGCATTGCCAGGCGAAGGCAGCGGAGCCTGGAGAGCTGCATCTGCTGGAGGATTCTCCCTTCTCCCGAGGCCATGGGAGCTCCTCCGAGACCTCATGTTGCTGTGACTTCTGGGGTTTTGATTTTTGCAGTTCTAAAGCTACTGAAATGCAACACTGGGACAACACTGGGAGTAATGGTGTTTCAGCTCCCTTCCCATTCAGGGACAGTTGCTGCTGCCAGCAGCAGAGGCGAGGGAGGCAGCGCAGGGGCAGGCTGGGTTCCAAGGTCGGTCCCTCTCCGCCTCTGTCCGAGGGTTGTAGAGCTCGTACCCACAGCTCCCAGGGTAAAGACATCTTCTTATGGTCCTGTGGAGCCCAGTGCTGGTGTGGTTGCAGGACTGGAAGGCAGGGGCAGAAAGGAAAAACAGGTCTGGAACGTGCAATGCAAAACTCTGGAGGCCATTGGGATTGTGCTGAAATTGTGGGATTACAGGTAGTTTAGGGGGTGATAAAGAAAATACTTCACTATATAAGCTCTAACTTCTGGGAATTAGTTACCGATTTCATGCTTTTTTGTCAGTAAATGGGATTAGAGGATGCTCTGTGGGGCTCTGCACCAGGCTGGACAAGTGGTGGAGCAGCGTTTGGTGCTGAGCCCCTAGAAAGAGCAGTGAATGATTTTCTACCACCCGCAAAAACCTTGTGAGCTGCTGCTCGTGACAATTCATCGCAGAAAACTCGCTCAAGTGCAGCGTCTGCCACAGCTGTTCACGTGAGAACCTGGTGCTGGTGGGACGATCATGGTCATTTTTGTGACAGAAAAAAAGGACTAAAAGAAAATCCAAACCCAGGGTAAAAAAAGACCACAGAGGCAGCTTGTTTTTAGTAAAAGCTCCATGCTCTTTATTCCAAAGGACAATGCACATCAGATAAAATAGTATCAAAAAATATGTACAAAAATAGCAACTATTTGCACTGGATTTGCTTTGTAAGAGCAAAGCTAAGTATGAGCAGCTGGGTGTTGAAGCAACAGGAAGGATGTCTTACTGGTTGTAAACTGTCAGTGGGGAAAAGAAAAGCAGCTATGACATGAACATTTTCCCAAAGAAGCTTCCAAGAAGTTCAGTTTATGTCTAATTCTCAGTTTATACCTAATTTTCCCAGCCCAATTCAGTCCTTCCAAGAAAATGTGCCAGTCCCTGCAGCTCTTCCACTCTCTGTGCAAAGGACACACTGTGGTCCCTACCCAGGGAGGGTCAGAGCTGCTAATCCAGTCTATTTAGTGCTAATACAGCATCTCTGCATGGATGACAGCAGCACCCCAAGGGTCTGGGTGTGCGCGAGCCTGGGGGGTTTCAGCAGGACCCCTTGGACATGCTGTCAGGAGGGATGTGAGCCCCACAGGGGCTCTTCTTTGAGAGGCCATAAGGGCTTTTTTGTTGTGGTTCCTCCAAGCAGTGGATAAGCAAAGTGCAACATGGATAAGCAGCAGGGCTGGGGTTTGAAACACATTGCAACAAGTGCAGGGGTGATGGCCTCGCTGGCTGTGAGGGAGCAGGCTGGGGGATGCTCAGCATCCGAGAGCCGGAGCTGGGAGAAAAATGTTATCTCGAGATATTAAGGGTTACTTTCAGACAATTAAAAAGAGACTGGTTGTCCTCCAAACGGGGCAAGCAGCTTTGATAGCAAGGACAAGTGAATATCTACTGCAAAGGGTTTCAGTTGGCGTGTTCTCCTCTCCCCGTCCTCCCTTCCCCAGAGCTTTTCATCATCCACGTACCCTTGGCAGCTTTGTCTTTGCTATCTCTGTGAGTCTGCAAGACCTGGATCTATGGGCAAGGCAAAAAGATCAGTTTCCAAATCATCTTGTTGAAAGGGACCGATGTAAGCGGTTTCCTGCCATTATTCACTGATCTGTGTTTCCCTGCTGCAGGAGGGATGTTGGACCACTGCGATTTGTAATTCTCTTTCAGAAAGAACAGACAGCACAGGAGCATTTCAGGAGGCTCGCAGGGAAGAAACCTCCATGTATTTTGGTTTCAGAGGATTGAATTTGTTCCAGAAGAGCTATGCTGATTTACACTATCTGAGGAAAAGCAGTTGATGTGTTTCCTCTCTTTGAAATCTCATTTATTTCTATACCTTCCCCCATGGACTTAGTGGCATCTAAAGTTGTAAGGATGTTTAGTTACCAAAAAAAAAAAAATCTTTGCTAGTGCAAATAATTGTCTCACTAGAAAATCACTAGTAAAGGTATCACCCTCTCACTGCCCTGATGCCTCGGCACGGGGAACCGGGCTGGTTTCACTGGCAAGCAGGGAGTTTGCTGCGAGCACTGAACAAGTTGAGCTGTCGCTGTTTTAAATAGCTTACATGGGAACGGTCAAACAGCGTCAAAACCCGGATATGTAAAACTCATCTGTCATTGCGCTATTGTCCGTGTTCCCGAGCCTTTCTGGTTGGGCTGCTAAGGCAGTGGCAGCAGCGGTTGGCATCTGGGCATGGAAGGGCAGAGGCATGGGTGTGGGTGAGGCTGGCGGGGCTCCATCCCGGCTGGGGCAGCCGCCTTTGCTCAGGTCCCGGCAAACCCAGGCCCCAGCCGCGGCTCTGTGGCCGTCGGGCACTTCAGGTTGTCTTCATGGCAGAAAGGGACTGAATTCTCCCCAAAAGCCACCTGCATTGCCCCGGGTGGAGGCTGCGGTGCTGACGCCAGCACCTGGAAATCCTGAGGGGGCTGGGACCGTTAGCGATGATGGCAGCACTGGCAGAAGGGCACTTTTTGTTTCTCTTTATTAGCGACTGCTGCCTGTGAGGCTTGAATTCCTGTCTCTGGGGCAGGACCAGCCCTTTTCTGCCCCTGAAAGGGCCTGCAGTATTTTACAGCTGCAGACTGACCACAGAGCAGTGCTATCAAGGGTGCTGAATTACACGCTTCTAAAATATCGTGGGTTGTTGTTGGGGTTTTTTTGGCTTTTTTGTTGTTGTTTTTTACTGTTAGCAATGAGAGAGGCTTGGTTAGCAACTAGAAGATGCTGATTATTACAACAAACAGGGTCTCCCTCTCCTAATCAGCACTAGAAATAGAGATGCAGTATTAAACACACACACACACACACACACACACACACACAAACACACTTTAAGAGAAAAAGATGCTTTCTGCTTAAAGCCAGCAGTTACCACCATGAGGCACTCCAGCCGTTCAAGTAGTAGAGGCAAGGCAGGTACTGCCAGTGGCCCCGCAGCGCGAGCAGAGATGCTCCGGGGAGCTCGGCTGCTTTCTGCCCGACCAGCTGCGTGTCCAGTGTGCTGATTTCGGAGGCGACCTGTTTCCTCTTGGTTTTATACCTCCTGTTCTGGAACCAGATTTTCACCTGGGTCTCAGTGAGCTGCAGGTTTTTGGCCAGGTGAGCTCGTTCGGGGGCTGACAGGTATTTTTGGTGGCTGAATTTCCGCTCCAGTTCGATGACTTGGGTGTGGGAGAAAGCAGCCCGTGAGCGCTTTGCCTGCTTCGGGGGACACGAGGTGATGGGCAGGGGTCGTAGTGGAGGGGCACAGTCGGACAGGTAGGTCTCTGCTGTAGCATCTGCGGAAGGAAAGAGAATTACCTGCTTGGAAATTGCCCAAATCGCTTGGTTTTTCCCTTCCAGAGAGCAAAATATATGAATATATATATATATGAATATTCTAGTCATATATAGTCATATATATAAAGCATTCATATTTTCATTTAATGGGGTGAATGCCATCTTAAAGTCATACAAGGGAGTTTTACTCCTTAACTCACACTTTCTTAATTCCTATAAGCATATGAACATACATTCAAGGGACGAAAATAATACAGAACAGGGTAATTTGCAATGCTGGTGGGGGTCTGCCCAAAAGTCTCAAGGTGCTGTTGTTACGTGCATTGTGCCATCAACAGTTTTTGAGGGTTTTATTGCAAAATTCATAATATTTCTTTGAAACAGGCAATTCTTTGAAACATCCTCTGTGCCATGCCTGTGGGAATATCCTGATCTCCAAAGAAAACACATTTTCATCCTCAAGCTACGGAGGATAACTCAGAAACTGGAAATCAGTGCAGCATAAAGCAGACTGCAGTTGGAAAACATGGGAAATAAACTCCTTCCTTTTCTCTATCACGACTCCAAGGCACTGCCAAGACATTTTGGGGCAGATTTTGAAACTTTCAGGTCTGGCTTTACACCTCTAACTGAAGACCTGGCCTTGATCAGAGCTCCAAAGCAGCATCTCAGTGTTTGCCTCTGACTTATTTCTCGTGGCACCGTTCGGTGACCTGAGCTGCGACCCAGAGAGGTGCTGAGCTCCCTGGGAAGTGTCACCTTGAACTGTTAAAACTTCTTAAGTCCATTTATTTACGCAGTTAGTTCCTTTTTGTGTATTACCCAGCTTGGGATGGAAATAGGCCAATTGGGTTTTTTTTCCCCTTTAGTCATTTCTTTGTATATTTTCTTAAGATGTGTACATAATGCTCAAGATAGAAACAATGGGCTTAATTCCCAGCTTGTGTAAATCACGGTTGTCCCGCTGAGCTGCGCTGATTTACACTAGCTGCTTTCTGGGAGATCTGGTACAGCTTTTAATGATTTTTGTAATCATCAGCCTGGTGCCTGTTTCTGAACTTGCTTTTATGTAAAGCTTCTTTTAATAGAATTGAGATGTAAAGCCAACATTCCCCTGGCAAGGGCTCTCTTAGCAAGCAAGAGCCGGTCACTGGAGAGTTCAAAATTGCTTTTTTGGCTGTCACAGCTCAGCCTGGGAGCGCTTGAGCAAGGGAAGGCTCAGTCCCCTCTTGCAGCCCCGGCCATGCTCGTGCTGCTGCAACACGAGAAGCACTGGTCAAAAAAATTTGCAACAGAGTGTGATTTTTTTTCAGTATGTTGCTTCTGCAAGGAAATGTTATTGCCTGTGATGAATTTAGCAGTTGCACGCTAGAAAGGGATGCTGCGGTGAGAGGGGCAGGGTCCTCGGTCACAGAGCACTCGATGTGCAGTGGGACCGGCAGGAGCACCCCCTGAAATGGGGGCTGAGCAGGCAGGAAAGCTGAGCCCTGCTACAAGCAGCACCAGGTCAACACCGGGGACTTCCTGCATTAAAAGGGAACTTTATTTCCCAAGCTGTTGCAGAAATCCATTGACTGAGTTGTTTGTTTTTTAAAGGGGGTTTTAGGCAGATTCAGGCCTTTGAGTTATTTGAAGTGGCTGGCAAAAGGTTTGCACACAGTTGGTTAATTCTCTTGCTGTCCCACTGCTGCAGCACAGATACTCATGGTATTTAAACACGGGGTACTGGGCTCTGGGGTGCTCAAGGCAGCCAGGTCTGGATCCTGCCCCTTGAATGACCCAAACGCAGACATTTCTGACCCATTCCTCAGCCAGGAGCTTCCACCCCCTTACCTGCATCCACCTCGCAGGGTGTCCCTCGGCCTTGGGCTGGGGATGCTCCTGGGGGACAAGGGCTCTCTGAGGGCTGCCCTGGGACAGCCCCTGGTGCTGAGCTGTCCTCGCTGCCCTTGGCCATGGCTGCCCTCAGCTCTGCGTCCTCTGGGCTGCCAAACCCTCTGCTCTGGCCCCGCTCCGGCTGTGCTCCATCCCAGAGGATATCTTGGATGAGGAAGGATGTCCGGGGCCTGGAGGAGATGGGCATGGTCTGCTGGGCTGCCGTCGGAGTCGGGTTCATCCCTGCTGGGGTGCTGCTGGGTGCTCTCTGTCTGCTTGCGGGGAGCACCCCGGCACTCATCCTCCTCTTCCTCTCGCTGCCCAGAGGCACGCTGGCTTCCCACCCTCCCAGTTCTGCATTTATAGGGCAGGCAGCCAAGCCTCCCGGGCCTGATTGGAGATCCCTGGCAGGAGTCTACGCCCTTCAGTTGTATCTTGGCTCCCACGGGTTTTCTGTCTGCTTGCTTCTCCCTCTTGCTCAGGATGCCCTTCCCCACAGATCCACAGGGTCACGGCCAAACCTCAACCTCCTTCTGCCCCCCCTCCCTGTTGCTCCTTTACTGGCAAATCACCCCTGAACTTTTATGATGAAGAGAAGAATGCCTGAACGAGTTCATCCTTTCTGGGATCAAAATGTTCCCCAGGTGGGGGTTTTGGCTAGAGAAGCGGGGGGGAGCAGCATTGCTGCCTTGGAAAGATGCTCTTCGAGGGGACAGCTTCTGTACCCCCTGCCCAAGACCCAGCAAGCCTGAGCTTTACTTGCTCCTGGTTATTGAAATTGTTTATATCCTGGGTTAATCCCCAGAGCTCTTTGAGGAAATGCTGTTTTAAATGGTCAAAAGTGAAGAAAATAAAAGGGTTGGGTTGGGTTTTGGGTTTTGGGTTTTTTTTTTGTGCACTTTGAGGGTTTTCTTCAAAACCTTCCACTTTGATGCACTTTCAGATTGTTGAAAAACGGGAAAAAAAGTCAAAGACAAAGCTTTGCAAAGCTGCTTTAACAAGGGCTTCAAAATGAAAGTTAAGATGTGCTAGACAGGGAGGGTGGCTCCGGAGGCAAATGCTTGCACAGAAAGGGGCAGAGGGTTCACATGAAAATTTAAGCTTAAATGTCAGACTAATCCTTTGGACATCTGTGGAGAAGCCTTATTTATTTAAGAAGCCTTAGCACCTTTATACACCATCCTGCAAGGCCTTGTATTCAAAGAACCTGAAAGGAGCAAAATCTTCCTGATTCCAAGAAAAACCATGAGTTGAGCTCTTTGTTATAACAGTTTGTTGTTGGGTTTTTGTTGTTTTGTTTTGTTTTTTCCTGAGTATCTGCTATATTTGTAGTTGTTCTTCTAGAGTTTCTGTTTGGAAAACAACTCCCCGCTTGCAACTCAAACAGCTGAGAAATCCACCCAGATGTGGGCAGCACATGATTAAAAAATCACCTTGTCTCGTCATAAAGCAAAGCAATCTGGTGCGGGAGCCCTCGTGGGAGCAGGATGCAGATGAGCAGCATCCCTGGGAGATGCAGGCACTCAAAATTCACTCAAAGCCAGCCCCTCTTCTTCAGCTGAGAAGTCCAGGCATGGAGGGGTTTTAACCTTAAAAGGGGAAACAATAGATTTCCTTGAAATCCCCTGAGGACGTCGTTGATTTTATAGGAGGGCGTTTGGTTGCAGCAGCCCGAAGCCCAGAGCAGGTTGTGCAGCTGTGCCCCAAACTCGGCTTTTAACCCACCCTTTTCTCTCCTTCTTTGACCTGCTGATTGCTCCTGGCTTAGAAAATACCCCCCTATATTCACCGAGTGCTTGGAAAACTTCAGTAGCTTCACTAATTCACCTTATTATCCTTCTGTAGTGGAAGAAAGGGAATTTGGGAAGATTTATGAAGCAATTGGAGCCCAACAGTATTACTGCAGCCATGTACCAGCCACTGTCCCTCTAACCCCCCAGCCCCACTTACGGAGAGCAGATTAGGAGCTCGTGTAAGGTGCTGCTATTGGTGAGTGGGTAGGTGGGTGGGATGCCCCACAGCTCCCTGCCCTGGATCCCGTTGTGTTGTCCAGGGGAAATGGGATGGAGGGGGAGCCCTGAGAAATGCTGGTGGGTCTCCTGGCAGGACCAGGGCTTGGAATGCACCTTGCTGGACTTTGACCAAAGGTGTGTCAATGTATTGGCAAATTTTGGCACTGCAGAGCCCCTACCCCTGCTGATTTTAGGCTGCTCTCACTGTTGTCAGAGATCCACACATGCCTGAGCACCCGGGGACTCAGCATCCACAACCACCTTGGGCTCTATCACAAACACATGAACCCAAGACCCAGCAGAAAGACTTCTCTCCCCCAAAGCTGGACAGTTCCCTTCTTCCCAGGGGATCATTTAATTTCAATTGAGCATTTTCCTGTAAATAGAGCTGGGCTGTTACACCTCAGCTTTACCGTAACCACCAGAGAAACCTCCCGGTGCTTTCTGTCTGCTCAGCCCCTCCGTCTGTAGGTCTGTCCTGGGCTGCATAGCTCTTGGTGGTCGAGTCTCTTGTCCCTTCACTGCCAGTGCTCACTCAGGGAAGGAAACCTGTAGCTGGTGAGCAGTGAGTAATTGGGTCCAGGAGAAGACTTTTGGGAAATGTTTTTTGTACATCTTGGGAAATTTCAGGTTTGCAGCACTTGGTGTATTGAGTAATTTCTGAGTTGGGCTGGAAACAAGAGCAGTTCAAACCAACAGCCCTGGCATGCGCTGCAGAGAGGCAGGAGACAGAGGGCTCTGGCAGACATCAGGGTTTTGAGGGTATTCCACCCCTACAGTCACCGGGCTTTTGGAAAGCCGCTCCAAAACACATAGAGGGGCACAAACAATGCCTTCAGTGCTCATGATTCCCATTTTCAGGCTTTTTTTTTTTTCCCTGAACTTGTCAGGGTAGCAATTTCCTTATTTAATTCCTGTGTTTATCTGGGGGGAGTTTCATGTGATTTACCTCATGTTATTGCTGAGCCTCTAAGGAAAAACTCTCAGTGTTGCTAAGACTTGCAGGGGAGCACATACACCGGGGATGCTGCTGTTTGCTGGGGCTTTCTCTTCTGCCAGCAGCATTTCCTGATACAAGGACCCTGTCAAATTCCTTGGCTGCTCCAGAGCCAGGACAGAGACCTGAGGCTCAGCTGATTTGGGGGAGATATCCCTGAGTGAGTGTGGATGGATGAAGGGGAGGAGAAGGGGCAGCCTCCAGCATGGCTGTCTCCTTCCCCGGTCACTTCCAGGGTCTCAATGGGGCTGCAAAGCCTCCGAGCAGCCTCGGATGGTGAGGAGCTTATCATGCTGAAAGGGTTTTTCTGGTTTGATTTGGATGTCCCATTTGGGAAGCAAGCAAACACTGGAGTGATGGGGTTGAGTGGGATTAGAGATAAAAACTTAATTGCCTCCCTCAGGTCTCTTTTCATCAAACACTGGGAGGATAAGAAGGAGTGGGGAGAAGGGAGCAGCAGCCTGGGGTGGGATGGAGGGTGCGAGGAGAAGATTTTGCCTCTCCTGAGTGGTGGAGGTTGTGTGCAGGTTGCTGTCTGGCTCCATCGCTGGGATATCTTTGAACTGCAGTGGAATAATCTCTGTTAAATCAACATTCTGCATCAGGAAGCAACCTTTGTATTTTCCCCCAGCCCCGATATGATCTTTGGATAAGGTTTTGATGCTCAAATATAAGTTGTGGATAGAAGAAGTCAAAATACTAAGTAAGGAGCAACGTGAGAGTGAAAATAAACAACTTCACTTTTTATTTGCGAATAATAAAAATAATAATGACAAAAATGAATACCTGAGCTGGGAGATACTCAGAAATATAAATCAGAAATGTATCTCAAAAGATTAGAGACACTCAAAGCATTAAATATTACTCATAAAAAAGCAAGTGCACACTGATGTGCACAGACCCTGTTTTCCAGTTGTCCGTAGGAAGAAAACCAGCGTTTGTACCCTCTCGATGACTGTGCGCTGGCATCCTGGAGGTGTACATCCTCTGGGGGAGGGCCAGACTCTGAAACATCTGTGTTTAAATAAATAAATGCTGTCAGTCCTTGGGTCCTCAAAGTCACAGTGCTGGAGTGGCAGCGTCCCCCTCTCTCATGACCTGCCCTTGCAGAGACACGACTGCATGAGCTGCCTGGAGGAGACGGATCCTCCGGAGACATCCCACTGTCCAGGGTGGCAGAAACCCTCTGGATTCAGCTCCAATCCTGATGAAAACTGGGCTCTGGAGCAGAGAGGGGCTTTCCTTGGCACTTTTCAGGCAGTCCTCACCTCCATGGCCACCTACCAAGCCCTGATCCCTGCTTGCATGGTGGCTTGCAAACAGGCAGGCTGGTGCTGAGCAGTGCTGGCCATGCCCAAGCTCATGTTCATGGTGGGGCCACTGGCACTGGGTGGTACCCCAGCATAGCCCCCCCTGTAGCTAGCACCATATGGGCTGCTGCTATAGGCACTGTAGTAGGAGCTATAGGAGTATGGGCTGGCGGTGATGCTGTATGGGGCTGGGTAAGGCTGGGAGCCCGCAAGACAAGGTTTGCCATCCCTGACCAGCACGGGCACTGCCACCCTCCGTGGGGGCAGTGGGTGGACAACCAGCTCCAGGGATTTATCCTGCCTTTGCCTCTTGCACTTGTACCTCCGGTTCTGGAACCAGATTTTCACCTGCGTGGAGGTGAGCTTGAGCATGCTGGCAAGATGCTCCCTTTCTGGGGCGGAGAGGTATTTCTGCTGCTTAAATCGCTGCTCCAGTTCAAACACTTGAGCTTGGGAGAATAAAACACGGGGTTTTCTCCGCTGTCGCTGCTTGGGAGGGTGGCAGGGGTTGGCTTTTTTCTCGTCTGCCTCAAAGGGGTGGGCGAGCAAACATTTTTCTGCAGTGAGAAAAACCCAGAGCAAAGTGAGACCCGAGTCCAGTTCTGTTCCCAGTGAGGGTGTTATTCTGAAGGAGGGATCAAATTGGAAATGGGGCTGCTTGGGAATAAGGTGAAGCAGGGTTGATAGTTGATAAATTTAATATGAACTTTCCTGTGGTGCTTAATGGGAATTCAAGAAAATTTACCTTTTTTTTGGATGGAATTTGAAGACTGACTGTTATGTGAATTTTTGGATAATGCCTCATTTTTGGTCCCTCCTAAAGATCCCTGTACTGTTGTGGGTGCTGCCACTGTGCCAGCCACAGCCCAGTGGGGAACAGGGGAAGTGGGCTATGATGCAGGTTCTCAAAACACAACTCTCCTTCCCCACCGTTCCCCCTCCAGAGGGCTGGAGGCGATGGCAGACAGACCTCTGCTCTGCCAGGATTCACCTCCAGCGCCTGTGTGAAGGGGAATCCTGCAGCTCTCAGAATTTAAGCAAAACCAGAGAAACGAAGTAGCTGGGAAGGATGGAGGAAAAAATGTCAGATCTCCGAGAAGATGCAAAGTAGAGGCTTTCTTTGACTGCTCGGTTTTTGCATTGCAGGTGGGACAGCCGGGGGTCCCTGTGGGCGATCCCTCCCTGACTGCTGGGATGAGCTCGGATACGCTGGGGAATTTGGGGAGGGGGACTGCGGGGGAATGAGATGCTGGAGGGCTCAGTCTGCAGGTGTGAACCCGACAGAGAGTCCTCCCCGGCTTCCTTTCACGCTGCCCGGGTTCCTCTCACCCTCCCCGGGCTCCTCTCCGGCTCTCTAGCCCCGTCCTAGATCTCTAGATCCTCCCAGCGCTCAGACTCTGCTCCTACCGGTTTCCCCGTTTCCCTGCTGCGAAGCCGCCAGGAGTTACGGAGACACGAGCAAAGGAAAGTTTGTTGAATTTTAGGCTCGGGGAAACCAGTCCCGTCCAACCCCCGCTCGGCACCCCCGCTGCAGCCGCCGGGTCGTGCCGCCCCTCGGTCCCCGTCCCCGGCTGGCAGAGCATCGGAGCAGGGCTGGGGGTTGTGTCACCGAAAGCGGTGGCGATTTGTGCTTTTCGGCACGAAAAAGCCCAGCTACATCCACCCGGCCCGGGCCGTTTCGTTTCCCCGAGGGCAGCGGGAGCGGCGGGGGAGGGATGCGCGGCTGCACCGGGGCTTACCGATGGAAAAAAAAAAAACCCTTACTTACTGCAAAACAATCCTAAACAACTCCCACAGAAAACGAACCCTGCGGAAGAGAAAAAATGTGGAAAAAGCAGGAAAACCCCCGCGGCCCGTGTCGGGGACAGCGGCTCCGGAGGGACCGTGTCTGGAGGGTGCGCGGAAGGAACGGGAACGAAAGCGGTGCGCGGGTCCCCCCGGCCCCTCCCCCCCGGCCCCGCGGTCACTTACGCGGCTCGTCCTCCCCGCCGGGGCTGCCGGTGGCCCGGGGGCCCGGGGCAGCGAGGGGTCCCGCAGCATCTCCCGGCCGCCCCAGGTTGAGGATGTCCTTCACCGAGAAGGGGGTGGGCAGCATCTTCCAGGCCCGGGGGCGTCGGGTGAGATGCGGAGGTGGTCGGAGCTGCCGGCCCGGTTCTGTGCTCCGGGACCCGTCCCCGGCTCTGACCCTCCCGCTGCTGCCGGGCCAGGACCACCCCTGGACCCCGGCCTCGGGGGCGGGGGTCCGCGGGGGTTGGGGCAACATGGGAAGGCGGGTCGGTCCCCGGCAGGGGGGTCTCCCTGCTGCCCGGGGTGCTCTGGCCCAGACACGACTCACCATTCAGCTCCAGACCCCCTCCCTTCTATTTCCAAAACAAGGGGAAGCAAGAAGGGGGGGTGTGTGCGCGTGTGGACAGTTTGAGCTAAGCTGCAATAAAACAAATCGAGTCGATTTTAGCTCCATTAAGGTCACATTAGCGAGTGGCCTCGGGAGATAAGGGCTGATAAGGGGCGTAGACCACCTAGCTCCTGCTGGGGGGGGATGCTGCAACAGCCCCTGTCTGTGTGATCTACCCACTGACAGCAGCATTTGGCCCCAGTTTCCTTCCAGTCTGTTCTCGTGATGCCTTGTCAGGTGGGCACTGAGCTGGCAGCCACCCTGCTGGGGCATGAAATGGAGCCAGGACCCACATGGGGAGTGGGGCTGGGTGCTGGTAGCCCTGTAGGGCAGTGGAGAGGCAGTGGGGAGCCCCACCAGCCATGGGGTGATGCTGGGCCTTATCTGAGCCCGGTGACTGGCTATTTCAATTAAAATTCCTGGCCGGCCTCAGGGGCTGGTGTTTGCTGATAGCCCTGACAGAGCAGAGCGAGTTTTTGTCTGGGTTGGATGGGTATCTCTCGCAACACTGAAATAGGCAAACTGGACTGTTGGGGAGGCTGAATAAATAAACTACCCAAATGCAGGCAAGAAAGTGAGGGTCTGGAACAGGAGGGAAAATAAATACAGTGGCTTGGGGAGAAGTGCTTTCAGCTTCACAGGCCAGTCCTCACTTCTGTGTGACACATGGGTTCACTCCCGGCCCCTGTGCTCCGTGGGTTTAGCTCTGCGCGTGTTCATGCCTGTGGGATACCCCTGCACACAGTGCCTTGTTTCCCCATGTAAAGTAGGAATTATGACAGAGCACATCATAAGGAACACTGATCTCACCTTCCCGGGAAGGTTTTTGTGGCATGTGGAGATGCCTTGGCATGCCCATGGCACGGACCCTTGTCAGCATCTGCTAAATCCCTTTGACGGGGGCAAAACTCAGGCCCTGCTCAAGTGGTTGCCCTCCTGGAGAGCCCTCACTGTCCTCTGAGATGGCTTCAAGCTCTGTTGTCCCACGCTGTGGGCCTGATCCTGCTCTCTTTTCTAATCCTGATCAGGAACAACACTGCAGCTCATTTAAACCAGCCCAGGCTCCTCGGGCTGAGCCTCCTGCCCACACTGGGCACCGTGGCAGCTATGTGCTCCCTACAGCCCTCCTCTGTGGTCTCCACGGACAAGGTGAGTGCCTGCAAACCCAGGTCCAGGGCTGTGCCACAGTCACAAAACCCCTTCCCAGAGTCCAGCTGGATTCATTGCCACGTCTAAGTGGCTTGTTTGGGACTTGAAACACCAAGAGGCGAGAGCAAACAGACAGTAACATTACACCTTGGCTTGTTGATGGTGGGAGGCAGCTGGCGCCAAGGTAAAATGCTTGGCTGCGATCGAGACAAGCAGGAAGGAATTGGGGTAAGTGGCTTTACCCACTCCTAATAACTTGGTGCAGCCAAGATTAATGGAGAAGCTGGAGTTTGGTGCTCAGGACCTGCAGAGAGACAAGGCACAGGGTGAGTTAAGGGACAGGGAAGGAAAACAGAGCTTAATGCTGAGCAGCTGACAGTGGGGCAGGATTAGTGCCCAGGGTGGCTGTGGGGCTGTGCTGGCTGCTCCTCATCCAGCTCCGTGTGCCCCCAAGGGTCGCATCCAGCCCTCCCTTGCTTGTAGAGCAGCAATGGCTTCTGGTGATTGCTTGTAAATCCCATCCGCAGGTGCTGCCCTGCCAAAAACCGCCATCGAGCCTGCCCAGCCCCTGCCCCGCTCCCTGCCCTGTGCCTGGGACCTTTCCTGGTGCTCGGACATTGGCACCCATGAGGTCTCAGGCCCTTCCTGTGGTGCTGAGGATGGACCAGGGCTCTCAGCCGCTGTGCTTGGGCAGTAAGAAGCCACTGGGGGATTTCTGGGAAGAAGACTAAGAAGACCTATCACAAGTGATCATAAATCATTGGCTTCTTTTTGACTGGCAAGTTAATTTTATTACAACTCTCCGGGGACATTACTACTCTTTTTAACTAGGTTAGATGAAATCAGGAGAAATCTGCTTCCAGCCACCGTCAGGCATTTCAACGTGAGGATTTCTATGGCAGCAGCGCTACCGCGGCTCCCACAGTATCCGATTTCTGTCAGCTATTGCTGGGATCCCATCAGGATCCCGATGCAATGTCAGAGGAGCATCCAGGGCCCTGGAAACCTGACTCTGACAGCCAGGAGCATGATGAGGCAGCCAGCACTTGCAAGGTTCTCCTGCCCTGACAGAAAGCTTTGGGTTCAAAGTGCCAAGAGAAGGGGAATCATGGGAATATTGAATAATAAGGGGAGTATCGATTAATAATGGGAATATAATGGGAATAGAGGGAATAATGAGGGAGGTGGATGCGCAGGGGCGTTGCGAGCACAGAGCATGTGTAAAGGCATCTCTAAGGAGCGCACGAATGCATTGATGCAGCTGAAACTAAACTTAAAATGATTTTCTCTACCTTTTTCTTTTTTTTCCCCACCTACTTTCTGTCCTTTCTCTTCACCAGAATAAAACAAAAAGCAGAGAAAAATGGAAGTCATGGCAGGTGGGTGGGGGAAAGCAGATTCCTTCTCCAAGGCTTCCTAACAAACTTTGGGGGGGGGGGGCAGAAAAATTCTTTTCAGAATCTGTGGGATAAAAGTAACTTTGAAACTCTATCGAGTTATCACAGAGAACTCACTTTCTGCCGGGCTGTGGGATGATGGCCACATCTCTCCATGCTCGAGGCCCGCAGCGGGTGCGGGCAGGGTGGAAGGACATCTTGGTCTCAGGAAGCACAGGCAGTCTGGGCACTCAGTATTCTGAGCCTCTAAAATTGGGGTGGGCTGTCATCTCCTGCCCTCTATATGTATCTTTGCCCCCTCACCCCTGGTTTAGACAGCTCTTACCCTTCTGTGACAAGCCAGCTCTCCCCCAGTGCTCTGGCTGCTCCGCTGGGCTGTGATTCTGGGGGACCTGGTGGATCCCCAAGGGGGTCAGATCGAGAGATGGGTTTTCAGCTGCTGATACATCAGTATCTGCTCGCGGGTGGGGGTTTTGCGTGCCAGAAGGACTTGGGGATTGATTCAAACCAAAGCTGGCTCAAATCTTTAGACAGCAGTGCCCTCTGCTGGGACACCGGAGATGTGCAGCCTGGCTCCTCCAAAGCTGTGCCTTGAAACGGGGAGGTGGGGACCCCCCGTGCTCCTTCTCTCTCCGAGGCAGAGAGGAGCGGGGTTGGGGGGCAACTGCTGAGGTTTGGGGGCTTGCTGTGTCACGCTCGGGAAAGGCAGACACTGCTTTTATGGTTGTACTTGATGAGCTTAAATGTCTTTTCCAACCTGAATGATTCTCTAAACGGCCTTTCAGCACTTCAGGGGGCCTGGCAGAAAGATGGGGAGGGACTCTTGAGCAGGGCCTGTTGGGACAGGACAAGGGGTGATGGTTTGAAACTAAAAGAGGGAGACTTAGACTGGAGAGAAGGAAGAAATTGTTGTTGCTGAGGGTGGGGAGAGCCTGTGCCAGGCTACCCAGAGAGGTGGTGGCTGCCCCATCCCTGGCACCATTGCAGGGGAGGTTGCCCGGGGCTCTGAGCACCCTGCTCTAGCTGCAGATGGCCCTGCTCCCTGCAGGGGGGTTGGGCCAGATGAGCTTTATGACTTCTAAAATTCTATACCCAGATATTTTGAGCAGACTCTTCCTGTTTCTATCCCACTTTCCCTGCAAAAACAAGTCTGAAAGCAGCTGGGGTGCAGCCTTTCCCCATCCTCCTCTGACCCTGGGACAGCCTGGATGGCTGTACAGTGAATGACTGAGTAGTATTTTCTCGTCTTTAGACTTTCTGGGAATTGGCCAAATTTCTGGGGATGCTTCAAGTCAGGAGGTGGTGGTGGGAGTGAGGCAAGGGAAGGAGGCACCTGGGGCTGCTGGAGAGGAGAGGATGGGTGCAGACAGGCCGATGGGTGCTGGGTGCTGTGGCGTGGTGGGTCCACGGAGCCGACGGCCTTTGGTCAGCAGATGGCACAAGAGCCGTGGCTGAGCGCCTTGGGATGACAGCAGAGATGCTGGGAAAAAATAACTGGGGGGGGGAAGAGCATCACCCTGCAGTACGGGGAAAGCAGGAGGCACCGCAGGCAACAAATACTGGTTCCTTCCAGCCTCCTCCGCAGCTCCCAGCGAGTCCCAGCAGGACCCCAGTCTGTAATCTCTCCCACTAGCAGCTCCGCTAGGATTGGAGGAGCCCATGCTCGTCATCGGGCTTCCTGCAGCTGCATCCTGCTGCTGCCGGGGCAGCGGGGCTGTGCGCTCCTGGGGGTTACTGGGGGGAGCTGAGTCCCCCCGAGAGCAGGGGTCTGAGGGGGCTTATGATCCAGAAAAACCTATGGCAAGGAAGATGGGCGAGAAGCGTGAAGGGAGGTGCTTGGGGTGCAGATACTCCTCGGGGAAGAGGGACTTTGGTCTTTGCCTCTCTGCTGCTCAGTGTGCAAAGCAGCATCCCGAAGGCACCACAGAATCACTAATGCACAGAATCATTAATCTCCAATCCCAGACGTTGCCCTCGATGTTCCCACCCCCCCCTCCCCCCAGCCCTCCAGCCCTGCAAGTGGGATGTAAAACCCTCCACTGCCCTCCAAGCCCCAGGGCAGAGTCAGAGGAGTGCAGCAAAAGCTGATCTCAGTTACTGCCTGACCTCCCAGTTTCACCTCCCCACCCCCAAACCTCAACATCCTCACTTAAAAAAAAAAGGAGGGGGGGAGAGGCGACCCCTCTTCCACCCCCCCCATGCCCCCCTCACAGGCTGCCCCAGCGCTTGCGAGGATCCAGGATGGTTTGTTTGGTTTTTGTTTGGTTTGGTTTGTTTTTGTTTGGTTTTGTTTGTAGTGGGAGCCATGTATTTAGATAGAGGAAAGAACACTTGGATGCTGGTCCAAAAATAAGGTAACTTAAAATATCTGGGCTAAGCTCCTAAAATAAGGAGAATTGCTTAATTTTATGCTCTCTGTTGTCATCTGTGGACGCCACACACTGAAATCCCAGGCGTGCTAGTATGTAAATAAAACGCAGCCTCAAATAATTCACAGGGCAAGGGGGAAACACATCCCGTGTTATCAGCTATTACATGTCATGGATTTCCTATTTGTCAATCTACCCACCCTTAAAATGTATAAACTGGCTGTGAGCAATTTCCTGAGCTGGAGCGAAATACGTGCTGAAGCAATCGGAGGTCAAATCCAGCAACTCATTTGGTGCTCACGTTTGTAGTGTCCTCTTTGGAATTTGATTTAAAAAAAAAAAGATGATTAATGATAGGGCCATCAGCTCCCAGGGTGAGCTCAGTCATTTTCCACTTGAGACTAAAATGCTGCCAAAAGGAAGAATCTCCTTAAAAAAGCCAAGTGGCTGAACTGTGGAAACGTCCTGATGTCCAGGAGAGCCAGAGGCCCCCAAGAGCCCAGTCCCAAGGCTGGGATGTGTCCCCCTGTTTCAGGGGTGGCAGCCGAGGTGAGGGCTCATGCCCACGCTTCTCTTCTTGCCCAGGCACAAATCCCCAGCGTTTGCGCCTGCCCAGCCTCGCTGCCTCTGTTTGCATGGGGAGTAACATTTATTCTGCTCCAATCGGATTTGCCCTCATCTATTTTCACACCACAACAATAAATTTTGCCCTGGTTTGGCCTTTAAAAGGAACAATGTGCTGTGGGCAACACAACCTTGGGCATCTGCTGCCCGCAGGCACGAGCGCTGCCCCAGCAGCTCCACTGCGCTCAGAACCAGGAGGCAGCACCTCAGTGCCCCTGCTGCAGTGGGTTCTGCAGACCCAGGCCCAGACCCTTCTGCACTGGGAGATGCACGTGTTGGATAAAGCTGGGTTTACACCGCACCCACCCCCCTTGGGTGCAGACAGCCCCGAGCAGCGTTTTGCATAGCGATGGAGAGTTTTGTTTCCAGGCTGAGAGCAGCCCCGCTAAGGTTTCACTCCATTATTCAGTTATCAGGGAGATGAGGTTACTGAGCAGAGGGACGATGATGCTGCAGGGACTGGATGGCTCCTGCCAGGGGTACCCAGGGTGGCACCCCCTCTCCTGCCCCAGCAAATGATGCAGGCTGGGGAGATGCTGCCTCTGCCACTCGCCCCAACCTCTGAGCGGGTCCTGCCTGGGCCATGCCATGGTGGCCAGATGTGGCAATGGGCAGCCGCAGCTGGTTCCTACAGCCACAAGTTTCACAATATATATTTTTGCCTTTCACAGTTTTCTACAGTTCCCTGACAGGAGGTTGGAGCCAAGTTGGGTTGGGCTCTGCTCCCAAGGAACAGAACACAAGGAACCAGCCTCAAGTTGACCCAGGGAGGTTTAGGTTGGAGCTGAGGAACAATTTCTTCCCCTGCAGGGTTGTCCAGGGCTGTCCCAGGCTGCGCAGGGCAGGGGTGGAGTCCCTGTGATCCCTGGAGGGGTTTCCAAGCCCCCCGTGGAGCTGTGGTGCTGAGGGACAGGGGGCAGAGGTGCCTGGGCAGTGCTGGGGGAAGAGTTGGACTCCCTGAGCTGACAGGGCTCTGCCAACCAAAACTGTTCTGTGATTCTCAGGAGCCATTCAGTTGGCTTAACCATGTCCTGGGAACCAACTCTGGCTGGGGGAAAGACCAAGATCTTATTTCCCACTGTCCCGTCTCACCTGTCCCAGAGCTGTGGAGCTGGGGGTGGTGAATGGGGGGGGTGTGAGTGTGGGGTAGACCCACACGCTGGCCCACGGGGCTGGATTTGCTCTGCTCTGTGCTAGTTTAGACATCTCGCTGTGTTTTCCTCAAAACCAGTTCTACCAAGGGATTTATTGGGAGGTCTCTGCTCTGAGCTGGCCCAGTGTGGCAGCGGGGGGTTGGGCTCTGCAAACCCACCGGTACCCTCCCCCCAGGCTGAAGCAGGGACAGAGCTGTGTCCTGGCCAGCACCAGTGGGAGAGATGCTCTTGAGCAGGCAGAAATGTCACCACAGGTGAGCCCTGGGGTGGGAGGGAAGAGGAGGGGCAGCGAGGCTCGCTTAAAAGGTTTTTAAAAATACAGCAAAGTTTCTTTACATTATTTAAAAGCTTCTTTAAAGAGCAGCTGCCTCCTATTAATACCAGTCGGGCCGATAATCCTTGCTCGGATCTATCTTTAGAGAGTCGCCAGCACAAACAGGAGCTGGAGGAGCAGCGGTGATGTCTCCAGGGGCGGCTGGACCAGCTGAAAACACATCTGAGCCTTCTCGGGAGGACAAGAGCCAGGAGGAAAGCAAATAATGCCCCTGGTTTTTTGGGTGGGTTTGGAGAAATCCTTTGGATTGTCTGCTCTGAAACACGTCTTTTTTATGATACTTGAGAACAGCTTTTTGGGAGCAGTCAAACATGTGGGGCTGTGCTGCCTGCCTGGGATGGGGATCACAGCGGGCTTTGCTGACTCAGCCATGATGTGGTCTAAGCCCAGCCTGGGGAAAGTGCACAGACCAGCTTTGGGTTTCCTGCTGCCCAGTGCAATCCCCGTAGCAGTACTGGGACCACTGTGGTGGTTGCGCTGGGGACTGAACAAACCAGGCAAGTCTGCAGAGATGAGGCTGTGCCCCAAATCAAACCCTGCTCCTCTCTGCCTTGAATGCGGTCTGGAATAGAGACGATTCCCTGTTTTTAGATGCCGTCCTTTGACGCAAGAATGTCTTCAAAGGGGACCCTGAATAATCCTGCTCTCCGGCGTCAGCACCGTGGGGGGAAGAGGGTGAGCAGGATCAAAACTCTTTGACTTGTTTTTATTTCCTTTGCTTTCTTAATCGCTTCCTGACAGCCCCGGAGCTGCATGAGAAATCCTCCAGAGTGATGCTGCGCAAAGGCTGACGCAGCTTTCGCCTCGTTCCCAGCAGAGCAGCCGGGAGGGGTTTGGGTAGGGACTGACACTGAGCTTTGGCTCTGCCCTTTGCCCCCATGCCCAAATCCTAAATTTCTTGAGATTTCTTGAAAAATGGTCTTAAAATCAAACAGCAGCTGATCCAGGAGCCCAAAACACCTCTCCAGGAGAGACCATCTCCACATTCTCTTTCCTGTCATTGCTTAAACCAAATCCACTCTTAGTTTGGCCCAGCTAAACATATCCCAGAGGTGAACAGGGCTTTGTGGGAGCTCAAACCTCAGACGAGTGTTGCGACATTGAAGGTGGCAGTGAGCTGGGACCATTGACTGGCTTCTTGTAAGGCACTTAGGGGTAATGAACGTGGTTAATCCTTCCTTTGCTCAGCATGCGAGAAACTTATTACCACATTAAAACAACATTTACAGCCCCAGTAAGGAGCTGCTGCCTGCGTGAGGAGCAGCAAGAGCACATCAGACCTCTCTGTGCACACGTGTAATTTGGAATAAACACTGTATTCATCCTCTCATTCATATTGTGGCCATCAGCTGAATATCAGGGCATGATGGAAAAAAAATGAATGCGCATCTTGCCAGAGCCCAGCCACACGGTGGGAAGTCATCTGCTCCCTCTGGCCTTTCATTCAGTGTCTCCAGGAAATTCAGGTTATAGGGAAGATTTTACTTTCTAGTTGGCAAATGATGAGCTTTTTCTAGCAGTCTGAGTATCAGAGAGGAGGGTTACTTGCTATTTGGGCAGCAGATGTAACCTTTAGCTGCTGCAAAATTGAGTAGGAGATGGTAAAGCTGAGCCAGGCACCAACGCACGCAGGATTTTTACAACATTAATGTGCCTTTTTTAGCAGTGCTTGGGTGTGAAATTTGGGAGAGATTGCAGCCAGATGCTCCTGGCAACTCAATTGCACATAAATGGGATGTGGGTGGTGACTGTGTGCTTGAAGAAAGGCTGGTGTTTGGGGTGGGATTGTCTCAGCTGGGGGCTTTTCCAGCCTTGCTGGATAACCATGAGCTGAAATCAGGGCTTTGTGAAAGTGTCCCGAATAGCCCCAAAAGGGGATACCAGGAAAATCCTGGGTATTTGTGAAAAATTCCTCTGGATGCTGATCTTCCCCAGAGCACTGAGGGGCCCCGAGGCTTCAAGCAAAATGTCCCTTATACTTGACTCTGATTAGTGACTAACGAAGGGGTGGATGTCAGGCTCGCTGAACTCCAAATCCACCCCTCAGAAGGACAGCTCACAATGCTGGGAGCAGAGCAGAATACCTTTCCACAACAGAGGAAAAACCAATATTGTCCTTCTGGTAATCTCATTTTTTCGGCCAGAACGTACCACTCCCCATCCTTAAGGGAAGTTTGCTCCCTGACCTGGGAATCCAGCTCTGGGGCTAGTGCATGTCCCCAAGGGGCCCCATGGGTGGATCTGCCCAGAGGAGCCCTTTCCTCTGATGCAGCGATAAAACATCTGCCCTCACCAGCCCCATCCATCAAAGCTTTAATGGTGGCAGCAGGGCTCGGGTGTCTGTCCTCGGTGGCACCCGTGCGAGTGACGAGGAGGAAAGCGCTCGTGCGTCGTTGGGACTCTCTTGACTCACCGAGAGCAGCTCCACCTAGTCGGTCACGAACTGTTCTGTGAGCCGTCGTGACTCTTGGCCACCTCCTTCCTTCTTCCTGAGGACAACGTCTTTGCCCAAAGGAAGGAAAGATTTACCTCGGGCAGGAAAGATTTGGGAGCACATGGCAGGAGTGTCCTGCCCGGGCAGGAGATGGTGGCCAAAGGGGAATGTTGGTGGGGCAGGGAGCTGTGCAATGCTCATGGAAACTTGGCCGTGGGAGCACTGGAGTGAGCAAACATGATGGAGAAAGGATAAACCCAAGAAAACATCTCTTATTGTTCAGATTAATTAAATTTTTTACATTTTCATGCTCGCAACTCCTCTGCAAGTCTACCCTGGGGGGGGGGCTGTGCCCTTCACGGTGGCTGTAGGAGTAAAGGCATATTTAGGAAAAGATCAAAAGGGACCTTTTTCAGATAATTATCCACAAATGTGAACTCAAATCTCACAGACAGACACCTCATTCCCATGAAAATCATGGCCAAGAGAATAGAAGTGATTTTAAGAAACACATGTGAAGCAGTTAAGCAAACAACAGTGCAGGAAAAGATTTTTGTAAGTCCTGAAAAAACTTTGAGGCTTAATTATCAGCACAGTAATAAAAATAAATAGTTAAGCTCTCTCTGCTGGTTCAGACTGTCTAAATTTCCCAGTTGAGAGCAAAATCATGCAAGGGTTTCAGCACAACTGGCTAGAGATGGCTGATGATTTTATTGAGCCTGGCTGATTACTCCAAGGCAAACAGCACATCGAGAGAAGAGCAGGGATTTGTTTCTGCAGCACGAAATGCTCAAAGACTGTAGATGAAAAACAACTCTGAAGGAAATTGAAAGGAATCAACTGGAATTTTCTCCCATCTTGAGAATACAAGGCACACAGTTTCCATAAAATGAATTTTTTTTTTTTTTCTCTTTAATTAACTATTAATACCAGCTTGGTTTTGAGTGCCTGGACCCACAGCATCCTTCCAGGGCAGTGGAAAGGCTGGAGGGGGAAGCGGAAAGGTGCAGGTAACTGGGATCACCCTTTGTACCTACAGTCAGGTCTATCCTGGCATTTCAGGCTGTTTAAAAATCAAAGAGAATAAAAAAAAAAAAAAAAAATCCTGTCTGTGTGAAAATAATAACATTCCCCCCCCCCCCCATGACCTCATACAGGTTTTACTAGTTTTTCCAGGTGTCTGGAAATAAAGCTTCTGTGTCTCGCGCAGGTATTTTCTGCCTAAGGTTCTGCAGCCGCTTTCACGGCAGATCCCCCTCCACTGCCCAGGGGAGGGGCTTTCGAGCAGAAATTATCTGATGCTACCGCTAAAGCTCAGCTTGGCCTTTCCAAGGAGCAACCCAGCCAGGCTTGTACATTCCAACTCAGGTGAGGTTGGAAAATGATGATTTATTGTAAAAACGTCATTTTTGTGGATGCCTTGTGCTTTTGAACAATATTATTTATACATGCTGGGTATCCTCCCCCCGATCAGACCTGGGAAAGCAGGATTTCAAGCGGCGTCACCCCCCAAAAAGTCCTTCAGCATCATTCTGTGGCCATTACATTGAAATATATCAAAATCTCGACTGCATTTGTAGAACTCGGTGCGAGTTCCCTGGTTGATAATACAGTAAATTCTGCGGCTATTCGCATTTCTTCTGCCTTTGCCTTTCGCATCTCGCCCGTCAACACTCACATGATGGGAACAACCACAGCAGAGTCTGTTTGTTTGCACTTTGATTCCATCTTTAGCATCCTACTTCATTTTATTATTATTTTTTAACTTCTTTCATATTCCTGGTTGTACCAGATGAAACATGATGGCAAAAACAATATCCTTTACTATATTGTGAAAAAGGTTTTAGTATTTTTTTATTGCTTTTTACTTTTCTAAGTTCACGGGAGGCAGGAAGTGGAGCCTGGTCCCAAATTTCACTCCCAGTGGCTTTGCCCAGTGTCATTTGAAGTGCCAAGGATCATACTCCTCCTCTCTCTCTTTCCTTCTCTCCCCTGCCTTGCTCAGAACATCAGAACAAGCAGGAAGGGTAAGGACCAGGAAAATCTGAAATTATTTTCCCCTTGTTTTGTAATGAAACTTGGAAAAAAAAAATAAAAAGAAGGACAAGACATCTGTCAATCTGTACTTTGGGCCTCGGCCAAATCAAATTAACTCTTGGTCTGTTCGTTCCATCTGAAGATGATAACCAGGACTTCACAGCACACCAAAGTGTGGCAATTGGGGACTCCAGGTAAAAACATCCCTTGAAATTTCCAATTATGCTATTTAATATTTAGAATAACAATACAAATTTTAAAAGTACCCCCTAAATAGGCTGATTTCTCTGTTCTTTTTGAAGAACTTTACTCGACTCATCCCACCTGCTTTATATGCTTTGTAAATGAGCTGTTGGCATTTTTATCTACAGGATGCATAATCCCCACCACGAGGTCTTCTATTTGGGAGAAGAAAGGGGAGATTGTATTACAATGCTGCAGTTTCTGGTGAAGCGCAGTTGATGTTGCTTTGGACCATGCTGGAGAGTTCTTGTGTCATTTACTACTTTCATTTCAGAGTCGTTTTAGCACTAAGGGTAGAAAGGAAAAACCCACCCGAGAATTAGCAGCTTTTCAGGCAGAATTTGCTGTGTAGAATTTTTACAGCTGGGTCCAGATTTCTAAGTGACTCTGAGCGTGGGGTGAGGTGCTTTGGGCCGGCAAAACCCGCAAATTCTCTGAAAGCTGTTCATTTTTGAGTGGTGGTTTGCTGAGGAGGAAGCCATACAGACTGAGATTTATGGCGATTTCACACAAACAGTACATCGCGTCGACAGTAATTATTTTATAGTGGTTATTAATTACAAGCTAGCCTTTGGAAAGCTAGCTTTTGGAAGCATCTGGACTGTTTTCGAGGCGCTCTCTTTGCAAGAGCAGAAATGTTTAATCAGCTTTGTTTTGCACAATCTATAATTCACTGTTTATCCCCCAATTTTTGGTCATTTTTAATTGAACATTGTCCCTGTTGCTGCTTCAGCTCCTATTAAGTGGGGTTGGGGGGTGTTATTTAGCAGCCAGTGATTTACAGGATGCATTTGCTCAGCGAGTGATTTGAGGATTGCTCCTAATGGAAAAGCAAATGAAGAAGTCAAGGTGTGATAATGTCT
The DNA here is from genome assembly GCA_025345505.1 of Todiramphus chloris collaris. Taxonomy (NCBI): domain Eukaryota; kingdom Metazoa; phylum Chordata; class Aves; order Coraciiformes; family Alcedinidae; genus Todiramphus; species Todiramphus chloris. The sequence goes on along the minus strand of JANVCC010000267.1, from coordinate 248,140 downwards.
CTGTCCAAGACCCCCAGCACATTGTGTGACTCTGTGGCACTGGTATCTAGATGGGAACTGGTTTTATTCCTTCAGAAATCGAATGAGTGAGATGCTCAGTTACAGCAGCAATGTTCTTGGTAATTCTTTCTGCTTTTAAATTTTTCATTTGGAGAAAGGATGTTCATAGAATCATAAAATGGGTTGGCTTAAAAGGGACCTTAAAGATCATCTCGTTCCAACCCTCCTGCCATGGGCAGGGACACCACGCACTAGAGCAGGGTGTGTAAAGCCCCATCCAGCCTGGATGCAGGGATGGAGCAGCCACAGCTTCCCTGGGCAACCCGTGCCAGTGTCTCACCACCTGCAGAGGGAAGAAATTCTTCCTGAGAAGTTCTGAGAACTTCCTGAGAATTTCTGAGATGTTACGAGAATACTGATCAAATTGGTATCAAGCAAGAGAGGGGTGGCTTGTTGCTATCTACACCCAATAACAGGGAACAGGAGCTCAAGGAATGCCCCATTTCCTTGGCACCTCATCCCTGGCTTGCTGCAACATTAATTAAGTGTTGCTCTGGCTCATCACCTCCCAGCGCTGTGGACAACAGGTTGCTTGCAAAGAAGGATAAATTCTGGTTTGGTTAAGTCACTGTGCCTTATTCTGAACTCAGTGTCTCACTAAAAAGGGATTTCAGCAAAAGCAAACTTCTAATACCCCTTTAGAAAGTAATTTCTAAGTTGCTGGGCAAAACAAGAAGGGAGAAGAGATTTATTTTTTTTTTTTTAAATCCACCCATATTGCTGATATTTATTCCTTGGTTTTTACCCAAAACTGATGGGTTTTTTAAACGCTGGAGCAGCAACTCTGAATTCCTCTGCCAGTCTTTCTCTGGTGAGTATGAAAACTTTTTTTGATCTCCCACTGGCAATTAGGGATTTTCTGAATGAAGTGTAAACGCGTATTTCCAAAGCCAAAATCAAGGTGTTTTCTTTCTGTGCTGTTCATTAAAAAAATGGTTCTGCTTTAATTTTGTTATCAGGGTCAATAAAGTAAGAGCCAAAGAAAGAGCCGGACACTAGAACCCCTTAAATTTGACATTTTATTTCATTGCAGAAGAAAATCCAACATAGGCCTCATTATGTTATGCATCTTTAATTATAAAAATAAGCAAAGAAAATAACTTGCATCTTTCTCATTACTATGATATGTTTCAAATAACCTTTATATGAACACACTGAGCTTTAAAAATGTAATTTAAACAATAAATAATGACATATACCAGATATGCTCACTGTTTATTCCAGTACTCGGCAAAAAAACCCAAAAAACCAAAAACCAAAACCCCCCAAACTCTCTCCCCCTTCTAAGTATCTTTAAATTATAAATACATAATGCAAATTTATAATGGCACAAAACATCTAAAGTGCAAACAAATCACAATGAGAATCATGCAAACCTTTCTAGAGAAGCCCCTCCCCGCCCCCGAAAGAAATCACTTCGCAATGAAGCAAGATTAAAAAAATAAAGCATTAAGAGATTAAATAATATGTGAAATAGATGGACTTAAAATATTTGAGACTCGTTCCCCACCCCCGCGGGGTGTCTCTCACCTAACCCCAACCACCCACAGTCAGGGGCCTCCCGAGGCGAGGGGAAGCATCTCCCCAACCCTGCTCCCCTCCCCTGATCGGGGGGAGCTCGAGCTGGATGGTGACCTTAGGCAAGAGGAGCCCCTGGCCTTTCGAATCGATGGGCACGTGCCTGCAGCTTCCCCGCTGCTTCAGCACCGGGCAGGAGAGGGAAAGGGACATATTAAAGCAGCTTGAAAATCTGGTGGTGTAGCCGAGGCTCCCTCCGACACAGTGAGCACCAGTGTGGAGACAGAGCTTTGGTTTGCTACCTGTGATACCAGAGCATGTCACATCAGGGGGAATTATTTTCCCAGTCCTCTTCCCATCCATATTAAGAAGACAACAAGTTTAAATTCCTACTGGAAAGTTACTGATGACAACCCAAAAAGACAGGGTTTGGGGTACTCTGACCCTCCTCCCAGCCCCAGATCAGCCTTTCAAACCCTCTTTGGGCTTTCACAGAAATGGATGCACAAAGCAACGTAGAAGCCACCTGCCACGAGAAGCATCTCCATGGTAAACTGTGGCTGCCAGACGTTCTCAGTGAGCTCTGCTGGTGCCAGCCCATGAGAGCCAGGGGTCCCTAAAACGGGAGCTGCTTTGCATGGCCCAGAGCTGGTCTCCGTGGCACCAGTATGGCCACAGAGTCATAGACTGGTTTGGGTTGGAAGGGACCTTTCAAGCTCATCTGGTCCAACCCCCCTTCAAGAAGCAGGGACACCTGCAACCAGAGCAGGATGCTCAGAGCCCTGGCCAACCTCACCTGGGATGGTGCCAGGGATGGGGCAGGTAGGTTGGGAGGATCGGGGTGGTAGTTCGGACACTGCCCTGAGCCAGATGAAGACCTTTCTGTAAATATTTCCACCACCACCACGTGTTTGATGCTCAAACCCCAGCAGACACCCCTGGATCGTAACCCCGGCAGGCTGTGACACCATGGGGCAGAGAGTGGCACACACACAGTTCTGGGACCAGCTCCTAAGCAGAAGTCAAACTTTTAGGGTCAGGACATTCAAGGGGCCTTTGGTTTTCACCTTACGAAACTTCTTTGTGTTGGACTCTACCTGACATGAGCAACATTGCATCTTGCTTGCCCTGGACGGCACAATTCAGAGTATTAAAAAAAAAACAACAAACAAACCAAAAAAAACAAATAAAAGACCCAACCCTCTACCGTCAGCAACATTTTTTGCTGCTTACAGTTTTATGACAGCACTTTTGGGCTACATTTAATGAAGACAGCAATATTAGAAATGCTGTCACTGCATCTGGTTTCAATATATTAGCAGCAAGTTATTGTTTAAAGGCTTTGTGGTTTAAAAAAAGAAAAAAAAAAGTTATATTGCTTTAGATTTTGAAAATAAAAATAGATTTCTAACTAGTTGAGAAAGAGTCATCTCCTCTGCAGACGGACTCCAAGGGGATAGATCTGGAGCATGGAACTGGCCTTGCTGATCCCACAGCAGGAGGTGGGTGTTCTGGTCTTGGCCAGGCTGCCGTGCGGAGCAGCGTCTGGGGGTCCCGGCTGCTCCGCTCCTGGGTGCAGAGGCTGCCAAGGAGGCGGATGGGGGAAAGGCAGAGCCGGTAGCAGTAACGCATGCCTCAGGCCTCAGAAAGATGCCACTTTACTGCTGAAGCTTAAAGAGAATTGAAGGATTTTTTTTTCTGCCTTTCCCCAGAAACCAGCTTTCTAAAGACGTTTTACCCCGCAGCAGCTCTGAGATCCCAAAGTAGCTTTTTGCCGGACACAGTTCCCCAAACAGCTCTCCAGCAGCACTTGTGCCCTGGGTAGAACCACATCTCTCAGCAGCTCTGTGGAGATAGGACTGGCCAGTCTCAACTTTTCTGGGTTCCTTCCACCCCCACCACCCCCGTTTTAACTAGGAGAAGACAGGCTTGTTTCTGGCCCTGTATTTTCTGTCCCAAACATTTTCTCTCTTCTGTTGTAAAAAGGCCACAGAGTAGAATGTGAACTCTTGAGTATGACAGAGATACTGTTTCCAGGAAAAAAGAAATGGCTAACTTACAAAACTAAGTTTATGCAATAAAGTTATTATATTCTGCTCCTTTTAAGCAGACTCTCATGGAATTTATGTACAGTACATGACAGATTTTAAAACTATTTATACCACAGTTAGAGCAAGACCTTTAACACTCTAGTCTTAAGACAGGGTTTGTTTTTGTAACGATTTCTTTTAAAGCTTTAGACAGTTAAATACAGTACATAGATGTTAGCTTTTAAATACAATGCAAGATTATGTAACCTTCTGACTAGCTTCGACCATAGACTGGCACCTCTTTTAATCATTTCCATAGTACAAAATGTTCCCTTCCTGTTTCGGTGTGTGTCGGGGGGTTAGTCTGAACTCATTTTGCACTGTGGTGCCAGGTCATGGTAACTACAGAATCTCCCACAGCTAGTGAGTTTGTGAAATCAAAGGGTTAATGGAGCTCTACTGGAAGGATTAGGACTGAATGAGATTAAGAGACCAGGAATATGACATTCATATTCGTCCATGGCCAGCACAGATTCATAACACAAATTCCATTGACATCTTTAGGATGTGCAATAGTTGTTAGTGCATTTATCGTCACCTACCAGCTTACGACAAAAGAGAACAAGCTGTTCTCTGGTGCCAAATCTTCAGACCTCAATGGTGTCAGTGCTACAGTACATTTAGAGTTTGGTGTCTGAAGGCCTGACTATGGTATGGTTCCATTTAAGACTAAGATTGTTTGGGGTATCTTTTTGTGGGGAAGAAAAGAGATGGAGACGTTTTGACAGCGTGAAAGCTTGAGACACCGAACACAGATCCATGCAAAACTTTTGTTCGAGAGGAATAGAAAATATTCATGACTAAATCTAAAACCAGTTCCTAGTTGTTATTAAAACTAGCTACAGTACGCTTGGTTTGGGTGCATTACTCTTCTAGAAGAGAGCCTTCAGCTTTGGTAGTGCTTAGCATCCCTCACACACCCACCGCCACTCCCCTGAGGCGTTACGCGCTTTCGGCAGAGCTGCGCTTCGCGTGGGCTGGGACAGAGCCCTCACCTCGGAGGTTCCTGAAGTAGAGTTTTAGCTTCTGCGGCTCAGTGATACGTCTCCTGGCGAAGTCGGTGCGTGGGTGGCCTTGGGCGCAGTGATCTGTCTGCAGCAGGTGGAAGAGGCTTGCCATGTTGGGCCCAATCTTCTCCATCAAGCTGTCTTTAATGGTGCTAACAGTCTCCTCGTCACACTCCAACAAGCTTCTCACCAGCTTGTTGTAATACCTGCACGAGAGTTACCATCCATTATTCCAAAGCGCAGCTCAGCGAGACCACAGAAACAAGGTAAGAGCCGGTCTCAAGGCAGGAGACTGGTCCAAGCAACCAAACTAAGAGAATCACAATTTTTAAGTGACTCAGGGTGTGTTTGATTTTCAACAGCACACAATGTACATATTCTCACTGCATGTAACGAATGCCCTGGAGGTGCTGTGCCCACGACATACGGAAGGAGCACAACCCCTCCCACTTCTGATTCAGTTGCCCTAAAAGATAATGCTCTAAGTTTGGGTGTTGTTGTGGTGTATCATGAATAAGGTGAGAACGAGGAGTCAAGATGATGTAGTAATTGGCTTAAGCATGTGTTTTACTCTCTGCTCAAGGACCTGAGTTTCTAGAGCTTTAGGAAGAAAAATAACCACCCATCACCAGCCAGGATAACAGACTGAAGAGCATGCTGGTCTGAGCCAGTACGACCCTTCCTACGACCATGTCCATCCCTGTGGTACCAATTCCCTTTCGTCCCTCAGCCTTCCCCTCCATATACAGCCTTTAGCAAGAGGGAGAAGGAAGCTGAGCCCAAGCCCAGAGCCTGACAGATGCCTGTATTCCCTGGGGACAGGTCTTTAGCACATACAACCAATTGTCACTTCCAATGAGCTGACCATGCATTCAATCATAAGCAAGGACCTTATGCTTTGCCCTGTTGCACGCCTGCCTCCCGCATTTTCACTGCCCAGCAACCTCCAGTATGCGTTTCTTGCTCCAGAAGGGAGCCAGGAAATTGTGCTGGCCTGTTTCTCCAGTGCTGCTTGAGCTGAGTGGAGAACAGGGATCAAAGGAAGGCTCCTCCACGAGACCAAGGTGGGCCCAGCACTGCCCTCCGGCAGGGACAGCAAAGCTGGCAGGTGAGACCCCACAGCACAGGAGAACATCTTCCTAAGGGGAGAAAGCTGGGGAAAGAGGAGCAGTCCCATATCTGCTGGGCCACTCCTGCCTGAAAGGGGAACTTATTTTAAGCCTTTAAGGTCACCATGACATTTTTCCACAGGAGCAGAGAAGAGAATAACCTGCAGGTGGAGGAGGGGAAGGAAGAGGGAAATGAGAGTTCACATCAGCCTCCTTTCCTAACTCTCAGCTCTGGCCTTTAGAGCAGCCAGCGGAGGTCAGGTGAGGTTAAAGCTTCTGCTGCACTTGAAGTACAAAAGGACGAGGCTTTGGCACGGCGCAAGCAGAGTGCGGCAGCGCTAATATCAAGGTCCAAAGCGTGCGTGGTAGTTGATGATGAACACATCTGCGTGAGCCACGCACCAGCTTACATCAGCCCCCGTCTCACCGGACAGGAGGAGCAGATCCTATCCACCTTCCTCTGCCGCACTGCCAACACCTCCTTCCTACAAACAGCTTGGTGGTTTCCATGGCCGGAGCTGCAATCACATGCCTTGCTACTGCCTTCCAGTAGCCAGACTGCAAGCAAAGGCACCAAGCTTTCCTCTCCAGCTCCTGCCATGAGATTAAATCACAGGAAGATGCTATGACCTTTAACTACTTCCTCTCAGTGTCCCAGGCCAAGTGGCACATTCTTATTCTGTGGCTATGTTGGGACAGGGGCTGGGAAAGCAGGATGCTTTAGGAGACCTCAGTGTAAACTATTAGCTGGGAAATCCTGCTGCTTTTGTTACTCAACATGTCATAATATCCTTTGGCTTCGACAAGGGTTGGTGGCTGTGGGGGAGGAGTTCCCTCCATGCTGGGAAGACAGTGGCTCCAGTTTAGGCTTGGTCTCCTGGAGAGAACGTCACCAACGCGTATCACTTCACTGCTGCTGTCCCTGAATCCTCCCTCACTCAAGTGACCACACGTGCCCCTTTCACCCCAAGCCCCACCGTGGACTGTTTAACTCCACAATCCATCATATTGACCTGAACTGCTCTTCTAGCCTGTAAAACACCTGGTGTCACAGTGCTGCCTGCTCCTTGTCCCAGCCCTCAGGGGGATGCTGAAGCAAACCTCTTCCAAATTTCCTTGGGGGAAGAGGGTAAAGACACAGAAGTATCCATTTTGCCTTCCCACAAGTATAATTTTCTGGATATAGTATCTAAAATAGAGTTTTATATAATAAATTCATTCTGGTCAGAGATGAAACATCTACATATCACTTCAGAACAACACACCTGTTCTGGGACAGGTCTGGAGGCTTCAGTTGCTTCTAGATCGAGTCAAACAGCCACCTCAGAGGTGCTGTAGCTTTCACCACAGTCAGCCAACATGTTCAACTGCAGCATGGTCTGTTTGCACTCAAATTCTAGAGCATATTTACTCAAACTGCTCAAAAAGATCCCTTTTATCCCAATCACAAGACTCAGCACTGATTGTTCCAGGATTTAGAGGAAGATATCCCTGCCTTTGCAGCATGACTGCGCAGACTGCAGTAGCTCCCTGAAGCCTCTCTCTGTCCCTTGTCCTTGAAGGATGGGGACAGGGCAGTCCTGCGCTCAGATAAAGGTGCCAGAGAGCAGCGTGATGTGGCCATTTCTGCAGGCAGCCTTTGCTACCATGAAGGAATAGGGGTGAGGAGAACCCTGAAAGAGACCATGAAGAACACCAGACTATCCCTAGAAATATGAACTATTGGATCATGGCAGAGTAAGGTTATAGAGGAGCACGTTTGCTGGCTCCCTTTAAGCTTTCCTACACTATACAGGAGGTCCCAGTAAGTCAGAAGGCAAGGCCTCATTGCTGCCTGTCATGTTGACCCAAGGATAGGGGTTCTGTGGTCTGCAGAAGCGAATCAAGTTGCAATAGGCTGAGAAGCTCTCAAGTGCTCAGTGTGCCAGAGAGGCTACATTAATCAAAGTGGTTTGGTATTGAAAAGCTCTGTGTACCATTATAATGCATTTGAACTAAAAGAACTAACATTTAAACCAACTTCAGGCTTTGAAGTAATGTATGTCTAGTTAATTTTATGGCTCTCCTCTGGAGATGTTTATAGGTGTATTTACCAAAAAAAGAATCAGAAGAACACTGGTAAAACTTCATAAAGATTTGTAAAGGCAGAGGGCATTATCTAGGCTGAGCTACATTAGGACCTGTAAGGAGTCAGTCAACTTGGTTCCTCCCTTTTCTTTCTCAGTGCTTTACATTTTTGCATTTGATGCATTTGAGCTGGGGAAACCTCCACGTACCGGTTTGAGAACTGATTTGGAAGCTGGACGACCTCCGTGATGGCTTCAGGATTTCGTTTCGCAATGCCGCACATGTCCAGTTTGCTGTAGCACTCCTCTTGCACTTCGGAGATCATTCTTTGGAAGGTAGAGCACCTCCGGATGGCGAGGAACACCTTGGATGTGACCCCATTTGCAATGCATTTCAAGCTTTCTTTTACAAAAGCTTTTCCCTGGAAACAGAAGGAAAACCTTAAACAGATTTCATAGCAAGGGATATTAACAGATACTCTGCCGTGGCTGGATGCTATTAATTAGCCTTGCTGCAATTACAGATCTGCTGGAGGTCCCTGATCAAACATGGCAGGGAACTAGACCCTAAATGCTAACTACTACTATTAACTATTACTATAACTATTAGTGCATCATTATCATTTGCAGCAATTTCCGTGGGGATGTGCACAGTCCAAAGACAGCAGCGAGCTCCCGCTACCAAAAGATTTAGGCAATGGAAGTCTCATCTTCGTGTGAACAGATCTAAAAGTGGAGCCCCTCTGCCCTCTGGGATGGGGCTGGACTACTCAGTGCATACCAGAGATTTAATAATCTGGTTCACCAGACCTCAAGACACTTTAAGAGCTTTGCCGTTGGGAACGCGAGCACAGGGAACAAGGGGGTTCCGCGTGTTTTGGGTAGAAAGTGAGAAGGAACTGGGCCCTTGGCAGAGCTGCTGATCAGATAATATCTGATATTACCCCACTTATTCCGCTGCGAGCAGCTGCAGCTCTGGAGAGGCAGATCTGGCTGTCCGATGACTTCCAGTGCAAATCCCAGCCAGGTCACACAGTCAGAAGACTTACTTTGTTAGAAGAACATTTCTATTTCCTTCTGAAGAGGAAACTCAGCTCTCCGCCCCATGAAACACTCCTTGCCAAGCCCTTACACACAGCACACAGCGTGTGGAAAATGTACGGTAGAAAATAATCCCGAAGGATGTGTTTGTAGCCAAAAACCAAACTCACAGGAGTAGCCAAAAACCAAACTTACAAACTTCAGAGGAGTATCTGAGCAGCAGGAAGGGCTGCAAGAAAGGAAGGGTTAAGCCTGCCCAGACCCCATCTCTGTGAGGACAGAGAAATTAAGGCATCCATTCAGCAAAGCATTTAAGCACATGCTTTAGTGCGGCAGGACTTGTAAAAGTGCTTTATTGAAGTAGGGCATGAGAAAGGAGCTCTAACGGCGAGCTGTTATCCGCGTCCCCTTTATACTCGTACCATACCTGAGTGTCAAATTTAGCAGCGCTGTACAGGAAGGACTTGCAGATGTCATACATCCCATCCGTGTCACACGTGGAGTTCTCCAGGCAGGCAAAGGCCCCGCAGCCCACCTGAAGGGCACTGTTCAGACAGCGAACCACCTCGGCTGTGGAGAGAGGCACAGGCACAACGTTACCTACGCACCGCTCCCCGGTGCCCCGCACCGCAGAGCCCTCCTTCTCCAGCACCAAGACAAGTCATGCTCAACCGCAGCCCGGCAGCAGCCTTACTGCTTTGCAGGACTGAAGAAAAAAAGGCCAAAGCCACTGCCAAAGGGAGTCATTAACTGAAGTCATGCAACAGATCACTGGCAAATTGAGGAACAGACACTGAAACGACCAAAATCTTCCATCGATTTAGATGAAGCAACATCCGATAGTCTTTGGCTAAACGGAGACTTACAGGTCCATCCCAACCTCATTCCAATCACATGAATTTACAGTCTTGTTCAGATTTCCTCTAAAGAAGGTGGAAGGAATGAGGACGGGCCCATGAGGAGCCCTGAGCAGTGAGGGCTCCTCCATGGCTTTAGACCACAGGGAGGTCAGAGCAGCTCGTCAGAATCTGGCTCACAAACCTCCCTGGAAATCGGGGCCGAAGCGATGATGGTTGCCAAGAAGCTGGCATGAAACTGGCGCTTATTGAGAGGAAGCTCTGGTTTTGCCAGCACTGGAGAGATCTATGCTTTGCTAAAATCATAAAGTGTCTAGAAATAAGGTTTTAGTTTGGGTGTCAAAGGACCTGAATGAGCAGCTTGGTGCTAAATCCTAGCCCAGTACTCAGCAGTTAGCAAGCACGGCCAAGAAAGGTCATATTGCTGAAGATTCACAAAGAGAAGAGACATTTTGGGCAGAGAAAGTTAAGGTAATGGAGATGACCATGTATAATTAAAATCCTTGAGGCAGCAGTTAGGCTGAACAGGAGGGTATCCGTGTCATCCCATCTTTTTCTGTGCAGATACTACGCATTTTAACAATGAATCAGCAGTACTGCCACATGATTGCCCTGAAATTAGTTGGGATTAACCTTTTTTGGGTAAGCTGAACATCAGTCCCCTTATGTGCCTGTGCAAGGCATATTCATTGCTTTTGCAGATCATGTTACCAGACATTCTTTCGGAAGAAATGGAAAGCCAGCGTCTCCCATCAGGATCCTAGGTGTGGGAAAAGTGAGGATTTGCATTTGGTGGAAGAGAGCACACCTTACTAAGAGCTATACTGCAGCCTAAAGACACATCTATACAACCAGGATCGTTACAGAAGAAGAGGAAAAAAAAATGTTTAAAAAAACCCAACAAATATCACCCAATTAACCCCTCCTCATTCTCCGCTCTTGCTTACGTGCCTGAAGGGAGAAATATTTGGTAAGATCATCCTCTCCCCAGTTCATAACCTCACCATTACACGAGTCATTCCCATAATTATGTTTCCACAGGTTCAAATTATAACTTTGCTTTCAGCAGACTTAGTATGCATTAAGCTTTTATTGTTTTAGGCACGGTGCAATAGTGAGACCCTATGTTTCTATAGCAACCAAATACAAAAGGAAATTGAGCAAACACCCTCGTATAATGCTGCAGAGCCTTGCAGATCTAAAATAAGACATCTGTTAATGAGCTCCAAATTAGAGACCTAATATCTTTTCAGTATACTAGAAAACAGATTTTTAATTTCCATTGTTCAAGACAATGTGTCCAACTTATCTAAGCATCTATAGTGCACAAAGTAGAGACATCCAGAGCTGACTTGCCAGCAATTTATTTTTTTCTTAATCCACTGTAAAAGCAAGTTTGCTAAATGTCACAATCGTATTTTTATGGTACCAGCTAAGTGATAACAATCAGGTTTTGAAAATAAATGCTAGCAGTGGACAGTTTCTAGGTTACTGCATTCTTCAAAGTCGCAGACCTCTCTCCCCCTCTCTGAATAGACAGATGTTTGGCAGAACAATGGTTCAGTCAAATGTCCATGGATTTTATCAACTTCCTAAAAAGCAAGGAATTTAACACCAAAGTAGGACTGCAATTGGAGAAGAGAGAAGGATACATGCAAGCAGGGGAAAAAAAAAAAAAAAAGTACATGGAACTCATTTAGTAGGTGGGGGAGGAGAGGAGAGAATGGATCGCATCCTGCAAGCAGATCAGACACCAGTTCCCTGACCCAGCTCCTGAACAGAGAAGGTTTCTTCTCCAGCTATGCACAAATATCCTCCTGAATCAGACCCTTAAATTAATATTTGTCCCTACCAGTCATTAAGTTTATAAGCCAAAAAAAGAAAGAAAGAAAGAAAGAAAGAGAGAAAGAAAGAAAGAAAGAAAGAAAGAAAGAATTAAAAAATCAGCAGGAGAGAGATCTGAAGCAGTTTAACACATCAGGGTTCAGGCTCAAAGCCCTCCTGGCTGGGTGTTACCTGAGTTCTGGGCTGCAACCCTGGGTTTCCTGGGGCTCACAGAGTCATTCTGTTCAGCTTCATAGGATGCAGACGCACTGATCACCAGCAGCAGGAGAAAACCAGACTTTAGGAGCATTCTCTGACAAGTTTCCGCTAAGTGTGGTTTTTTTGGGTGGGTTTTTTTTGTTTGGGTTGTTGGTTTGGATTTTTTTTGGCTTTTTTTTTTTTTTTTTTTTTTTTGTTTGTTGTTTTTTTTTTTTTTTTTTTCTTTTTTTGTTTTTGTTGGTTTTTTTTTTTGGTGTCTCTGTGTGTGTGTGTGTCTCTCTCCTCTTCCACTTCGGCTTCAGCAAAGATGCGGATCTGGACGTGCGCTCCTCGGGAGAGAGAAAGGAGTCCGCGGGGCTGGGGGACGCGCGGCAGCCGGGCTCTGCCTGGCCCCAATGGCTCCTGCTCGCTGGGGGACCAGGAGCAGCGCCGAGGGCTTTTATAGCCGCCCTTATCGGTCCCCCCGCGGGCTGCAGAGCCAATCCGGAGGCGCTGGGCAGAGCCAATAGCAGACTGGACTCATTCAAGCCCCAGAAAACTGCAACTTCACAGGAAGAATATTTTCCAGCCAATTAAAAGTACCTGCCAAACAACAATAACCAAAAAGTTAATCTTTGGAGAGGCGGTGGGAAGGGAGGGGGGGACTTCCTATGGATAACCAAGCTTGAGGAAATGACAGGGCAGTCTTAAGTCTTCCCCCACCCCCCCCAAAAAAAATCACCTGCCCTTTAAGAAAAGCTATTTTCCCACCCATTTAGCAGTTATCCCAGGGTTACAGCCGCTCGGATGAAAGGCAGGGTCATTTTTGTACGGCACGGGGGCTGGCACCGAGGCTTCCCAGCCATCTCAGCACCGAACACTGGTCCCCCGGGACGGCCAGGAGGACGTACCTGTGTGGCAGCATCGCCCGCAGCCTGCCAGAGCACGTGTGCGCGACACCCAACCCGCGCGCAAACACGGCACACCTCACGTAGGCACATGCAAATGCCCTCCCGGTGCCCAAACTCTTCTTCTTCAGATGCTGCAATCCTTATCTTCCCCTCACCTGCATGATTACATTAATAAAATCACGCATTCCTACCTCTCAGACCTCAGCGCAGGCTTGCTTTTTACTGCTTCCCAGTGACGCTCAAGAAACAATTTTTTAGGTGTTTAGTGGTTTTCCTGCCGCTCCCCCTCCTGCAAATTGAATCCTGTTTTTCAGATTTTCTAACGGGAGGAGGCACCCTATGCTTGATTTAATCTTCATTTTAATAGGCACATAATGAAGATTAACACACGAGAGAACTGATTATCCTGTACACCAGAGACAATTTAAGGCTCCGAGTATATTTAAGGGATGAAAGTATAAGCAGTAGTACCAAGCCTTAGAGCTGAAAGGAAATCGGGAAGGTGCGCAGAGAAAGATTTATAGATAAAAAGTTACAAGTTCCTGCAGCTTAGAATAAGTCAGAAGATTGAGATATTGAGTATTACTGATCAGAGATGAGATAGCTTCTCTTGGATCTTGAGCATGTGTGACTCTCACTCAGCTATCCCCACATCTTTTCTATCAAAGGAAAAAAACTCTCGTCCTTGTGGTCCCAGGCGAGGAAATGCAGCTGGAACAGATTCATGGATCTGTCCATGTACAGAAGTTCCGTTTTGGGTGAACGAATTCTATAAATCTCATTTCAGTGAACGTGCAAAAAACCCTTGTCCTGTGGGCATTCATTCAGGTTTACGGGCAGCTAAATCTAAAAGTCAATAAGGAAGCAATTTAAAGAAAAACAGAAGTAGCCTCTTCCTTAGCGGAGCTCTGGAGACATTGCCCACTGCTTTACCTCATGCCTGTCTTTTTTTGTTTTGCATAGGTTTGACAGCTCTGACCATGACAATGGGACCGCGCTGGTTCCTCATCCCGTCCCCGAGACCTGATTTCTTCCGAGAAGGAGCTGACAGCTCCAGTTGGGCTGTGCAGCCTCATTCGTGTTGGCATATTCGGTGTCAGCTTCAATTGGACTAGGAACAGGAGCGAGGTTGTACTCCTGCCTTGGGGTCAAAATAACAGCTGTGCCAGATGTTCCAAGAACATTCAAAATGCACTGAAACAGAAAGGTTTCGGGTTTCGTCTCAAGTTTTGTGACACTGAGCCAATTTCATTAAAAAAAAAGGAAAAAAAAAAGGAAAAAAAAAGAGGAAAAAAAAAAGAGGAACAAAAAGAGGAGAAAAAAAGGAGAAAAAAAAAAGAGGAGAA